>CM069905.1:106570075-106885341 GCA_036172215.1 Camellia granthamiana | reverse complement strand
CTTATCTCTTATAGAGTCCAAAGTAAACACTGAATGGGAGTCCATAGAAGTCAGGCTTCTAGTGGGATTAGGATTGAGTAAACTATAAAAAGAGAGGCACCCCCGTGGGTCTAAGGTACGCAATTTATGCTTTGAGCAGTGAATTTAGCACTTGATTATCTTTGAAAGATATACTGACTTGATCGTCGGAGTGCCCCCAGGTGGACGAACCACCGCCGGAATTTTCTCTTTCTGTTGCAGGTTAGCCAGGTGTCATCTATTCTGCCGGTGCTCTCTAGCTGATTACTAAACGAGCAGTGTGATCGGAAAATCACTCACACAATTTGGCGCCGTCTGTGGGAAAGGCAGGAGAATAGATGGCCAGTAACGGACAGAAGGAAAAGATTGGGGACGACACTCCTACTGGGAGTGGGAGACCTATTGACCTTGATGCCATAGGAGATGAATACAACGCAGAGACTCGTGACCAGAATCACGGGGTGAAAGACATCGGCTAGACTAGCAGCGCACCAAAGAAACCAGATCGAAGTGGCTACTACAACGAAGACGACCTCCAGGTATGGAAGGACAGGTGCCTACGAAAGGACGAAGAGATGAAGGAGATGGCAAACAAATTGGCAAACTTGCAGTCGGTCGTCAATTTCATGATGCAAAATAACGTCATGCAGCCACCGTTCCCGCTGCAGGACACACCAATTCCAGCGGCCAATGCCCAGAAAGAAGGGCAGAGAATAATCCCCGTAGCCCCTCAGCACAACGGGAGCGAAAGACACTCTCACCGACCTTCTAGTGAGGTCGGACGAAGGGAGCCAAGAAGAGAAGAATCGCGGAGGACGCATCACACAAAGGAGGCAAACCCCAAGGGACATCGGCATGTTCAGGGGCAGGCGCTGTGCTTTGACACTACTCATGGAGAATAGTCGAAGAGGACTCACCACGAGGCCGAAAGTAGTGCACCGAAAAGATTGAAAGCAGGAGATAGCCGAGCTCCTGGGAGGACAAAAGAGGATTTAAGAGATTACCTCAAGAGGAAGCAACAGAATGACTACGTCGAGGTAACTTCCCCAGATAAGCCGAGGACACCATTCTCGGTGGAATTGGACAGGTTTGAGGCACCGAAGAGATTCAGTATGCCGAGGTTTCAAATATACGATAGTAAGTCAGACCCCAACTTCCACGTCGGATTATATTTGAACTCAATGGCATTGTATAGTGGGAATGAGCCGTTACTCTGCAAAGTGTTCCCCTCATCCTTCGGGGAGATTACATCAGATTGGTTCCACAAACTACCAAAAGGAAGCGTAAAAACTTGGGAAGGCCTGGCCGAGATGTTTGTGGCCAGGTTCGTGACAAACAAACTACAGCCATTAAGGGTTGACGCATTGATGGCTCTGAAGATCGGTAAGGATGAAGGCCTTAGGGCCTATGCAAAAAGATACTATGAGGTATTCAACCGAATACCAGAGTGTAATCAAGAAGTGGCGGTCGTGTCATTCAAGAACGGCTTAAAAGACAACTGCCCACTACGGAAATCTTTGGCAAAAACTTTGCCAAAAAGCATGGAAGAGCTCATAGCGAGAATCAAGAAGTATGCCAGAGCCGAGGAAGATACGTCGGGGGCCAAGGAGATAAAGAAAGAGAAAGGAAATGGCTCGCCGAAACGAGGCCAAGGTAACAACGGGTCGAACAAGCATGAAGCAGAACTGAGGGCTGCCTAGGCAGTGACAACTGTGTTCCGAACTCCAATTCACAAAGTCCTGGATCAAATTCGGAACCAGCCCTATTTCAGAGCACCAGCAAGGGCACCAGGGGAATTCATGGGAGGAACGTTGGCAGGCGTTGTGCCTACCACAATGAAGAGGGGCACACAACTCAGGGTTGCAAAGCCCTGAAAGCACACTTGGAAGACTTGGTAAGGCAAGGCCATCTGAGAGACCTGGTCGACGTGGCTAGAACAAGAGAAGAACAGGCAAGATTGCCTCAAGCACCAACAGCTCCGCCTCCCCCAGTACAGCAACCTCAAGCAGGAGGACCTCGGGTAGTCAATGTGATTCACTCAAAGGTTGACGAGAATGAAATCAGAGGGGAGACCCAGAAGATAAAACACCTACAACATGTCTATCAAATCGGGGAGAAAAGACATCGGGCAGAAGAATGCCAGGGACCAACGATAACCTTTACTGAAGCCGACCTAGAGATGGTCCAGCATTCGCATAATGATGCCTTAGCAGTATCCCTCCAGGTTGGGGAGTGCCAAGTGAAACGCATCCTGATTGACCAAGGCAGCTCTTGTGACATCATGTACGTCCGATGTTACAAGGAGTTCGGCCTTCACCTGGACGATATGGAACAATCCAATGGCCCAATGGTTGGGTTCAATGGAACGCCGACATGGCCACTGAGAGCAGTAAACTTGGAGGTGCAGGCTAGCATCAGGAAGATCAAGACAGAGTTCACCATCATTGACACACCCTCCCCTTACAACATCATCTTGGAAAGGCCATGGTTACATGCAATGGGGGCAGTTCCCTCAACATTGCATCAACTATTGCGATTCCCAACAGAACATGGGATAGAGAAAGTCAAGGGCGATCAGCTGCAGGTGAAGAATTGCTCCATGGCAGCAATGAAGTCTACCTGCAGCATACGAGAGCCAGAAAAGGCAGAAATTGAAGATGAGGACATGGAAGTCCTAGAAGACGTCGGCAAGGAGCCAGCCAAGAAGAGCAAAGAGGCACTGAAGAAAATCCTCGTCCAGGATGGGGATAAAGAACGGTTCTTTCTTCTCAGCTCGGGCTTAGTCGAAGAAGAAGAAAAAGAGTTGGAAGCTTTTTTAAGAGCCAATATTGAGGTGTTTGCTTGGACACCTTACGAAATGCCTAGCATTGACCTCGAGGTCACTTGCCACAAACTGAATGTTGACAGGTCGGCCAAGCCTGTAATTCAACGAGCCAGAAGACCGACGTTTATGCACGTCGAAGCAGTAGAAGAAGAAGTAGACAGACTTCTGGAGGCTAGGGCCAGTAGAAAAGTTTACTACCTGACATGGCTATCCAATACAGTGGTGGTAAAGAAGAAGAACGGTAAATGGAGGGTCTGCATAGACTTTACCAGTTTAAACAAAGCCTGTCCCAAAGACAGCTTCCCTCTACCCAAGATTGACCAGCTAGTGGATGCCACTTCGAGACATGGAAGGATGAGCTTCCTGGATGCCTCCAAGGGGTATCACCAGATAGCTATGGACGCTGCGGATGAAGAGAAGACTGCGTTTATCACTCCCAAAGGGATATACTGCTACAGAGTGATGCCTTTCGGGTTAAAAAACGCAGGAGCCACTTACCAAAGATTGGTAACCAAGATGTTCAAGCACCTGATTAGCCGAACAGTAGAAGTCTACATCGACAACATGGTCGTTAAGACCAAGGAGCCTGAGGGACATCTTGCCGATCTAAAAGCAGTCTTTGAAATCCTTAAGACATATCGGCTCCGACTCAATGCATCGAAGTGTGCATTTGGAGTTGGATCTGGTAAGTTTTTAGGATACCTGGTGACAAGGAGGGGCATTGAGGCCAGCCCATAGCAGATCAAGGCCATTTTAGAGTTGAAGAGCCCGACATCGGCAAAACAGGTGCAGATGCTATCTGGAAGGGCCGCAGCCCTGAACAGGTTCATAAGCAGAAGCTCAGACAAGTGCAAACCTTTCTTCAAGTTAGTGAAGAAAGCCACAGACTTTCTTTGGACAGAGGAGTGCAAAGAAGCATTAGCCGATCTGAAGAAGTACCTGACCACAGCTCCAGTTTTTTCGAATCCTGAACTCGGGGAGGAGCTGTTCCTGTACTTGGCAGTTTCAGAACATTCAATAAGTGCAGTGTTAATCCGAGAAGAAAAAGGGGAGCAAAGGGCTGTTTACTATGTAAGCAAAACCCTAGCCGACGCAGAAACGAGGTATCTACACTTAGAAAAATTGGCACTGGCCTTAGTAATGGCTTCAAAGAAGTTGAACCATTACTTCCAGGACCATAAAATTGTGGTACTGACAGAACATCCATTGAAGTCCCTATTGCAGCAGGGAGACTTAACAGGAAAAATAGCCAGATGGGCAGTCGCCCTAGGCCAGTATGATCTGGAATACAGGCCCAGAACTGCAATCAAAGGCCAGGTTTTGGCCGACTTCGTGGCCGAGTTCACGCCAGAGTCCATCGAACATCGGGCTCCGTTGAGCCAAGATAAACAATGTCCAAACAAGCAAGAAGAAGCCCAGCCAAAGACAAAAGAACAAAGGAAAGAAGAGAAACTCAGACCCTGCAGCATTTACATCGGTGACTCCTTTCAACTGTTCGTTGATGGAAGTTCAAATCGACAGGGAGCGGGGACAGGAGTAGTACTGATATCTCCAGATGGAGAAATATTGGAACAGTCCATTCGATTGGGGTTCAAGGCCTCAAACAATGAGGCAGAATATGAAGCATTGATTGCAGGACTGAAGCTGGTAGCAACAGTACAAGCAGATGAGGTAATAGTTTTTTGTGACTCACAATTGATAGTTAACCAAACAACGGGCGAGTTTGCAGCCCGAGATGAAAGAATGTCGGCCTACGCAAATGAGGTCATCAGGCTGGCAGCCTTATTCTAGAACTGCAGGCTGCTTCAAGTCAGCCGAGATGATAACAACCATGCCGATGCATTGGCCAACCTAGCTAGTGCAATACAACCAGGAAAAGCAAGGACAATAATGATTGAATACTTGTCGGGCCCGAGCATTGAACCAGTAACCACAGAGCGTGAAGCAATGTGCGTAGACATGGGACCAAGTTGGATAGACGCAATTGTTGCATTCCTAAAAGAAGGAAAGCTGCCAGATGACAGAAAGGAGGCACACAAGATCAGATTAAAGTCGGCAAGATTCAATCTGACAGCAAAAGGACATCTCTACAGAAGGTCCTTCATTGGACCCCTTTTAAGGTGCGTACACCCTCTGCAGGTTGAAGATTTTTTATATGAAATCCATGAAGGAATTTGTGGAAGCCACGCTGGGGGCAGATCACTAGCTCACAGGGCCATTACCTAGGGGTATTGGTGGCCCTACATGCAAAAAGATGCAGAAGCCTACGTGAAGAAATGTGAACAAGGCCAAAGGTTTGCACCTTTGATACACCAGCCAGCTGCTGACTTGAACCCTGTATCAAGTCCTTGGCCATTTGCCCAATGAGGAATGGATCTCGTTGGGTAATTGCCCCAAGCAACTGGGCAAAGGAAGTTCCTGTTGGTAGCAACAGATTACTTCACAAAGTGGATAGAAGCAGAACCTCTTGCCAAGATCCGAGATGTGGATGTCAAGAACTTCTTATGGAGAAACATCATCATCAGATTTGGGATTCCAAGAGCAATTGTTGCAGACAATGGAACTCAATTTGACAGTAAGCTGATCAAGAACTTCTGTGCAAAGTTCAAGATCAAGAACTACCTTTCAACCCCAAGCTTTCCACAAAGCAATGGACAAGCAGAAGCATCCAACAAAGTAATTCTGGATGGGATAAAGAAGAGGTTGCAGGCAGCAAAAGGGAAGTGGATAGACGAATTGCCCAATATACTCTGGGCAGATCGGACTACGCCGAAAAGATCAACAGGGGAATCCTCCTTTGCCATGGCTTATGGCACAGAAGCAGTCATCCCATTGGAGGTCGGCATCCCAGGGATCAGAACCTAGGGAGTTGAGAACGAGACTAATGATGTACTCTTAGCCCGAGATCTGGATCTTCTAGAAGAAAGAAGAGAGAAAGCTGCAATACAGCTTGCAGCATACCAGCAACAGCTTGCTAGAGCTTATAACAAGAAGGTTAATCCAAGGGAATTTCAGGTCGGTGACCTAGTCCTGAGAAAAGTCGTCGGCAACAAGAAGGATCGCAGGGAGGGCAAGCTTGGCCCAAACTGAGAAGGACCCTACAAAATCACTTCGGTATTGGGAAATGGGGCATATCGGCTTGAGGATAATGAGGGCAAAGCATTGCCAAGACCCTGGAACACCTGTAATTTGAAATTTTTCTATCATTAGATGTTACTTGTTTTTTTTATTTTTTATCAACGACATTAATAAAATCTTAGCAGAATTCTTCAACACTTATGACTGATAAAAATGCATAATGTGGTTTCTGGAAGACATGAATAATGAGAACCCAAGTGGAACTCAGGTTCACATTAGGGGGCAGAGAGAAGACAGAGATGTTTAACACTTGTTGAAATTTGTAGCAATTTACAAGTTGAAGTTAAACCGATGTTATGTTTAACACTTGTTGAAATTTGTAGTAATTTACAAGTTGAAGTTAAACCAAGATCATTGTTTAACACTTGTTGAAATTTGTAGCAATTTACAAGTTAAAGTTAAACCGAGATCAAATTTGTAGCAATTTGCAAGTTGAAGTTAAACCGAAATCATTGTTTAACACTTGTTGAAATTTGTAGCAATTTACAAGTTGAAGTTAAACCAAGATCATTGTTTAAACACTTGTTGAAATTTGTAGCAATTTACAAGTTACCCCGAGATCATTGTTAACCGAGGTAAGTCAACCCGAGAAGGTTGCACAAAGAAGGGAGAGTATATTAAAGACATGCAGAATATTCTAAAGTATAGAATCATACAAAAGCAATAAAGAGAAGATAAAGATTCAAGCATTCAGGGAAAGCAGATGCATTCATACACAAAAAAAGGCACATCGGCCATATGAAAAGCTTACATTGTTTCAAAAGTACAAAGGTACAAAAGTACAAAAGACAAAAGAAGAAAAAACATCAAAATTAAGATTCCTCAGCATCGGCAACAGGATCAGGCTGGACCTCGGAAGACTGTTGAGAAGCCACCTCGGCCGCCTTTTTCGCAGCGAGCTCGGCATCGATTTGGGCAAGGGTTTCATCAATACTTTTGTCCACTAGAGGGACGTCGGATGATACCTGCTCAAGGGCAGCTTCCTTGGAAACCTCCTCAACCTCCTCATCTTGAGTCAAGTCAAGGACTTGCTCATTTTGAGGAGGGGACTTGGCCCCAACAGCCTCCTTGGATTTCCTCACCAAGGCCTCATCCTCATCTTGATCCTCAGATTCAGAATCATCATCAGATTGAGCTGGAGGTGGCGGCGGAGGGAATGGAAGAGGAATAGCGTCGGCACTCCGAAGAGGCGAGTCCTCGGGGACATTGAGCTTTTTCAAAAGGGACATCCAACCAAGGGAAAAACCCCTGTTGCATGCCTGCTTTACTTGTTGCTCATAGCCCTCCGTGACATCGGCCATGCCCTGAGCATACGCCTTTTCGTCGGCCTCTTTAATTTCGGCTTCTTTAGTGGCCAAGGCATCCTGAAGCTCCTTCTGGGCCTGGGCCACTTTGTTCTCGGCCTCTTTTAGCTGGGCTTGAAGAACTTTGTTTATTGCCTCAGCGGCGCCGACTTTTTTCTCGGCATTGTCCTTCTCTTTGATGGCAACCTCGGCCTGATCCTCCAGCATCTTCATCTTTGACTGCAGGCTCTTATTGGTTTTTTGGAGTGTGGAGACCTCCCACTTCTTCTCGGCAAGCTTCTCACGATTCTCAAAAGATTGCATCGAGAAAGAATAGGCATACTGGATGGCCTGAAAGGAAACAGAAGTATTAGAAAATATTCTAAGTGTGCAATGAAGAGAAAGAAAGAAAAAGTATCAAGCAAACAACACTTACCTGAACAGAGTGTTGAAGCATAAGAGCGTAGTTCTTGTACTCACTGAACTCGACGTTTCGCTCCAGGTCGCCTGGAAGAAGCAATGCAGTATTGAGGGCAACGCCGACATTGATGTCGTCAGCACTATCACTAGCCATAACAGGCTTATCTTCCAAAGTGATTTCTGGGGCCCAGGGGGCATCAGGTTTTTTCGACCCCGAGGTCGTTCCAGAGGATGACCTCGGCCTTTTGGACTTGGTGGATTCGGAGGGAAGGGTTTCAGCGGACCTCTTCGCAGGGACAGAGGCAGCCTTTTCACTGGGAGCCAGTTTGAAAATTGGTAAAGTATCCTCAGACTCAACCTGAGTTACCTTCGCCTTTGGCTGAGCCTTTTTTACTCGCTTTGGCTTTAGTGGAAGCTGGGTCTGTGTTGGTTGAGCTTCAACATCAGAAGGAAGGCTGGCTAAAAGGTCTTTTGCAACTGGTTTTGGGCGGCCCATCTCGGCAGTAAGGACAAGTCGTCGCCGACGTTTTCTCTGGGATATCGGAATCAGGTATTCAGCCGAGGTTGATGGCTGATTAGCTGGATCAGATGTTGATCCTTGATCTGTCCGAGATGTGGACGCAGTTTGTGGAGTTGTGGCAGAGGGAGGAGATAAGCTCTTCTTATTTTTTCTCCTGGGAACGTCGGGAAGAGCTGATTTGTATTTTGGAATGAAATTAAGGAGCAGAGGCGCATTCTGTTTATGGACTGGCAGGTCTAAGAGTTTCTTCAAATCCTTGCTGGGAATGAAGGATTGGCGAAAGTTCTTTAGTGGCTGATGGAGAGCTGCAGGGGAAAACATACATTAGAAACAGGTAAAGTATTAAGGACTTGAAAAGAAACAACCAAGTATTAACGCTGGGCTCTTACCCTTGCCCTCTAAAATTGATCGAGGAAGAGGGTAGAGATGGTGGTCCTCGTCTGGAGTAAACTCTCGATTTCCTGAGGTAATGAAGTAATCATCTCCAGCCCCCTTGTTGGAGTCTGGAAGGTCGGCTACGATTTTGAATTCTGTGGACCTCGGCTTAAGGTAATAAATGTAGCCTTTTTCTTTCAAATTAAGGTCGCACATGGTATAGCAGTATTGAATATCGGCTAAGGTGATCCTAGCATTTTCCTGTTTAGCTAAAGCTATGATACCATTGATCACTCGATAAGAATTGATGGTAAGCTGCATAGGGTTCAACTTATAATAATGGAGAATCTCGCGAAAAAGGATGTTTAGTAGAAGCCGAAATCCACACTCAATAAAGGCAATTACAGGGAAGGGCATGGAGTCGTCAGTAGGCATGATGGAGTCATCATCCCCAACCAACCTCAGATGGACGTCGGTTGGGATTTCAAACTCCTGTCTAAAGTATTATAGTTTGGATGGGGTGTTTACCCTATGTTTCCACATACCCATGATATCAGCTTAATCAAGAAGGTTGTGTTTCAGAAGAAGTTTTGAAAGGGTTGTTAGGACCTCGGCAAACACTTAGGAAAGTGCAGGTTTCAGTTTTTTCCTAAGTTGTGGGTTCTACAAACAAATCCTAAACCTAAGTCTATGGAAACAAAGATTGAAAGCACAAATCTGGAAAAGACACAAAAAATAGAAAACAAGAACGAGTTTCAGAATCAAGAACAAAGGTGGGCTATCAAGAGCATAGAAAGTACAAAGGGTACCAGGTCAAGAACAGTGGAAAAAATGCAAGAAAGAGGTGAACAGTACACATTCAAAACATGGGCAAGAGCAAAGCCATCGAATAAATGCATTCAGATATATGATTCGCAAAATCAAATGTTGAACAGAGCAGTAATGGCAACAAATGATGAATGGCAACAAATGATGAAGAGCATCAAGGAATTGAAAAACAAAAGGAACAAAGGCTTACCAGAAAACGTGAAGCCGGTGAGAGGATCGCCAAAGTCAGGCGACGGTTACAGAAGTAACAGAATGGCAAGAGCTTCACCAGAATGAAGGGAGACAGGCAATTGCAGAGCTCGAAGCTGGAACAATGGCGGATTCAGGAAGAAAGGCAAGAGAGAGAGAACTCGATAGTGCAAAGTGAAGAGACAAAAAAGAGGGAAAAGTTTTGATTAAATTGAAACAGCGGCAAAAGAAATCATTAATGAAAACCTAGAAGAACGTATACGTCAGACGGCGCACGTGAGAAATAAGACGGCTTACAAACGCGTGTCTAGTACGATCCAGTAAGAAAAAGACGCGTGGCTGGAAACGGTTGAATTGTTATGAGTAAACAGCTCATGCGCATGAGGGAGCTCTTGGAGTTCTTGATCTTTTAGAAGACATATCGGCCTATGATGATGATCTAGCTGAGATACCTTAAGCCGACGTACTGGAAGGAAGTACCGATGTAGTTCCATCACCTCAGTATGCCGAGGTAATAGAACCTAGGGGGCAGTTGTGGGGATATATTTTATGAGTATGAACACGTGGCAAGGTGACGCCGACGTGTCAGCCGAGGTGCCACGTGTCCTGGTCATGACGCCGAGGTTATCTCGGCAAGGCCGAGGTTACCTCCGAAGATGTCGGAATCCGAGATAAGCGGATAAGGGACAAGAGTTCTAGTATGAAGAAAGACTTCAAGATGGATAAGGATAGTATTCTTAGGGAGTCTATCCTTATCTCTTGTAAAGTCCAAAGTAAACACTGAATGGAAGTCCATAGAAGTCAGTCTTCTAGTGGGACTAGGATTGAGTAAACTATAAAAAGAAAGGCACCCCCGTAGGTCTAAGGTACGCAATTTATGCTTTGAGCAGTGAATTTAGCACTTGATTATTTTTTAGAGATATACTGACTTGATCGTCGGAGTGCCCCCGGGTGGACGAACCACCGCCGGAATCTTCTCTTTCTGTTGCAGGTTAGCCAGGTGTCATCTATTCTGCCGGTGCTCTCTAGCTGATTACTAAACGGGCAGTGTGACTGGAAAATCACTCACACAACATTCCAAAGACTTAACATGATTTTTTTATTATTTATTACTCAGTACAACAGAAGTTTTATTTATTTCTTAAAATAAAAATATAATAAAATAATAAATTTGACAGATTAAGAGGATTTGTTAGTTTTTTGAAAGTTTTATTTTTTTAAAAGAAAATTATCACATAGTAAAATTTTCAATGAATTTGACATATTTTTAAAATTTAAAAAATTAGTTGGATATACTGGACCTAGGGATGTAAATCCGGCCTGAGCCGGGCCGGGCCACGAGTCAAAAATTTAAACCCAGACCCAGGGATATTTGGGCCTTAGGCGGGTCGGTGGGTAGAGCCTTGAGCCTGGCCTCAGGCTTAGGCAGGCTTGACTTTTTTTTTTGTTTTTTAAAATTTTTTCTATCAAATTTTTATTATTTTCCATTGAAAAATACGCTAGGCCTCAGGCAGGCCGGGTTTCGGGCCGAGCTTTAAGTGGGTTTTAAGCGGGCCGATCGGCTGGGTCATAGGCCGAGCCAAGCGGGCCAGGCTTCAAAACGATGGCCCAAGCCTTAGCCCAGGGGCTCGGGCTTAGGCCCAAAAGGGCCTAAACGGGCCAGCCCCATCTTGGGCTGCCCGATCGCGGGCCATTTTTACACCCCTAATTGGATCTATGTCTCATCCAAGTGTTGAATAAAAGAAAAAAAAAATGTCTCATACAAGTGGGGGAAGTTATTCCGTGTTGCAACGGCAATATCACGTGGTGTCTAATAGTTGGGTTTTTTTTTTAAACGAAAATAGTTGGGTTGATTGATGGAATAAGTAGGATGGTAATGTGATTTAAATATATCACTAAATTAATAAATTATGGGTGTGTTTGATTGGACGGACTGGAAAATGGGGGATTAGAATCCATCGGACTTGAGTCTTGGGACTGTGAATCCCCCAGACTATTTGGTTGGATTGGATATGTATCCTGTGTTTGTTTTTTCATGGGATTAGATGTCTGGATAGGACTATTTTCAGTGAATCCAACGTTTGGTTGGACGGACTGGATAGGATAAATGAACAAAAGACTATTTTACCCTTTTTCAATTCTTTACTAAGTAATAGCAATATTAAACATATCTTTAATATTTTAATTATTTTTAGTAAACATTAAACATACTAATGGTTAAATTTTGTTTAAAAATATTTAAACATACTAATATTGATAAAAAATTTTGACTGGTACATATTATTTTTATTTAAACAAATAAAAATTTTTAGTAAACATTAAACATACTAATGGTTAAATGTTTAAATTTTTATTTAAACAATTAACATTGAAATTATTTTGATGTACAGATTATGTTTAAACAATTAACAATTAACAATTAAATAAATGTTGATGTACGGATTATGTTTAAACAATTAACAAATGTTGATGTAATCAAATGTTGATGTATTAAAACATAATTTAATAGATGTTAAATAAATATACATGTTGATGTACAGATGTTGAAATAATCTAATAAACATGTTGATGTACAGATGTTTAAATAAAACATAATTTAAATAAATGAAATTATTTATTGTTGAAATTAAACATTTAATTGTTTAAATAAAACATCTATTAAAACATCTATTAAATTTAAATAATGAAATTAAATCAAACATAAACAAAATTTTAAAATAAAACATCAATAAAATATCTATAAAAAATTATTTAAAAAAATTAAATAAATAAAACATTAATAAAAAGTTAAATAAAATTATTTTATTTTTAAATTGAGGCATTTAAATTTTATTAAATATAATACATAATTAAACAGTAGAGGGTCAAAATTGTCATTTTCGCATCTAATCCAAACAGTGATTAGTCCCCCCAAAACAATCCCACCCCCCCAGGACAGGATAGTCCCCCATATGGGGGACATGGAGTCCGGCGGACTAAAAAAAAATCAAACGACGGATAAGGAGGGAGGCCGAACATGGAGTCCAAATAGTGGATAGTCCCCCCCTTATCCCCCAATCAAACACACCCTATGTGTTTTGTTAACGAGTGTATTCCTTAGGACATTTATTAAGAATGCATTGAATGACAGTAAACATTCCCACTATCATATAAACTTAAAAAAGATTATAAATGTATTTTGTTATAGACAAATACGAAATCAGAATTTTATCACTGCAAGATTTAAAAGACAAATAATATTTTTTTATCATATAAACAAATATACATGTATGTACAATACGATATATAAATTATATGTACACACAAAAAAAAATTTCAAATATCATAGAAACAATCTCTAATAAGATGAAATTTTTTTTTTATAAAAAATAAAAAAAGAATGCAAGACGAGAGATGAATGAGATATATATCTTTTATACTAAGAGATCATTTTATTTATAAAATAATATATATCTATATATATAAGTGTTATAGTAAACATAATTTTAAAAAAAAATAAAGAGCCGCAACCCCTCCATAATCTTCTCCTAATCCTGACTATAGACCGCATGGTGCTGCCAAAAAGGACTTAATAGAAGACATGATTATTTATAATTCAAGGGTGACATGTGTTAGGTGATTTTGATGAGTACTGAATAATTTTTCACCAATTGCGGAAGAAGCTGAGCATAGCAACAAGGTCAAAATTCACCCAACTTGGTTGATGTTTGGCCAAAAAAAAAAATGTAGCTAGTGTTTTGGAGTTAAGACTTTTTTAATTTAGGATTAAAAAATTTATTTGGCAAATTTTGTTTTACTTTTTTAATGTTTGTAAAAAAAAAAGTGAAATTATTATAATTTAGATATAATATTCTATCTTATTAACTTGTTTAACATATTTTGTCTTTTATGTTTTTTTCGTCCCAACCAACTTAACCAAACAAAGCCTTAATTAATTCACCTTACACTAGTTGTTGATCAAGGTCAGTCTTTTCAATTCACATTTCTCACTTGGTGGCATCTTTTATGGTCATTTTTATTTTAAATTAATATATATATATTTATGGTTCTTAATTTGTAAAACATTATTGTTACATATTGTTTTAGATGATTATATATATATATAAGTTTTGTTTATGTGTCACTTTATACTTGAATTATCAATTGTGAGCCAGAATCATAAACAATGGAGTTTAAACATCTTGTATGCCATTTTTAAGATATTACTTGATTTAATAGAATGAAGTTCTAATTTTATTAGAATGTACATCACATTTAGTTTGTTATTCACCATAATATATAAATGATCTCCCTATAAAAAAAAAATATTTCTATTCAAAATTAAAAGTTAAACCTACTTTTTAAACGTAATGATATGATAATCAATTATAATATCTTAGATAACTTTTCTTTCTCGTATCATCTCTAATTATTAATAAATTATCTCTCTTACAAATGACTGAGGTTAAAAAATAAATGTCTATCATTTTTCATAAAAAAAAATTAAGAAATAATTATTACATCTATTCAACATTAATTTTAATGAATCAAATACAATGGATGAGAGAGAGAGAGAGAGAGAGAGAGAGAGAGAGAGAGAGAGAGAGAGAGATGGTTGTACTGCGTGGACTAGGGACTTTTGAGGCAAAGGACCAAGTGGTTGGAGCTGAAACATTGCAAAGTCTGCAACGGTCCAAAAGCCGAAGCTGGATTGTCTTTGTATGGTCAAGTTGTTTGAGCTTTATTATTTATTTATTTTGCTGCTCTTCCTCTGGGAGATTATGGTCAATCACTAGCAGATAACTTAAAATTTATGATGCCACCAGATAGATCAACTCTGAGGAATATCAAAAGGGCTTCCCTAAAACTCTATTATATTTGATGGCATTTTTATTTACAATTTAATTGATGGTTTCATGATTTATTACTCAGATGGTTTGTCTTGCAGAACATAGTTTTATTGTTTTATTGCAACCATCGTATTTTAGCATATTTTGTGCCTTGCTCAGGGTCTCAATACGCATTTTATAATTAATTTAAACAAACGATACATTCTAATTGAAGTCTATAAAATTTTAAATAGGGTCCATCGTATTATTTTAATCAATCATGGAGTATTTTGTTCATACACTTTTATCAATTGGGTAAACAAATTGTTTTCCTTATTCAAGATATTAAATTTCATTTAAAAATGCTTTTGAGTAATGTTAGGAATATAAAATTTTTTATTAAATTTTCTACACCCGAATGAGTGTTTGACAAAGAATTTGAGGCCTTAGCATTTTTGAATAGATTTCAAGTTCTTTCAATTAAACCTCTCTTCTTTAAATAATCAAAGCTAATTTATTTGATAAGAATTATAGCATATTAGTAATAAAAAAAATTAATCTGTAAAATTCGTCTTTTCAAAAGTGTATAGGGTACACACTCTTGCACCATAGCATGACCCTTGATATATAACAAAGATGAAACTCTTCAACTTGTGTCAATTTCATTAGAATGCAGGAGAAAAGAAGTCAGACACTACCTAGGTACATTTCAAGCTCATTGAATTGGATCAGTATTATATTACTTACGAATCACTGAGCCCAACAACATACGCAACCATAAGCATTTATATATAAAAAATATTAAAGATATCAAAACTTCTATCAAAATTTTTACTAAATGTCATGGTATCTGCATGATTTGGGTCTCACCCATATGAGACATTTGATAACATGATTTAGGTCTCATACTTATGTGAGACATTTAATAAAAATTTTGATAGAACTTTTGAAGTCTATAATATTACTCTTTATCTATACCCTGTCAATAAAATAAGAAAACTTTTGAAGTTTGTAACATTACTATTTATATATACCTTGCCAATAAAATAAGAAAAAATGACAACATGACACTAGGACAAATAGTCAACTCTCAATTTTTAATTTTTAATTTTTTAATAGGAGATATCTACAAATTTCATGAGTTTATGTTAAATTGCACTACATTTACACAATACATTATAACAAGCATACACAAAATTCATACAAAAAAAAGGAAGATAAATACAAATAATATAAATAAAAAAAAAAAAGAAAAAAAAGAAGAAGAAGGCATACATCAATAATATAATAGATTTAGGATGAGTTTGGAACAAAAAATTGAGGAGAAATTTGCGGAGGCAAAAAAAAAAAAAAAAAAGGTGAGCCAAATATACAAGCTAAATTTTATTCACCTTTTTCCTTTCCTTTCATTTTTTTTTTTATATATATAAGAATTTTTAATCCAAACACAATATGCATTCGTTTGAGATGTGGGCTAGCTTTTTAACTTTTTGGCTTTTGGCTTGGAGATAAAAAGTCTTATTTGGGATAAGTTTTTTGACTTTTTTGACTTTTGTAAGAGAAAAAATGAAATAATTATAATTTGGATGTGATGTTTTGTCTTATTGGATTAAAATTTTTTTTTTTTTTTTGGTGACTATTTTAGTCCAAATATGACATGCCAAACAAAGCCTAATTAAACTTTTGCTCACGAATTGTGTACATCAGCAATGCTCCATACCCCAGCACCCCCACATACACGTGGGGGGCTGTGAGAGGAAGACTAAAAAAAAAAAAAAACAAAAATGGGCCAATCATCATTCAGTGGGGGTGGTGGGGTCGAATTAGGATCATCTCCTTGTAATTCCTCCTTGACTTCTTACTTGCTAGATTATTGAGCCTACTTTTAGGCCCAATTTCGATGATCCGAACCGTTTACATTTTAAGATTTATTGAGTATATCATACCTGTAAAAAATCAAGTTGATCAGATATCAGAAAGTATGTGTTCAGAAAACTGTTTATTAAATTTTTTTAAAAAATGGTTTTTAGTTCGATGATTCGAATATATACTTTCTGATATCCGATCAACTTGATTTTTTATAGATATAATATGCTCTACAAATTTTAAAATATGAACGGTTCGGATCATCGTAATTAGGCTTAAAAATAGGCCCAATAACTTAGCAAATAGGAAGTCAAGTAAAAATTTCAAGAAGGGGATCTTGATTCGTGGGGGTCACCCCCACTGGTGTCTCTCTCTTTTTCCATGGACTCTTGATCAAAAGACCATGTCCATTGGTTGAGTCAACTCTTACTAGTTGGAAACTCCCCAGTACAACACATTGCAAATCTGTTAATCCATATCTTGTAGGTTTTGAGGCTCGACAAGGGTAGAGATTGATAATACTAATACATTACAGATTATATATATAAAATTATAATAATAATTGATTAAGCTACATCATGGCTGGACACGTGTCCGTCATTAAGTGCTTCTAGAATACTTTCCCTACCAAGTTCCCTTCCATTGGCTCAATTTATGTATTTATTTTTTCAAATTTAAATTAAACATCTCAGTTCAAGACATTCCCTCACTCAACATCTGGAAAAGTGAGAGCAGAGATGGTGGTGGTGATGAAGCCAATTGAGGAAGTGTTTGAGGCCAAGACAGAACCAAGGTTCAAACCCAAGAAAGGAAGTGTAATTCCAGCAAAGAGGAGGCTGGTGAAGACCATGATGTTTAATTGCATAGTTGAATCCATTGCTTCTCTCTTCTGTTTTCGCTCTCACAACAACAATGGTAGCTGCCCAGAGATTGTCTTACCAATCAATACGTCAAATTCAATGATCGACAAGAAGACAAAAAAGGAACCTTTCCATACCCCTGAATTTCTTTACACTGATTTAAAATATTTTTAATTTTATTTACACTTTTCATTTTCATCTATTGGTGTTGCAGGCAACATTTTCACTGATCATTAGTGTATTTTGTTATCTTATATGTCATACTCTTTTGTTATTTGTATGGATTTTCAATACCCAATCCTCTGTTTGTTTCTCAGAGGGAATGATAATGCAAGGCTGTTATTGTTCATCTCTTTTCTTGCTTGGTATTTTTTATTTTTTATTTTTATTTATTTATTTTTTGAATTTTTTTCCTGCAACCAAACAGAAGAAAAGACGCGAATTTCAATTGCCATCAAGCCCAACACAGGCCAAATTCAAAGAAAATGATGAACCCCTTTGAATTGAGACTTGTATAAAATCATTTGGAACTTTTGGCTATGACAAAAGCTTTACCCTTTTTCTTTTCTTTTCTTTTCTTTATGTAGATTCATTTCTCATCATTGCTTTGGCAGTCTCATAATATATATATATATATATATTTTTGTTGAGAAACAGCCGTCTCATAAAGTTTGGAAAATTTAATAAGCATTCATCAAATACACGCCTGTTTGTTTTTAGAATTAGAATAGAGGGGATTTATAGTAAAATGATTGATAATAAGGGAATTAAATAAAATTATGTTTATTTTCATAATAGTTGTTGGTGTAGAGATTGTTAAATTATTTTTATATAAAATAAATATAAAATAATAAAATAAATACAAAAATATTAAACATTAATATTCAAAAAAAATGCCCAACATGTAAAAAAAATAAAATAAAATAAAAAATTTCAAAAAAAATAAAATAATGATTTTTACTTAACAAAAAATAAACCAAAAAAAAACTAAACATTAATGTTAAAAAAAAAAAAAAACTGCCCAACATGTAAAAAATATAAAAAATAAAAAGAATCTAATCCGGCAGACTATTTTTCTAATATCACCTGCACCTCCTCCATCTCAATCCTCCTTCCAAGGTCTAACCTAATCTCCTCCTCCATCTCAATCCCTTTCCTAAATCTATAAACAAACACAATACTAAATGGATTCCACTTTTATTCTAATCCCCTAAGCTCTATATCCCAAAACAAACGGGCCTCAAGGCATATGATATGAACTCATTGGATCACTCGGCTCAAAATTTGGAGAGAGAGAGAGAGAGAGAGAGAGAGAGAGAGAGAGAGAGAGAGAGAGAGTGTGAGTGAGTGAGTGAGTGTGTGTTAGCAATACTAAAAAATGGTCAGCATTTGCAAATTCTTCTATTAATTTGGCAAAATAGAACAGATTTATACAAATTGTGACTTCTTGCTTTTACAAGCATGTCTTCTCATTTCACAGTTCCATCATTTGTTTATTTATTTATTTACCTATTTTTGTTAATCCACCTTTGTATTTTTTTTTTTTTTTTTGCAATCCCTTATCCAGATATTGATAATTTTAGAATTTTGAGGTTGTGATTACTATGTCTGTTTTAGTCCTTGGTCAAACAAAGCCATCAGTTCTAATAAAATCAAACTGGCAACCACAACCAACAACCTTGGAAGAAAGACTCCCTGGACAGCCACAATTTCTTTCATAACACATGAGAAAGTAAGATTCCCCACTATTATTACGACAATTGATTTGCCTTGTTTGGTTGAAGTCATTTCACTCTAATGGATAAGCTAGAAAAATGGATTTTAAACATCCATACAGGTCCTTTGGCTATAAAATTTGCACCTTATTCAAAAGTTAAGAGTTTGAATTTCCCCACTTGCATATGAGTTTTATTTTGTATATTTACTTGAGATTTCTCTCATTCAAGTTTGGATATTTTTATTTTGTTTTGTTTTTTTATTTGTGTTTTCTCATATGGTTCTATGTTATATTTGATTTTGTTATTGTAATGGACAAATTACACAAATAGTCCTTATAATTTGGGGCTTGTATTATTTTGGTCCCTGACTTTTCAATTGTGACACATTTGACCATGAATTTTGAATCTTGTATCTTGTTCCAAATAAGGACAATTGAATATATAATTCGATTTTTCAAGGGTAAAATTGTCAATTTGATAAAATATAAACTAATTTGACAAAAATAAATGTCAAACAAATATTTTTGAATTTTTTAAAATTATTTCTACATACTAAAAATAAAATTATGTAAAATTGATAAATCTTTTAGACATTTATTTATTTATTTTTACGAAATTAATTTTTATTATGTGTTTGGATGATGATCATGTAAAATTAATTTTAAAAAATTAATCATATAATTTTTATTAATTTTACATAATTTTATCATTGGTGGATAAAAATAATTTAAAAAAATTTAAAAATATTTTTTTGATATTTATTTTTGTCAAATTAATTTATATTTTATCAAATTGATGATTTTACCCTTAAAAAATCTAATAATAGTTTCAATTGTCCTTGTTTGGAACAAGATTCAAAATTTAGAGTCAAATATGTCACAATTGAAAAGTCAGGAACCAAAGTGACATAAGTCCCAAACTATAGAGACTATTAGTATAATTAACCCTATTATAATTGTAAGTCATTGTCCTTAATTATAATACAATACATTAATAATAACTAAATAAATAAACATTCACATGTAAGGTAAGGAGTGAAGCGACTAGCATGACGTCTCCACCTCCAATCAGAAGTCGCTTTATTACTTTATTATTTAAAAATAAAGAATAAAAAATAAAACTAGCATCAAGATGTTAGAAAGATTATGGGATATTTTCACAAGATAGTTAAAAATTGATTTTTAGAATTTTTTCTTTGACTTTTTTAAAAATAATGTGTAAAAAATATGAACGATAATATGACTCAAAATAGATTAAGTGCTCTTTCCAAAATAACTTTATGTCTTATTCACCAAAAATATATGTGTATATATATATATTACAAAGAAATGTTACTCTTGCACTTAAAATACAATCTAATTTATGTCCTACGATGTTTACACACACATATCTATATATATATATATATAAAAGAAGCTCTATCTTGTTTATGGGTGTTTTTATTTTTTTTTTGTGCGGAGAAAAAGGCCGTCTCATAAACTTTGGAAAATGTAATAAGCATTCATTCATCAAATTCAAGGCAAATGATCATTGAATTCATTGAATTACTAGGCTCAAATTTTGGAGAGAGTGAGAGAGAGAATTAGCAATACTAAAAAATGGTCAGCATTTGCAAATTCTTATATTAATTTGGCAAAATAGAACAGATTTATACAAATTGTGACTTCTTGCTTTTACAAGCATGTCTTCCCATTTCACAGTTCCATCATTTGTTGATTTATTTATTTACCTGTTTTTGTTAATCCACCTTTGTACTTTTTATTTTTATTTTTGCAATCCCTTATCTAGATATTGATAATTTTAGAATTTTGAGGTTGTCATTACTATGCCTATTGTTATGATTAGTCCTTGGTCAAACAAAGCCATTAGTATTAATAAAAGCAAATTGGCAACCAACAACCTTGAAAGAAAAACTCACTGGACAGCCACAATTTCTATAACACGTGAGAAATTAAGATTGCCCACTATTATTATGATAATTGATTTGTCTTGTTTGGTTGAAGTCATTACACCATAATGGATAAGCTAAAAAATGGATTTTAAACATGCATATAGGTCTTTCGGCTATAAAATTTGCACCTTATTTGAAAGTTAAGAGATTGAATTTCACCACTTGCATATGAGATTTATTTTGTATATTTATTTGAGACTTTTCACTTTTAAATTTGGATAATTTTCTTTTGTTTTATTTTTTTATTTGTGTTTTCTCGTATTGATTCTATGTTATATTTGTTTTTGTTATTATAATTAACAGAAATGTTTTGTGGCACTAAAAAACTGGTCACTAATGCCCCTAATTTCTAGCATCAAGATGTTAGAAAGATTATGGGATATTTTTGTTTTGTTTTATTTTTTTATTTGTGTTTTCTCCTATTGATTCTATGTTATATTTGTTTTTGTTATTATAATTAAAATCATTGTCCTTAATTATAATATAATATATTAATAATAAATAAACATTCGTATGCAAGGTAAGGGGTGAAGCGATTTACATGACGTCTCAACCT
Organism: Camellia granthamiana; assembly: GCA_036172215.1. Classification (NCBI taxonomy): domain Eukaryota; kingdom Viridiplantae; phylum Streptophyta; class Magnoliopsida; order Ericales; family Theaceae; genus Camellia; species Camellia granthamiana. The sequence continues at coordinate 106,863,987 of CM069905.1, read as the reverse complement.
CTCATGGAAAGTCACTCTATTACTTAATTATTTAAAATAAAGAATAAAAAATAAAACTAGCATCAAGATATTAGAAAGATTATGTCATATTCACAAATATATATATATATATGTTACAAAGAAATGTTACTCTTGCACTTAAAATACAATCTCACTTATGTCCCAGTTTCATTTTGTAGCTCGAAACTCTTTTGGCCCGAGTAGCTCGACTGTCCAAAATGACGTCGTTTTGGACAGTTTGTTCTTCTTCTTCTTCTTCTTTTTTTTTTTTTTTTTTTTTCTCTCTCTCTCTCTCTGTGCAAAGGAAGAAGAAGAAGAAGAAGAAGAAGATGATGATGAGAAAAGGGAGCTGTGAAAGAGAGAGCATATCATCAACAACAACAACAACAAACAAACAATACCACATCATCATCAATACGTTTTCGCACCCTTTTTTTTTTTTTTTTTTTTCTTCTTTTCAAATAACTCAAAACACAGAGAGAAAGAGAGATACACACAGAGAGAGAGAGAGAGGTATACAGATCTATATAGATCTGTGTATACATAGATCTGTTAATGATGGCGCCGGTGATGGCGGTGATGGCACCGATGATGGTGGTGATATCTCTCTCTCTCCTATCTGTTCCCTCTTCCTCTCTCTTCTCTCTTTCTCTTTCTCTTGTTCTCTTTTCTCTCTCTTTCTCCCTCTGTTTCAGAATATAAGAGGAGAAAAAAAAAAATCCAAAACGAATATAAGAGGAGGAAAAAAAAAAAGCTATCCAAAACGACGTCGTTTTGGGTAGTCAAGCCACTTGGGCCAAAGAAATTTCGAGTTACGAAGGATTATTCCTTATGTCCTATGATGTTTACACACACATATCTATATATATATATAAGAAGTTCTATCCTGTTTATGGTTGGTCTTTTTATTTATTTATTTATTTTTTGTCCTTTTATTTTAAATAATTTACTAATGATGACTTATATGTTGAGTTAATGCAAACATTCTTAGTCTATTATGAAATATAAATATTTTATTTTTTAATAAATTATAAATACACCCATAAGGTTTGTTTAAAATATAAATTGGTCCTATAATACTAGAAATTACAATTATCATTTGTTATAAATTTTAATTCAACACAATAATCAGGAGAAAAAAAAACTATTCTCCTATGAAATAATAAATTATCAAAATTGTTTATTGAAAAATATTTCTCATATCATTAAAAATTGTTAATTGACTTAATACTTTATTTATCAACAAAATGGTTAATTTAAAAATATTTTCAATATCATTAAAAGTAGTTAATTTACTAGATGGTTTACTTATTAATAAAATTGATCTTAGGCTTTGAGCTTAGGCTTTCCAACACATGATCAGTTAAGGTTAAATGATAATAAATGTGATGAGTTCTCAAAATCAAGTCAAGATAGACACATGCATGTAAAAATTCTTTAGAAATCTACTCAAAATGCCATGGCATATGCATGCATTCATGATACACTCCAATAGTCAACCATCAAGTTCAATTCTTGCATTACACTACTCAATTCTTGTATCATCCAACTTAATTCTCTAAAGTTCATGTCCTACACATCATAATTGTACAATCTAAAGGTTGAAGTCTTACTTAGGCTGGACAATGTGAGGGCTAGAAGCTTGATCCTTATGTTTCTAAGTCCAATTTCTTCAATTTCTAGCAAATTCTTTGGTTGAGCTCAAATCTCTCATTTCTCTCCCTCTCTCACGTTTGTATGCTTGTGTTGGCTCAAAGTGTGTTGAAGAAGAGAGGTGAAACACATATGGGAGCGTTATATAGGCTTAGTTAATAGTATAATTAAATTGTTGATCAAACTAATCAATTAGACATTAAATTATTCTAATTTAATCGTTCCGAATCGAATTTCAATCAAGCCTACCATAATGTTCTAAAAATCCTAAATAGTACATAAATCAAGTCAATTTCGTAATCAGATGCCAATAAAAGCCTTTAATTCGCAGAACAAAACAAAAACAGAAACAGATATTTTTACGATAAACAAATATAAGCACAATAATGCAACACACACATGCAATTAATTCAGAATTTCACCTTAATTATTGATTAAGCTTATTTAATCATGAATTAACGTTAATTAGAGGTTGGGGTTGTTACAACTTTTCTCACTGAAAAGTAATCTATTTGGCTTTTAACTGACCCACTCTTAAAGGTTATCAAATGCTCCTCCCTCCTCTTATACATAGTATTGGTCACCACCAGGTCAAAAGCTACTACCTAAAAGTGAATATTTTTATTATTTATGATCGATTCTCGCAACGGGTGAGAAGATTGGAATAGATGTGAGCCATAGAATTAAGACATGATGGTTTAAGTGGAGGAGTGTATTTGGAATACTGTGCGATAAACAAATATCCATTAGATTAAAAATGAAAGTTCTATAGAATGACTATTAGACCAACGATATTGTATGGGGCTGAATGTTGGACACCTAAGAAACAACATATAGTTAAGACGAGTGTTACTGAGATGAGGATCCTAAGCTCAGTGTGTGGCAAGATTAGAAAAACAGAATTAGAAATGAGTTTATTTATGAATAGGTAAAAGTAGCACCGATAGAAGATAAACTGAGAGAAAATAGATTGAGATAGTTTGGTCATAAACAATGAAAAAATTTTGTATGCGAATAGAGTATATGTCGTGTGATACCTTCTACTATTGTGATTAGTTTTGACAATAGGGTACACTACATTTATGTTGAGTATTTGGGGAACAATAATAGGCATATACATTTGTGATTAGTGAAAGGTAGTGCCATGTGGTACCCTGTTGGCATACAAAAATTTCTCACAAACAATGGAGACTAGTAGATGCAGTAGTGAAGAAATGCGATACAATGACGGTAGATGAAAGTGTTAGAAAAAGGAACATATCTAAATTGATGTGGGCTAATATAGTAAATAGAGGTATGCATCTTTTTATTTTGACTAACTAAATGGCTTATGATAAAGTCGAGTGGAAAAAAAAATTCATATAACTAATATCATTTGATGAGATTTAAGTTTTGATTTAATTTAGTTTGAATTTTAGTATAGTATGAATACATCATATATTCTTTAATATGAATGTGGAAAATTGGAGGCTTCGACGCTGCGAAGTGAGGGTCACAGGGTGGCCCAAAGTCCACTTACGTTTTTGTAGAGGGGAGTTCCAGAAGAACAATGACCAACTAGTGTGACTGAGCCATCAAAAAGAAAAGTAAAGGTTATTCAGACAAGGCCAAAGAAAACTTCTCAAAAGTCTTTTTTTTTTTTTTTTTGGATCGAAAAGTTACCAGAGAGAGAATCTAAGTGGTATACAATTAAAAATTTTAAAAAAAAAAAAAGGAAAGAAAATATCTGGGTAGTATTTCTTAAGGTTCCTCCTTTAGACCCCACCAATATGGTCCAACCATGTGTCACACTCCAATTAATGTGTCTACGTAGTCCATTATCCATTGACTTACATTTATTTAGAGGGCAATCTTTACTTAAGTGTATATTATATGTATTTGTGTAAATTTTTAAAAATATTTTTTATTTAATTTTTGAAAAATTATAGAAGCATGATGTGGAAATTCTTGGTAAAGAAAAAAAGGCAAATAAATAATTATAGATACTATAACACGGTCCAGCTTTTTGAATGATTTTTTTTTTTAAAATTTTTTATTTCTAGATACAAATACAATAGAATCTACCATATTTGATATACATGAAACTTATTAGTATGCCTCTGGTGATTAAATAAATATAAAAAAAAAAGAAAAGAAAAGAAAAAGAAATGGTAAAAATCAATTTATGGATAATATTTTCATATATTAGTAATCCTCAAATATTTTCATCCATGCGGCTACTTGATGAGCAAGGGTTGTGGGGAGAAAAATTCAAATCTTTTAAGCTGTGTTAAAATTATAAATTTTGATAAAAATTTAAAATAAAGAAAAAAGTGAATAAAATGTAAATAAAATAGAAGCTAATTTTTATTTTTATTTTTCTTTCACTTTTCAAGGATTCTTTTTTTTTTTTCAAATTTATTATTCAAATACATCGTAAATAAACAACAGTTGCACTATATATAGCTAGCAAAGTTATTCGGGAAATGCTCCAGTGTGCAATGTACAATGTTTGAAACTCTATACAAAATTACGTAAATTTTTACGAATTTACATAAGTAATCACAACAAAATGCATAAATTGAACACAAATTTGCATAAGTTCATGAAACTTATGCGATTACGCAAATTTGTGTTAAACTTGCGTGTTTTTGTGAAATTACTTATATAAATTTGTAAAGAGTTATGTAATTTTGTATAGGATTGAATCACTCCAACTTCCAAGCAGGGCCTACCCTGAATTTTATAGGGTCCTAAGTGAAGTTTCAAGAGGGGCCCTTATACATATTTATCAAACAAAAATTTTAAGTAATATAATATATAGCAAAAATGCATAAGTTATTATTTGTGAGTATCAATACAAAAATTTACTTACATGAATTAAGATAAGAAGAAATCATTACAATAATTCAAAATGGCAGGTTACCTATTGGATTTGAAAATAGTTGTTGTTGTTGTTGTTGTTGTTGTTGTTGTTTTTTTTTTTTTTTTTTTCCCTCAATTGGGCTAACTTTTTTTATTTGTTTTTAATGTTGACCTATAACATGTTTGCGTTTGAGCCTTTTTTTAGTGTGCCTTTTTGTTTTGGAGGCCTCTAACAGTAATTGGGCATTTTTTAAAACACTTTGCTTGGTGTGAATTTTCTAAAAACACTATTTAGAAAATTCTACTTTTTTGTTTTTTGTATTTTTTTTTTTGTTTTTATTAAATTTTTTTAATATTTTAAGCAATTTAAAAAAAATTTAGACAACTAACATAATTACACTTAAAAAGTATAAGTTTTGTGAAAAAAAAATCTTTAAAAAATTTACTAAATACCAAAAATACAAAAAAAAAAAAAAATGTAAGTTTACTACATTTTTCATATTTTAGTGTATTTATTAATTTTTTAAAATATTTGTTCACAAATATTTTATTTTTTAGACACATCTAAATAAGATGTATCTAAAAAAAAATTAAAAAAATGCTTAAAATTTTTTAAAAAATATTCACTAAAAACAAAAAAAATACGAAAAACAAAAACTCAATTTTCTAAAAACTTAATTCAGAAAACTCAAACCAAACACACAAGTATAAAGGATTTTCAAAATTTAAGACCCTATTTTGAGCCAAAATTTGGAGGTCTTAGGCGCAAACCTCACTTCCCTGGACCCCATTAAGGTAGGGCCTATGTCATGGTCACGGCTAATTATTTTTTTTTTTTTAAATTTAAAATAAGTGGACGGTGAACACTAGTCCAACTGCCTAGAAGCACAAGTTAGGTGGACAGAGGAGGTTTTCAAAATTAGTCCATTTGACACGCTGAAGGGGTTTAAATAAATTAAATTTTTATTTATTCAGTTAAAATATTTAGGCCTTGTTTGGGAAGACTAAATAAGTGTACTTTTTGTCTTTTTTAGCTAAAAAATTGAGGTTGAAAATATGGATGTTTGGGTTAACTTTTTGACTTTTTATGGAAAATGTGTAATAAAAAATTGTGAAAATTGGTTTTTAGAGGAAAATTTGAATTGGGAGTTGTGCAGCCGTAATTGTTGACTTTTGGTGAATAGTGTTAACTTTTTAACTTTTTGAGTAACTTTTTGGCTTTTTGGATTATTTGAGAGTACCCAAACAAGGCCTTATTTTGCCTCTCTCAATATTTGATTTTAAATTTTCAAAATCTATAAAGTCTATCTAAACAAATCTGATTTAAAAATAGGATAAACTATTAATAGGTCCTATTTTGGAGACTTATTACCCAATAGGTCCTACTTTGGAGACTTAATATTTGATAAATTTATTAAGTGATAAAGATAAATTTATCAGTCTTTTTTTTTTATGAATAAATTTATAGTGATAAATTTATCAGTCTCTTTGTTTTTATGAATAAATTTTTAGTGATAAATTTATCACTCTCTTATTTTTATAGTGTTAAATTTATTAGTTAGGACCTGTAGGTAAATAAGTCTAGTGAATAGGACTAATTGGTAAGTACCCCTTAAAAATATCTCCCACCATCATACTTTAAATCAATAAAACTCACATATCTATCACATACTTAATTCACATCATAACTTACCTAAACAATAACAATTAAAACAAATAGAAACCATAGATAAATTAAATTTTAAAAAAAATTAAAAACCCACAACTCTATCTAAAATAAATTGAAAAAATAAAAATAAAAACCACACAAAAATAAAGAAAATAAGAATTTAGATACGGATCTCAAAAAGATATAACAATATCTAAATTTGAATTTTTATTTAATAATATAATTATCTATTTTTTTGATGTATATCTATCAAAATTTTAAATCACTTAATAGGACAAATTAATCAATTTTCTAAAATTATTGATTTTTAAATTTATAGAATAGATTTTGAAAAGAAAAACTATTGACTGATTTATTTATTTAATTATTTTAGAAATAATAATTATCCTTTAATTTATGAATTTCAAATGGAAAGAGAACAAAAATATTTCATAATCTCCCAATTTTAATCTCTCTTACCGATTTTCAAAAAAAATATTAAAATTTTTCTGTCTTCTCTCTTCTCCAAAAAATAAGATAATATTTTTCATGAAAGTTGTGAATATCTATCTATATCTTATATATTATATTATAACATAACAAAAAAAAAAAACTAAAAATTAAATATACAAACAGATAAATTAATAAATTTTATTTTTATTTATTTAGTTAAAATATTTATTTTGCATCTCAATATTCACATGTGTTATAATAATGTGTCATAATATTATTGTTCTAAATATAATTTTTTTAAATACACGTGTTCAAATTATTAATCGCTATTAATTTTTTTGTCTTTTTTTGTTTTAAATTTTATAAAAAAAAATTATATCCTTCTAAACTATAAGGACTTGAATAATAATATTTTTTAATATATATATATTTTTAACAAAAGAACAAAACATTACTTTTTTAGTACTTACCAAACATGGTGGATTTTGTTAATTTTTCTTTTTAATTTCAATTGTCAATTAAAGAAATTAAAATAAAGAATAAGAATATCTTTGGCTGAAATTGTTAAAAAGTTAGTTTTGCTAAAATAAATTAGAAAGAAACGTTGATTTTTTTAGTTTGCTAAAATTTTTTATTTTTTATTTTTAAAAAAAAGGGTTATAGGTGATAATTTATTATTCATCTAGAATTATTTTCAAATTAAATGAAAATACCATATTTAAATTTTAAATTTCTTACCTTTTTTTATTCAAATACTTTTATTTTGTAAGAAATTTGTTTTTATTCTATTTAATATTTTATTAAATTAAAAATAATTTCAAAAAAATCAGATATATTTTATTTTTTACTTTTTAGATGTACAACTAAAAAAAAAAAAAAAAATCACTAAGGTTTGTAATTAATTTAAAAATCATTTTCAAAAAATGAAACCAAATAAAATTGAAAGGCTGAGAACTTAAAAGGTTGAGAAGTTGGGCCCATTATAAACTAAAACAAATTCCTCACAATCAATACATATCTAAAGGCTGAGAAGTTTAAAGGTTGTGATCTTCAAGACCATCAAACTTCCTCTGCTCTTTCTCTGGTGTGCTTACTATTGCAACCCACGGCTGAGGGATCGGCTCTTTGCTGAAGCATTCTTCCACAATCTGACTGGAAGGGACTCTCACAGTACACATGTTATTTGCTTTACTAAGTTTGCCCATCTCAATTATTGGCAATAATAGATTATTTGAAGTGTTGTTGATGGAGAATAAGGATGAAATTAGAACTTTTAGATGGGCACCCAAGTATACATATCTCATAGTTTAGGAAGTTACACATGCAATGAAGCAGTGGTTAATCTGGCAAACTAAAGTTTGAGATATGCAATCTTGGGTGCTAAACTTTTAGTTACACATGCAAGAATACGTATACTTGGGTGCTAAACTTTGAGATACGTATACTTGGGTGCTTTACTAAGTTCACCATTGTAGAGTTTGTATGTTTTTGGTCTATCAACATGTACAATGAATATGCGATCTTGTTTTTTCATTCTGCTTGATACCTATTTCAACTTCACAATTTGTCTCTCTGTTTGTTGTAGAAGCCACAATGTTGCATTTCTGATGTATTTTGAGGCAAACTAAAGTGTAGGGTTATTATAATATAATTGATCAAAATAAAATTATAGAAACTTAAAAAGTGAAATTTCATGGAAACAATAATATCATTTCATGACTGATAAAATGGGGCTTGAACCAAAGAATTTTTTCTTGTCAAACTTTAATTTTCAAGTCATCAACATATAGGAAAACCATGAATAAACACCAAAAAAATATATATATTTGTGAATTTCATAAAATTATTTTCATCCCCAAAAATATATATATATAATGAGTTTTAATCTTTTTTCTTTTTTTTTTGAATTTTTTTTACAAACATGTTATGAAAACTTAACCAACTATTAGGCTGACATACTGAATCACACTTTGCCATATGGTGTCTTTAAAGAGCAAATGCCACAAGGTTTGGTGAGAAACCAAACCCAGCTAGAATACCCCCCAATGAATCAAACCCCATCTACCATCCTATGGGATCAACCAATGACAACATACCCTTGTCAACTATGTACTCCACCCAGCAACCACAACAGAAGACCCAAGACAGAGCAAACAATTCAACAACAGCAACAGCAACTCAAAGCCTAATCAACCACCAACCACCACCCACCACACTAGCCGTAGCACAATCAACAGAATAGAGCAAAAAAAAACCCCAGAAAACAGAAGACTGGAGAAAATAGAATACCCAAGACCCAGCAACCACAGCAGTAAACAATTCAACAAGCATAATCAAACAGAACAGAGCAAAAAAACCCCAAAAACCCAAACAAAACAGCACACAACATCAGCAAAAATTAGCAGAAAAATAGCAGCATCTCCACCAAACCACATTCAACTCAAGAAGACCCAAGACAACTCCTGAGTTAATAAAAATTGAAAACAACACCATTAACTAAGAATGAGGCTCCACTGATATAAAGATTTCAGCCAAATTGCCACTCACACCTTGAAACACAGCACAAATCAGTAGAAAACACCAGCACCTAGAAACAGCCAACACCAGCAAACACAGCAGACAGACCAGCACACATCAACAGCAAAAATCATCAAAAAAAAAACCAGCAGCACCTCTACCATACCATATCAACTCAACAAGACCCAAGACAACTCCTAACTTGTTGAAAGTTGAAAACAACATCATTAACTGAGAATGAGGCACCACTGACATGAGATCTCATCCAAATTGCCATTCTCACCTTGATACACTCACACAAATCAAGAAGATTGGGCTGAATAACCCGACAAACACACTCATTCCTATTCTTCCACACAGACCATAATATTACTGCAGGTAAAGCCCTCCAAACCTGATTAACTTTCTTCTTAAACTTCTAGCTTATCCACCAAAGTAACAGACCTTCAATGGAGCCAGGCATAGCCCACTGAAATCCCCATCATAAAGCAATAACATACCATACTTGCCAAACAAAATGACAATGAAGCAAAATATGGTCAACTGATTCAGTTGCCTCATAACAAAAAATGCAATTCAAAACATTGACACCCTCCAAAATTCCAAACCTGTCTAGCAACTCCTTTGTTTTTGGTCTACCTCTCCAAGCTAACTAAGAGAAGAATTTGGTTTTGGTGGAGAGAAATTATTCCAGATTAGTTTGACTGAACTGTGAATGGGGCCATCAGACACCAAACCCCAAGCATAAACACAATGGACCTTAAAGACACCTAACTGAGTAGGCTTCCAACCCAAACAATCAACTGAGTCACTGTGTAAGCCAGGTCCAGCCCCCAAAACAGTGGTTAATCTGGCCAACTCAATTTCTTCCCAAGCCCGAAGTGCTCTTCTGAAATTAAAAGCCCACCTAGAATGATTGGATCTTCTAGCTATTTGCTGACTCAAAGACTGCTCTTCTTTTTCAACCAACTGGAATAGTCTTGGAAATTGGCTTAAAAGAGTTGTTGAACCCAACCAAGGATCTCTCCAGAAACTAATTCTATCTCCATTCCCTATTATAATTTCCACATTATCCCTGTAGAAATGAAAAAGTCTACCATTCCTTTGAGCCACTGATAAGATGTCTGACCAAATCTTAGATGTAGAACCATTAGCCTCCAGCACTGGGAACCACCTTCTCCCTAAAGAACCATATTTCTCACAAATAACCTGCTTCAACAGAGCATCATCCTCCTGGCCATACCTCCACCACCATTTCAAGAGCAAACTATCATTGGCTACCCTGATATTCTTAATCCCCAAACCCCCTTGTTTCAAACTCATACAAACCTGTGACCAACTGACTAAATGGAGCTTCCTATTATGCACTGAATTGCCCCATAAAAAAGATGACTGAATCCGATCAATCTCATTTGCAACACCCTCTGGCATCTTAAAAAGAGACATGTAATACACAGGTAACGCAGACAACACAGACTTGATGAGAGTAACTCTACCAGCAAATGACAAAACTCTACTCTTCCATCCAGATAACTTCTTCTTGAATTGCTCCACCACTAGTCTCCAAGTCAACCTCCGACTAGGACTGGCCCCCAATGGTCCGGGGCCATCACATATCCTATTTTGATGATCTAAGTCATTCAGAAACGTTATAAAAAAAAATATAATGATTATTAAATTAGCTTAATTTTTTTAATGTATAATATACACTAAATGTTTTACAAAATGAATTGTTCGAATTATCAAAATGAGACTGTGGTAGGCCCCATTGGCCTCTCAAGTTCTTGAGATCAACCTTTTATTCTTATTTTTGAATTTTAGACTTAAGTAAGATGATTATATCTTATTCTGTAATTAATTTTTTTGCAAATTTAAGTCATACCATGCATGTGTCACATTTGAATAGTTTAATCGTTTGAATGAGTTGGTAATTAACAATCTAATATAATATCAAAATAGGTAATGAATTCTACATTTAAAAATATTTTAATAATTTGATTGTATACTTGAGATAAATTAGAATTTATTTAAGGGTCAACTAAGAAAGAGATAGAGACTAATAACATGATGCAAATTTAAGTCATACCATGCAGTAGTAGGGTTTTCGCTTAGTTGTTAGCTTAGTTTAGTTGGTTTGGTAGCTGTGTAGTGGGGTTTTCGCTAATCTATTTTATGACTTGCTTACCAAAAAAAAAGTTTTTCTTAGATGGCCAAATTCAAACAATTTGAAAATACATTAGTCTACATTGTACTTTGCAACTTTACTACTTAAATATGTTCCATCTCAATCTATGTTATATACTTCGAGAACTAAAGAAAGATTAGAGATAGACGACGTCATATGATTTTCTTTGTATGATACACATTGTGCATTCCTAAATGGAATAGGTTAATAGTACATTAAGAAAAACTTGATCTTTGATTTGTGATCAGACATGGACAAGAGTCGGATTGCATTGGGTAAGACACCTGATGGAAGGATGAGTTAGCCATTTATTGATGGGGTGACATCATTTATTAAATTTGCAATGGTAGTTGTTGACCAGGAAGGTAAAATTCCGTGCCCATGTTTGAACTGTGTGAACTATTATTCCCAAAATCTTCGAAATGTGCAAATTCATTTGCTTCAATATGGGATTATGCAAACGTACACTATTTGGCATGAGCACGGGGAACCACGTGTATCAAATGAGGCTCACCATGAAATGGTAATTGATGAAGATGAGGTTTTAGGTGGTATTGATGCCTTAGTGGAAGAGCGAATAAGAGGAGAATCCAACGATACACCCTAGAATGAGGAAGTACAAACGTTTGATAAATTATTGAATGATGCCAAACGTGAGGTGTACTTAGGTTGCACAAACTACACTTTGTTGAAGTTTGTCATCGAGCTGCTTAATATGAAGGTAACAAACCACTGGAGCAATAAGTCGGTTGACACATTGTTGGAGTTTATAACAAAACTTTTACCAAAAGATAATTTGGCTCCAAAGTCATTTTATGAAGCTAAGAAAATACTTCGTGATTTGGGCTTGTCATATGAGTTAATTGATGCTTGTATAAATGATTGTGTACTCTTTTGGAAGGAAAATGCAAGGTTAGATAAATGTCCAAAATGTAAGGCATCTAGATACAAGATCAATCGTGGCAGGGGTAAGAAGATTCCCCATAAGGTGTTGTGGTACTTCCCATTAACACCAAGGTTGAAAAGATTGTACATGTCAAGGAAGACTGCTAAAGACATGAGATGGCACAAGGACAAACATATAGATGACGGAGTATTGAGGCATCCCGTCGATAGTGATGAGTGGAAGGAATTTGATGCACAACATCCTCAGTTTGCCCTGGAGCCTCGAAATGTGAGATTAGGGTTGGCTGTTGATGCGTTCAATCCTTTCGTGAACATGAGCAACTCATATAGTTTGTGGCCTGTAGTGAGTTCCTTATAACTTGCCACCTTGGTTGGTTATAAAAGATCCATTTCTTATGATGTCATTACTTATTCATGGAGAATCACAACCAGGGATCGATATTGATGTCTATATGAGACCTCTGGTGGATGAGTTGAATGAGTTGTGGAAAAATGGTGCATTATCTTATGATGCCGTAACTGGTGAGTCTTTCCAGATGCGTGTAGCTTTGATGTGGACTATACATGATTGGCCCGCATTTGGTGACATATCTGGGTGGAGAACAAACGGTCATTATTCTTGCTACACTTGCAATGATGAACCATATTTTCAATCATTGAAAGGTAAGATTGCATGCACTAACCATCGATGCTACTTGCCTCAAAACCACCCTGAAAGGCGAAAGAGTAAGGCTTACAATGGTAAGCATGAGAAGCGAAAGAGATCTTTAGAGTTACCAGTGGAAAAGATATTAGAGCAATTGGACAGAGTGACATGTGTCACATATGGGAAGCATCCAAGAAACAAGAAAAGACTCCGCCAGGTACCAAATTGGACAAAGGTAAGCATCTTGTATGAGTTACCATATTGGAAGAAACGGAAGCTTCGACACAACATTGATGTCATGCATATCGAGAAGAATTTTAGTGAAAATACCTTTGGAACTATGTTAGGCATTGATGGAAAGAACAAAGGCACCGACAAAGCACAGATGGACTTGGAAGATATGGATATAAGGAAAGAGTTGTGGTTAACACGTCGTCCTGATGGAACTTATGTCAAACCTAGGGCAATCTTTTCATTGACCCCTGAAAAGAGAGAGGGTTTTTTTGAATTCTTGAAAGCAGTGAAGTATTCGGATGGCTATGCTGCAAACATATCCAGATCAATGAATACGAGAAATGGTAAATTAATAAGCTTGAAAAGTCATGACTGCCATGTACTCATACAACGGATTCTTTTAATTGGGATGCATGGTGACGTAGACAAAGAGATTAGTAAAACACTATTTGAGTTAGGTAGCTTTTTCCAGGATTTGTGCTCAAGGACACTGCGACATAATGAACTTGAGAAATTAGAGGAATGTATAGTACACATATTATGCAAGCTTGAAAAGATCTTTTCTCCAGCCTTCTTTGATGTGATGGTTCACTTGGCCGTTCACTTGCTGCGTGAGGCTATTCTTGGAAGACCGGTGCAATATCGATGGATGTACTGGATTGAAAGGTAATTGTTAAATTGAAAGGTTCGTAATTATATGTTGCATGTGTAACCTTGCTCTTAACTACTTCTCTTTTCAAGGTTTCTCGGAGCTTTAAAAAGTTTGATACAAACCGAGCTCGACCAGAAGGTTCAATCACAGAGGCTTACATTGTCAAAGAGTGCATTACTTTTTGTTTAATGTATGTTGATGGGATCGACACAGTGCATAATCGACCCGTACGAAATCAAGATCGTGGCGAAGTCGCAAAGGGTTGACTGTATTCACAGAAACTGCCCATCCTATTGGCCTAATCACAAGGGATGCTGATATGTCACAAGAATATCGTGATATGGCTCATTGGTTCTTATTGAACAATAGCCCCGAGATAGAGAAGTATCTAGAGTATGTTTTTCATTTAAATATGTATATTCTTAGCTTTGTTAATGTATTTAGCAGTGCATAATAATTACATTCTTTTGAGTAGGATACACAAAAATCTATTACGGACTCCATCTGACCAAGGCGTAACCCGTATACAACAACAAGAGTTTCCCAAGTGGTTCAAAGAGCGGTAAGGCATTTTCAATTTTAAGACATGATTAAAAATTTGTATAAGATTTGATCATTTATTAATTTATTTCTACTATCTTGATGTACGTTATATGTGATTGTAGATAAATATATTGAGAGAAGAAAAGCCACCAGAGGCAACCAATGATTTATGGTCGTTAGCAAATGGCCCGAATTTGCTAGTAAAATAGTACTCAAGTTGCATAATCAATGGCGTACAGTTTCATACAAGAGAAATAGACAATTGCTGTAAGAGTCAGAATAATGGTGTGCTTACGGAAGGGGATCATGAGAGAGTGATGCATGAATTTTATGGTCACTGGTACAATGTTTGAGAATTGAAGTACATGTGTCATAACAAAGTTGTATTGTTCCAGTGTGAATGGTACAACACATGAAACACAGGTCGAAGTAGAACATTGCAAACCGATGATTATTGCATAAGTATTGATGTCACAAGTCGGTGGTATCAATACGACCCTTTCATCTTGCCTAGCCAGGCTAAGCAAGTCTTTTACCTAAATGATACCAAATGGGGACAACCTTGGCAAGTCGTTCAACGAGTGCAACATAGGGGTGTCTTTGATGTACCAAAGGTAGGTGATAGAGAATCATTAGATGAACCAGAAGAAAACGATGTGTTCCAACAAGAAAATATTACCAATGTTGTTCCAATTGACATCGGCGCTAATGTTCAATGTTATAGAGATGGTGTTGAAGCAGAAGTTGTTACAAGGATTAGGTCATCTGATGAAACAATGATAGAGAATAGAGCTGACAAACAAAATGAAGAGTGTGACGAACCTGATATGGATTACGATATGGATCTTGATGTAGACTAGGATTTGTAGTTATTTTGCACTTTCTATATGAACATTGTTCTTAATTAATGTAGTTGAATTTCAGTTGTGTGGTTCATCCACTGTTATGTAGGTTTATCGTTGATTGGTCATATTATGTGTCTGATGGCTTTATAATTAATTTGTTCTATGATAAGTAAATGGTAAAAAAAAAAAATCATCCATCTCACTCTAGCCATATTTCAATGATTTAGAGCCTATATAACATATCCACTTGTTGAGATTGTTGTTGCTTTATGCTTTATGTATAGAAATATATAATTATCTTTTCTTTACATCTAATGTTCAATTATGCGTATCCACCAAAAAAATATTCAATTATGCTTTATAGTTGGGCAAAATAGACGCTACAAAAAAATAGTTGACCAAACCAAGTACCGTAACTAAGAAGGTAACGAACTATGAGAAACAAAAAATGAAGACAATTAATAAAAATCGTGAGACAATGAATGCTCTAGGAGTGAAGAATATAGCAACTTGTTTGAAGGCTGCGGTTTAACATAAGAAATTGAGGAAGGAAAAACAAATACCAATTGAGGAAAATGACGATGATTATCGACCGTCAGAGGTTGAAGATGGCAGTGACACTAAATCCTATGATTCGTTTGAGCATGAGGTACTATACATTTATGCATTGTGAAATATATTCTTTCTTGTTACTTTCTATTCATACACACATGGACATGTATATCTTTGTACATATATTCATATTTTATTATGTTATTCAGCTGTTAGAGATACCATCGAGAGCCCATTTACAATCTCATCATAAGGCATTGACCCACGCATTAGAAGAGGGGGATACCTCTTTACGTCCTGAGGTGGCTAGCCATCCGCCACCACCTCTCAATGTGGAGCCTCAACTTGAGGTGACTGTTGGTAATACTATTGGTAAGACACACTCTTTATTTACATTAATTTGAGATCTTAATTAAATTTGTTCACATACTATTTCAATATTATGGCTTCACAATATCAGCTGCTAAGCGTGTTCATGGCCCGACTTGAGGCAAAGAGGTTCAAGGCCTTGTTGATAGAGATGGAAAGCTTAGCGTGCCTGTCCCTCCAGAATTCCGTGCGTTGGTAGGGGACTATGCCTCAAATCTAGCCTCAAAGATTGGTGTAGAAGTGCGAACTCATTTACCAGATCTAAGTGTTCGTAGGTGGAAGTATGTTGATGCCTCCGTTAAGAAGGCAATGTTTCAACACTTGAATGTAAGTTCGTTGTCTACTCTATTATAGGACATTTTACTCATTTTTATAATAGGTTAGAAATCTTAATTATTTATTATAATTATTTTATTTTTTATAAGAATTATCTACGACTTATCTATTTTTTGCAGGATCAATTTGATTTACAAGGAGACCCTGTTGATATAGAGAAGACAATGAACACAAAATTTGGTCGGAGATTGAGTAACCATACCTATAGGCTGCACAAACAATTCATGGAGCTGAAGGAGGCTAAATGGGAGGAGTATGCAAGAAACCACCCACCGAAGAATGTTGATCCTACCAAATGGATAGATCTTATTGATAAAAAGTGGAACACTAAAGAGTTTCTGGTAACATTTTCATCTTTTTTATTATATCAGCGAAGAAAGAATTTGATTAGAATAGGGAGAGATCCTAAAAAAACTAGAAAGAACACAATCAATTTGCTGTGAAATTCCATGTCTTCTTTTCCCTTTATCTTCTAGGTATGTAAGTGGAACATAATAAAAACCAAATAAGTGGGAAAATGAGAAAGGGAAACTATTAAACATGGATTGGAAGGCTCACATAATAGAAGATTAATTTATGGTTCCTTAAAGTGCATCTTTCACATCATAGAATAAAGAACCAAGATTTCAGTTTCTGTGATTGTATTTTTTGTTTGCTCTTGGGTTTGGTCTAAAGTTTCATGATAATGGTAAGCAACTAGCTAAGTAACTAATACAAGGTATTGAGACAGAACTTTAGATTTGATAGAGTTGTGGAAGAAAGAAAGGGTTATGAGTTTGGTATCAATAATTGTTCCATATCTTGTGAAATGTAAATGGATATTTTCATAATCTATCTTGCCCATGCTTATATGCCCCCTATTTATGAACGGTGTAAATTACTCATTTTTCTTTTTTCACCCAGAAAAACCATCTTATGATGAAATCTCAACAAGTCCTCTAATCTATTTTTCAAAGAATTGAATGATACTAGTGAATAATTTGAAATATCTTTTAAGTTGAAATGATATATAGGAAAATGATAGAGTGGAACAATGCAATTTCTTTATTATCAAGCATTAAATTTGTTTTACTAGTGATATATTTCATTGTTATATTGGTTCATTATTCCTTACGAGAACAATCAAAAGCCAACATATTTGTCTTACTAATGATACATTTCATTGTTATATTGGTCATTCTTCCTTATAGGAACAATCAAAGGCCAACATCGCTAACAGAGAAAGGATGTATACAAAACATAGGTGTGGTTCTAGGTCAATCTCTGTTAGAGTAGAAAAACTGGTACGTATCCTTGCACTTTCAGAATTATATTAGATTCTTAGCTTTATTTATTGAATATTTGGCCTATCGAATTAGGCACGAGAAAAGAAGATGTTACCTGATCTAACAGAGTTGTACAAGGAAACTCACGATAATGAGAAAACACATGAGTGGATCTCATCTCAAGCTCAGTGTAATTATGTGAGTATATATTGCAATTTTTATTAACAAAATTTTAGAATACTATTTGTTATAATCTTATTTAATTTTCTAATAATTATTTAATTTTTTTTTATATTTGATAGGAAAATATGATACAGACACAGGCTAATCACCTCTCACAGTCAGGATCAACCCTTTTGACTGCAGAAGAGCTGTCAATCAAAGTCCTAAAGCCAAGGTCTAGCTATGTGAAGGGACTTGGCATGAGACCTTCATCCTCTATTAGGAGGACCATTACCATATATGCTGAAACAAATGATTATGTGAAGCGCCTTGAGATACAAATAGAGACACAGAAGGAACAAATACAAATGCAGAACAATAAAATAGAAGATCTTGAAGAGGGTAAGAAGAAGCAAGAGGAGATAATGTCTAATGTTGTCAACTTTTTGAGGACCAAAGGATTCACTGGACACTTTGGAAGTGGAGGAGACTTATCCACAAGTGGACATACTTCTTGGTAAAGTATATTAACTTTAATATAACAAATTTTATAAAAGAATATCTGTTTGAAGAATTATGAAGTAATGGAAACATACATATGACATCCAATTTGTACAGGTGCACGAGATGTATAAATTGTGAATTAGTCTAAATTTTTTTTTTTCCTCTATACTTAAAGCTTCAAAAAAGGCAGTCGAAATGCTAAATTATCACACAACTACAGATTTGTACAGGAACCAATAAAAACACCTTAGGAGGGACCAATATAAGTTGTATGAACTTACGGCACATTAATGGGATTCACCATTATTGAATTAGCCTTAAAATTAATTTTTTGTTCTCATAATCTTGAAAAAAGTCTGTTAGAGGGATAAATTGTATAATTGATCTAATTGTAAATTGATGAGTTACTAATATTTTTAATCTTTTGTATAATTGATTAATTACTAAAGCTTTTAATTTATTTTTTTACAGATTGGATTGGGGTGGCATTTTTTACGTGCAACAATGATGTAATGTGCTTGAATGTTCATTTTTGTTTAATAAAGATACACATACTTTGTGGAGTTGCACTAGTTATTGTTGGATGCTTGGTGGAATTAAACAAGTTATAACTTTTGAATATTTTGTGAATATTTCACTATTTTATTGTATTAGGATGAAATTATTTGTAATGATGAATGGATATTTTCATTTTGTTAATTCGTAAATGTGTTGATAACAGGTTAGGTTAAGTTGTGATGAAATTGTTATATTCAATAGGTTTCAACATGAGCATGGTTATATTTGTTGAACTAAAATTTATATTTTGATAAAATAGGTGTATAATGTGGAAAAAAATATTATGGAATTACTGACAAAATTTTCCATCCCTAAAGAAGGTTTTTTTTGTCTCTTATTTGGCTTAGGTGGATGATTAATTTTGTCATGAATTCTTTATTTCGTCGCTAAATGAATTTGTCATGACAAAAAATATTGTCACATTATGTCACTATTACCCTCAATGTGTGACGAATTTTTTTTTGACATTATTTCATCATTTTTAATGATGAATTTGTTTTTGTCTCTATTGGTAGCTTCTTTAACAAAAAAATTTCATCTTCGTTTATATTAAACGTGACAAAATTATTTCGTCTATATTTCTTATATTCATGACAAAATACTTGTTTCTAATTTCTTCCTTTAATGACAAAATATTTTGTCGCTAATTACTTATAAGTATGTTCCCAACAGAGTGTATTGGAGACAAAAAATTCATCACAAATTTATCATTTTTAATAATGAATTGGTTTTTGTCTCTATGGGTAGCTTCTTTGACAAAAAAATTTCGTCTTCAACGTGACAAAATTATTTTGTCTCTATTTCTTATATTTATGACAAAATACTTTTGTCTCTAATTTCTTCCTTTAATGACAAAATATTTTGTCACTAATTACTTACAAGTATGTTCCCAACAGAGTGTATTGGAGACAAAAAATTTGTTACAAATTTATCATTTTTAATGATGAATTTGTTTTTGTCTCTATTGGTAGCTTCTTTGACCAAAATTTTTCGTCTTCGTTTATATTAAACGTGACAAAATTATTTCGTCTCTATTTCTTATATTTATGACAAATTACTTTTGTCTCTAATTTCTCCTTTAATAACAAAATATTTTTTCACTAATTACTTACAAGTATATTCCCAACTGAGTGTATTGGAGACAAAAAAATTCGTCACAAATTTATCATTTTCAATGATGAATTTGTTTTTTCATCTCTAAGACCCTTTAGCGACGACACTTTGACGACAAAACGGGTGACGAAAAATGTTCATCGTAATTAGTTTGGGAGACGAAATATATACATTTTGAGACAAATTTATTTCGTCTTTAAATCCCAAATTTGTTGTAGTGACATCTTTGAATTTACAAAAGGTTGCCATTCTTCTTCCTCCTCCTCTCTCACAGAATGAACAAACACATCTCTAATCAATTGCCCTTGTAAGAATTATAATCCAGTTGTTGATCATGTGTACACACACACACACACACATATATATATATATTTCTTGATCATGTGTATATACATATACATATTGTTGGCTTTTTGGCTTTCGAAGGTTATTATTGTAATTGCGAGCGTGTCAGTAAGGATTAATCAGTCCTTACAGAAAATTAATTGCTAACCAATTATCAGACGATTGTGTTTTAATTCTTTCAGCCTCAATGAAGAGAACTTTTACTGGTGGCTTGATTTAGGAGAATTAAGCAAAAATAACAATTAAATGAAGAACAATTGAAGCATTTCATTAAAATGAAAAACTTACAATGATCCAAACTCAGCCTCATAGAGGTTTACAGCAACAATCTACTTGAAACTACTCCTATGAACGAAGTGCAGTGCAGGAATTTAAAGTACAGGAATGTAAAAAACAGAAAATGTAAAACTGGAAAGGAAATAAAGTGGAATAAGACTGGTTTTTTGGATCTGAGTCTGGGGGCTTTTTCTGGAGCCTTCTCTGCTATTTATACTTCTCAAGGATGACCATCGAACTGCATTTCCAACCGTCGAATTGCTCCTCCATGATCGCTGATCATGTTGCCTTATAATTAGCTCCACTATGCCATCACTTGCAGTTAGGCTTCCCTCATAATTTTGAATTTGAATGTGAGCAACCGTTGAAGCCACATCACTTTGCATCTCTTTGTTGATCCAATGCTACTCAGATCTCGTAATAACCAATACTAACTGCCACGTGTACGATTATGATTGAAGACTTGAATAGTCTTCCTGTATTACCCTTATTCTGCCACGCGTCGAATTGTAATTGGCTTATACAAAATATGTAGCCAACATTACCCCCCGCACTAATATACCCAATACTTGGTGATATTAGTGGATCAAGGTCTTTTATCCACGTTTTAGAACGTGCATGGGCTTTGCATTCTTCCAGAAATGCAACTGTCATTCATCATCTGCATTAAACTCTCCTTCAATCTTTTGAACACCCCCACCACCTTAGTATTCGAACAGACTGATACATTTTTTATGGCCGAATTAATTTTCTCCTCCATTAATCGAGCACACGAAGAGTCATCTGATGATGTTGTTCTTCCTTGAAAGAACCTCCATGCATTAATTACCTGCCTTTACCCACCTTTCTATATTCAGGTCATGAAAGCCTTTGCAAATTATCAACCCTTGGACTATGAACACATTGCCCTTAATCTTTTGATTCAGAAAGTTACAAATATGGACATGGGAAGTTCTTCTTCTGACTCACCCTTGGACTACGAACAAACTGCTCTCAATCCTTTGATTCAGAAAGTCGCAAATATGGACATAGGAAATTCTTCTTCACAACCCTCTGCATGGGATAAGGCTGCGGCTTCTTCTTCCTCTGGGGCTTCTGACTGGGCAAGCTGGTCGGAACCTGAGGCTTGTGATTTAAGGGAGCGAATTAACTATCATTTTGTTGAGTTTACTGATCCTTTAGAGTTCCCTTTTTATGCGCGAAGCTCGGTGGTTTACCCTTACGTGCCCATCGACCGACGACGCAGTTTGGAGGATAATCTACTTGTAGCATGGTACACATCCTCCATGCCTACAAAGATAGTGCACGCTACCCGACGCCCAGAAGAGGCACAAGGGTACAATCCATCGTTCTTAGCCCAGAAGGCGAAGCTTTGCTCTTCTGAATGGCTTGATTATATTAATGCCCTTGTTCATTCTGCCCTTGCTCCTCCTCCTGAAGTGGAGGCTTCCATACCTTCTCTTCCGCCAACTCTTTGCTGGACAGAGAGACTGAGGCTTTCCCTCTTTGTTTCCACTGAACCCTGTTTTCTTCCAGAATGAAGGTAACTCGAGTTTAGAGGACTAAACTCTTTTTAAAGAGGGGAGACTGTAATGACCCTCACACTGATTACTGATTGATTCCCGATTACTGTTAATCTGAGACCGAACATGAAAAGTAACTGAACTGACTGACTGGAATTCGAAACTGGTTGATTGACTGTGTCTGTTTGAATTGCATTTCTATCTGTTCATTGTTTAATTATCTGTTCGTGTTCCTATGTTAAACTGTTAATTGAAGGCCTTATCGGCGGCCGAACTGGAAATTGATTGACGTCTTAGGATCGCCATAATTTATGTGATTTTAGGGTATATTTATTTGAAAAGTAATTTGGTATGATTAAATTAGATAAAATATTGATGAATTGCATGAGTTTGACTTATTTACCAATTTGCCACACTAGTGGCCCACTATTTCTACACATGTTGAGCCTTATACACACTTGGACAAACATTTCATCAGTCACTTTTCTTGCCTTAGCCGACCTAGAGAGAAAGAGAGTGAAGAATTGAATTCAATTTGTTGAGTTGCTTGAAATTGGAAGAATTGAAGTGAAGATTTCAAATTTGAGCTTATATTCTTGAGATTCAAGACCTAAGGTAGTGTAACTACCCTCTTGTTTAGGATTTGAGCTTACTCTTACATGAGATTCATGTCCAAATTTGTAGTTTGGGTCATCAAATAGCCTCATATGTTGAATTGTATCTTAATTGTTGCATGCATGTCTATATTGATGAGTTTTGAGTTGAGTTCATGGTAATTCCTCACATGCATGTCCATCTTTTGATCATACTCCATGAGTTCATCATGTTCTTGAAAGATTTGGCTCATTTGAGCTAGCATTGAGGCTTTGAAATGGTTTAAATTCATGCATGTTTGCATGTTCTTCATGTTCATGAAAAATGGGTTTGAGAATGAGTTTGATTAAACACCCTTGGGCTTTGATTTCTTAAATTGAGTTTTGAAACTTGTTGTACATTGAGTTTGCAAGAGTTTTTCCAGAAAATAGCCCAAGAGGATCGAAAATATTGCTTTTGAACTTGATTTTGAGCTTGGGACTCAAATCTGGAATTTCCAGATTTTGGTCGTCCACTCGAGCGGGGGAAGTGCCGCTCGAGCGGGAAAATCGAGCTCCCAGCATCTTGCACTGTGCATCAGTCCGCTCGAGCGGAGTATTGGACGCTCGAGCGGAAGATTGGGTGACACGCTCGAGCGGGCGTCGAGCGGAGATTTCACCTATCCAGTACTTTTTGGTCCGCTCGAGCGGGGACTTTGCCGCTCGAGCGGGGATCTTTGTTTCCTTGTCCGCTCGAGCGGGGAAACCTGCGCTCGAGCGGGACCCTGTTTCACTGAAATTTCTGAAAATGTTTTCTAAGTACATCTTTGCATCCTCATTCCATCCTAGGCATTCTTAGGCCTAGTTTAAGACATCTTAATGGGGATATAGATGTAGAACACACCAAGGCATTTAGGGATTAAGTTATTATCTTTCCCAACTATGAACTTAGTGTGTGTTCACTCTGTTAACTGTATAGGGTTGGCATTCCAGGGAGACGCGCTCTAGCATACTGTAGCACAGAACTCTGTGAGTAATAATTGTGTAAAGATATGTTCAAATGATTATCTTCTGAAATACTGAACTGAATTGTTTACTGAACTGATATTGTTTATTGAATGAATGTATGTCCTATATTCTAAACTGTATTGCGACATCCTTAACAACTACTGTTTACTGTCACCGCTACCGTTTGAGAAATCTCTGCCATCGACGGTCTGTGAACGGATGGCCCCACCGACGGTCTATGAACGGGTGGATTTGTCTAATCGATTCGGTTCCCACATTGGAACCACTACTGTTTACTGATTGATGGCCATCATTACTGTTTGGCCTTTAAGGCCCAATGCTTACTGTACTGTTATGCTAATGGATGTACCACATATGACCGTTTACTGTACTGAACAACTGATATACTGATTGAAATGAACTGTTTTCATTACTGTAAGGACATTCATTCTAAACCCCTTTACGCTTTATGTTATTCACTGGGCTTTAGCTCACTGCTCATATATATATGTAGGTGTACAAGCACCGGATCAGAGCTAGAAGCGTCGGGGTAGAGTCCCAGTTTTGTCAAGCCAACCAATGTGCCTCACTGCGAGGTTCCGAGCCTGCCAAGCCAGGGCTTAGGGGCGTCTTTGCTTCCCCGTCTGTCACTGTACCGTTTTGTAATACCGTATAGACTGTACTGTACTGTTTGGTAGGGGTTAAGCCTCTGTACCGAATTATTGTAAATATTGTGCATAACTGTTTTGTACTGAATGTGTATTTGCATGAAAAGTCTTTTTGGCATACAGACTGTCACAGCTCATTGGACATTGGTTATTTACTGTATTGGCTTCCGCCAAGCCCCTGTACTCTGTATTACTGTATTACTGTTAAGCAGGCCTTCGGTAATCTCGGATTACTGGCCGATTACGGTGCTAAACCCATAGGGGCGGGTTTGGGTCGTGACATGGACCAACTTCCATTGCTCCTTCACTGGCATCGGACCTCTGTGGCCACTACTCAATCTTTGGACCAACTCTCATCCCTTCGAGTTCATGCCCAGTATGAAGCAGAGAACTTCATTGAAGAATTCGAAAGCTTCAAGAATAAAGATTCTGCGTACTGGGATGACTTGGATATAGACGAGTTGGAACAAGAATTGAGAGAAACATCATTCGAAATAAAGGCTGAAGAGCTCTTTTATGAAGTGAGAGCACATCAAATTATGCAGCCAATCCTAGAAGAAATAGAGGATAGAATAAAGAAATAACAGAAATTCATTGATCATAGTTGGACCAAATTTCATGATCTTGTTATTTATTCTATTCCCTACTTTTATGAGCTTGAATTTGTACCCAAAGAGGGCCATCCAATGTAATTGCTTTTGCTTTAATACAACTAAGACTTTTTTCTTTATTCGGCATTGTTTGATCTTGTCTCTATTTGTCTTTAAAAGCAAATTTAAGACTTCGAACTGGACAATCCTATCCTTCGAATCTGGACACAACCGGTTTAAATGAAACACTAAAATGCCAACATGAACTTTTCCAATTTATGGAATACAGTTGACATTTTTGCTGATTTCATTTAAAATCAGTGCTTTGAATTCAAAAGTCTTGCCCCTTAAAGCTTGTTTTAATCATAACCAAAATATGGTCATGGTTAGCACTATCAATCAGTTTTAAATTGACCATTTTCTGCTTTGAACAACAGTCCATACTTTCAAAAATATAGAAACCCCTTTTGAGGGCTGCACTGTTTAAGTTCGAAAAGACAATCCTTTCTGTATATATATAAACCAACTATTAGTTTTGATGTTTCGAACACCAATTCTCATCCTTAAGGGATCTCAAGTTTAGCTTCGAAGGACACTACTCTCATTAAGAAACCTAAAATAGGTCTTTAATCCCTTTGAAGTAAGCAAATACTTGAGTATTCTTACATCCTTAGGTATGGAATGTGCTTCGAAGTCGGCTTCTCAGTTTCGAAGCCATTGTTATTTGACTTTTGACGCCAAAATCCAGTTTCGAAGCCAAACATTTTACTTCGAAGCTGGCATCAACACCTGGGATGTGTTTTTCCCTCCAGAAGTATCAATATTGAAGGAAACTCTTTGTATCTGTACTTTTAGCACTTAACAAATTACGCGATACATTTTCCAGACACAAAGGTTTTTAAAACCTTTTTATTTCGTGTTTTGAAATCACTCGCTCATTTAACACACAAACCCTTTATCTCTACTGACCTTCTACTTCTCTCTACTCCCTTTCCTAACTTCGTCCTCTGAGAAAGCTTCCAATCAATGGCTTCTTCTTCATTGAAAGTGCCAGTTGTAGAGCGCGTGAGCCCGTCTGTAACCCTGAAAAGGATCATTGAGGCAGAATGTGAAAAGTACAAGGCCCGTGAGAAAAGTGCCATTGACGGACGTATCTTCATCCCTCAACGTCATGAGCAACAGGATTACGTGCTTGGGCCCATCTTCAAGGAGATTCTTACTGAGCTTCCAGCGTTATATCCATGTCTAGAAGACCATTGTCTCCTTTACAAAGGTGGTCTTGACTGGGGAACCTGGAGGATGAACCGTCCCCACCGATGCTGGCCCACGATGAGACCGGAGTGGCAAGAATGGTATGATCGGGTTGTCCCTGATAGGGCTTTGGACCTTCAAGAGCTCTGCCTTCTCGATGCCCTTCAACTATCCAGGTTTACTGTCTCAAAGGACCCTTTCTTAATTCCTGCTGCCCTTTGCTTTTGGAATTCTGCCTTTAACTTCTTCCAATTCAGATGTGGGATGATGGCCCCTACTGTTCTTGATATTTTCCATCTAATAGGATTGTCCCCCATTGGTACCCCCATTGGACCAGATTATCTTGACTTACCAATCCCCTTTTCCCTCCCCTCCCTTAACTCATCCTTTAGTGACTTTGTCAAGGCTGAGAATAGAAGGGAGGGCCCTGTAACTGATAGAGAATTCTTTTCTTTCATACTATACTGGCTTTGCAAATTCCTTTTCTGCACTTCTTCTCAAAGAATCATGCCTGAATTTGCCCCTCTTGCCAAAGCCCTTGTCCTACAGAAAAATGTGGCCTTAGCTCCATATGTTCTAGGTCATGTATATAGAACTTGTTCTCTTTTTTGTGAGAAACCCTTAGATGCCAATCAAGGAGGTTCATTTTGGATACTTCAGCTTTGGCTTTTTGCTTATTTTGCTGAGCTACAGTCTAAGTGTCTTAAATTTTTTGAGCCAAACCCTCCTACTCATGGCATGAGGCTAGCCAATGCTTCACTTTATCCTTCTACCTTTGCTTTTTACTTCTCCTTCTTTCACCAACTTCCAACTTCCCTTCATTCTTACAGTTTTCGTCCCTTCGAACCCATTACTATTGGCCCATCTTGGTTGAAGAGTTTTCTAAGTGATAGGCTCTGTGCTTCACCTCCTCACAAGGATATATGGGCTTCTATTCTAAACCCCAGAGAGCTATTTATTAGGACTATGAACCCCAAAGCCTACAAATGCATTGCTGAGCCTTATTGTCCTGCTCAATTTGCTAGACAATTTGGCTTCTCACAAGGGGTCCCAATACCTCTCTGCAGTAACACCAACCTAAGTCTTATTAGCAGGGATTTAAAGGTTCGAAGGTCCAGATTAGAAGAGGCAACTTCTAAGTTTATACAGGACTTGATCGATTTTGAATACATCCCTTTCATTCCTCAAGGTAACCTGTTGAAGAGGTACCAAAATTGGTGGGTGACCAACATGGAAGTATACTTTGCCATTGCTCCTCAAGACTTATTAATGGTGCTGGATGTGCCCCAATCCAAGCCTAAAGGAGCTGGAGTTGTCACTTCTTCTACTGCTCTTACCACTTCAGTTTCTGTGCCTGCCACCACACAATTTACTCCTGCTTCTTCTACTCTTCCTAGAGTTACTCGGGCTGCCTCGAAGAAAGGTATATATCCTTATTTCTTCTCATTTTGCCTTTTTATAATGATTTTAGCTTTATCTTTAGTTCTTCTTTTGTGAAAATGGCGCGGGTGCTTCACAGGGAGATTCTCCTCAGAAGACCCAAGCCTTAAATCTTCTCAGGAGCAAGCAACAAAAGAAGAAAAGAAAACTTTTGCTTGATCCTGACAAGCAAGCACCTGAAGTTCAGGCAATAGAAGAAGAAGAAGTAGAGCAAGAGCAAGAGACACCCTTAGAAAGAAGAAAGAGAGCGGCTGTCTTTTCTTCTGATTTGGTTCAAGATCTCACTCATAAGACAACTGCCAGAGTAGTAGAAGAAGAACTCACTTCTGAGGAATCCGAATCCCAGATTGAAAAGAGAGAAATTGATAAGGAGGAGGCAATACCAATACAGAGAAAAAAGAGAAGGAATGTGACTGTCTCCCCTTCTGATTTGGTTGAAGACCCTATTCATGAGACAGCTGCGAAGGCAGTAGAACAGGAACATTCTAAGGCCATAATTGCTTTTCAGAGAGTTGAAAAAAGATGGCAGCAGCAACTGTTAAGAGATGAAGCTTCTGCTGCTACTGCAATCCAAAGAGAAACTGCAAGGAGACAGCATCTTGCTGAGCACTATTCTCTTCGTAGCCCTCCCATTGTTGCTACCACTTCTAAAACAAGTAACTTCTTTCATGGCTCTATTCTTTTCCCCTTGTCAATTTCTTGGTATTGAGACTTGATATTACTTTGTACTTCTTCTTTTACAGCAACAACTACTGAGCCTATTCTTCCAATAAGGACTTCCTCAGTTTCAGTTGAAGTGGAACAAATTCGAGATGTGGAAACCATTCAAATAATTCTGCCACTTCCAGGCCCTATGTTTTCTATACCATTCCTAAGGCCAAGTATTCCTGCTCCTTTTCCTTCTGGCTTAACCCCATATCTCCCTTATCTGTCTTTTGATTTTTCTCAATTTAGTTCTCTTTTGAGCCTTACTTTCCCTTTCCCTTCTAAGGAAACTCCAGCTACTGCTTCCTCTTTGATTGTAGCTGATTCTTCTATAGAGGGTACTAGTAGCTCTCCAACTCATGATTTATCACCTCTACCTAGTTCCAGCCCCTCCTCCCTCGATCTATTGGTGGCTAGAACCATAGAAACTGCTGAATATGCTCCACCCATTTCTCCTATCCCTATGCAGTCCTTTGTGCCTTCCACTACAGCTCTTTCTGCACCTTTCATGTCCATAGAAGAGGTAGATATCTTCGAAGCAAGACTAGCCAGTCTCTTTGACATACCTTCTACCTCTCCAATATCTAATGATGAGACTAAGCCATTAGTTCTGGCCGATTCCTTACTAGAAATTTTTGAGAGCTCTTCCTCCAGTAGCAAGCCTTCTTCACCTCTGATGGACTTAGACAGCTATCTGGAGCTGTTGACATCTTTTTTAAGGATTCCTTTCGAGGCCTTAGAGAGACCTATAATAAGAAATGGCTTCCTTCAGTGCTGTAAAGTTGTTGAGCAATCCGACATGACTATCTCAAGTCATTTATCTTAGGCAGCAGCCACTATTGACTTTTACATCAACATTTGCCATGCTGCCAAGGCTGCAGAGGAGAAATTGGTTAAAGATCAGAGCTTTGTTTCCACAGTGCATACTGAAGTATCAGAACTAAAGGAACAACATTCTTCTGTCTCCCACTTTCGAACTCAACTACTAGAGAAGAAAGCTCAACTTGAAGAGGAGCTATCTGCAGTGAACGAGGCCTTAATCCAAACTAACACCAAACTGCAGATCACCAACCAAGGACTGGCTGACCGAAAGCAGGAAATGACCATAGCCATCCAGTTGTTCTCATCATTGAAGAATAGAACATCTATTATAAAAGAACAACTGAGACATTGTAATGATTTCTGGGCCAATTTATGGCAGAATGTATTCAACTCTTTATGAAAAAAACAAATTCTTATTTATCATTTGAGTATTCTTGTGTTCTTGTACTTAGTGTTTATTTTATTCCTTGTGTTTCCCAAATGGTTAGGAAATAAGGCTTCAAATATCTGCCATTAATCTTTTTGGGATGTATGTATCTATTCAAATTTCTCAAATCGTATGCTCCAAAAGACAGGACTCTATGAATTTGATATGGTCCTTCCCAGTTAGGTGACCATTTGCCAAACTTATGGCTTTTAATCCCTATTGGGAGTATTGTCTTCCATACCAAATCACCTTCATCAAAGCCAATGTGTTTGACTTTCTTATTTTAATTTTTGGCTGCTTTCTTCTTTTGGAAAAGAATGCTATTTAATGCCAGAATTCTAGCTTCCTCTATGCTTTCTAATTCCAAGTACATACTCTGATGGTATTGCTCAAGATCTAACTGGTCTTGGCATCTTACCCTCAAGGACTTAACATTAATCTCCACAGGTAACACTGCATCATGCCCATATACTAAGGCATAAAGAGTGACTCCTGTGTTTGACCTTGGGGAAGTCCTATAAGCCCACAATACATCCAACAATAAGTTATGCCAATCCCTGGGATTGTCTTCCACAACCTTTTGTATCCCTTTTTTCAAGGACTTATTGGATGATTCAGCTTGACCATTGGCTTGTGCATAATAGGGGGTGGAATTAACAAGGCGAATTCCAAACTTTGCCACAAAAGACTTTATCATCTTCCCATCAAATACAGTCCCATTATCAACAGTTATAGTCTGTGGGATACCAAATCTATGGATTAAATCCTTAATGAATCCAATGACCTCAGTCTGGTCTACAGCCTTGTATGGCTTGGCTTCGACCCACTTAGTGAAGTAATCAATGGCCACTAAAATGAAACAATGATGCTTCGAAGAAGGTGGATGTATTTTTCCCATCATATCCATGGCCCATCCTCTAAATGGCCAAGGCTTCACTACTGCATGCAGGTCAGTTATGGGCACATGCCTTATTGTGCCATGCTTTTGACATGCCTGGCAACCTTTTGCATATTCTATGCAGTCTTTAAGGATAGTTGGCCAATAGTAGGAATGCCTTCGAAGCAACCATCTCATTTTCACACCCGGCTGATGAGCACCACAGATACCTTCATGAACCTCAGCGATAGCTGTTAATGCTTCTTTTGGGCCTAAACATTCCAGCAATAAACCATCTCCCGCTCTTTTGTAGAGAGCATTACCATACATCATGTATTGTATAGACTGCAATTTAATTTTTCTGCTGGCCTTCGAAGATAGGCCAGCCAAGTATTGCATTATTGGATGCCTCTAATCTTGTTCTTGTAAGTCACTATGATTGACTTCAGGACCACATTCCTTTTATTCAAGGGTGGTATTAATTTCTGATATATTGTTTGGCTTATGTCTCTTTGAGCATTATCCCTTCTCTTGAAATTCGAAGCTTTTTGAGCCACATCGTTAGCTCTATTATTCAAGAATCTTGGGACATGAGTTATATTTGCTATTTGAAATTGATAAAGCAGATGTAGTGCAACAACATAGCATGGCAACATGCTTATACTTTGACATTTAAAAATCTCTTTCACTTAGTTAATCACCAATTGAGAATCTCCAAATATGTCAACTGCATGAACTTGTAATCCAATAAGAATTTCCAATCCCACTATTAAGGCTTCATATTCGGCTTGATTATTAGAACAAGTAACTTCATCCACTCTGAAACCATGTGTGGTTTCTACTCCTTGTGGTGACTTAATCACTATACCAATTCCAGTTAGGCCATTAACTTTTGATCCATCGAACCACATTTGCCATGGCTCAACACTAGCCATACCAAGTTCCATTATTTCTTGGCTTTCTATTTGAGATGGATGGTCTGTTAAAAAATTAGCTAAAACTTGTCCTTTTACTGCCTTTTGGGGAACATATTCTAAATGAAATTCTGATAAGGCTAGTATCCATTTGCCAATTCTTCCCTTCAACATAGGTCTAGATAACATATACTTAACCAAATATGTGGTTGCAATTATCAAGATAGTTGTAGGCAGAAGATAGTATCTTAATTTCATTGCAGCAAAATACAATGCAAGGCACAACTTTTCTACAACTGAGTATTTACATTCATAAGAATTTAAAAACCTACTAAGGTAATAAACAGCTTGCTCCTTGCCTTCTTCATTGTCTTGGGCTAAGAAAGCTCCCAATGAATCTTCTGCTGCAGCTATGTACAACTTCAAGGGCTTATCACCCTTTGGTGGCATCAGCACTGGAGGGTTGGCCAAGTAGGCTTTGATACCTTCGAAAGCAGTTTGATGCTCAGCTATCCATACAAATTCCTCTTCATCTTTTAGCTTTAATAAGGAAGAAAATACTTTAGTTTTCCCTGCAGTATTAGAAATGAATCTTCGAAGAAAATTAACCTGTCCAAGGAACTTTTGTAATTCTTTCTTACTTGATGGAGGTCTGGCTTCAATGATGGTTTTGGCTTTATTCTGGTCAATCTGTATTCCTTTCTTGTGTACTACATAACCCAAGAAGTTTCCAAATGATACGCCAAAAGCACACTTAAGAGGATTGAGTTTCAACTTGAACTTTCTCATTCTTTCAAAAGCTGCTTCTAAGTGAAACAGATGCTCCTCAATAGATTGGGATTTAACTACAATGTCATCAATATAACACTTTAAATACCCTCCAATGAGGTCATGAAAGATAGTGTTCATAGCCCTCTGATATATAGCCCCAGCATTCTTCAGGCCAAATGGCATTTTAACCCATTCGAATGTGCCAATACTCCTAGGACATCTGAATGCTATCTTGTGGATATCCTCCTCTGCAATGCAGATTTGGTTATAACTAAAGTGCCTATCCATCATTGATAAAACTTGATGCCCTGCTAAACTGTCTACCAACAAATCCACTATAGGCATAGGATACTCATCTTTTAGAGTTGCTAGATTTAAATTTCTGAAATCAATGCATACTCTCATTTTACCATTCTTCTTAACTACAGGCACAATATTAGATAGCCATTCAACATACCTGGTTGTCCTAATAAAGCCTGCCTTGAGTAGTCTAAGAATTTCCTTTTTAACTTTCTGAATCATTTCTAGACTCATTCTTCTTGGTTTTTGCTTGTATGACTTGAAATTAGGCCTCATAGGGAGCCTATGTTCTACTAATGATCTATCCAATCCTGGTAGTTCATTATAAGACCATGCAAAACAATATTTATATCTCTTCAGAACAACCAACAACTGGTCCCTGTCAAGTGCATTCAACCAAGCACTTATATAAGTAGGCTGTTGTATAGAACCTTCCCCTAAATTTACTTCTCCTAAGGAGTCTTGTGTCTGAGAACTTACTGAAGCTTCTTTTTTGATTCCTTCTGCCTTCGAAGCCATCTTCTTGCTTTGTTCTGCTCCCAGATTCTTTAATTCAACATCTTTACCTTCCTCCTCATAGACAAAGTCTGTCCATAAGGCTTCTTCTTCCTGTATCTCCTGGACTTTTGTTTCAATGTCCAATGCACAGTATTTATCAAGGGCCAAAACTCTGGCCTGTTGCTGCTCCTGCTTGCAGCCAATTATCATGGCTTCTTTCTGTTGCTCCTGTACTTTCTGGACTATTGATTTTACATCCAATGTTGAGAACTTAATTAGAGCCAAAGACTTGGCTTTTTGTGCTTCATATCTTTCCCTACAACCAGGCATCGTTGTCATCCTTAACGATAACCTTTTCATCAGCATTCTCCTGGACTAAGTGCTTCAGGTGTGTCACTTCCTCATCAGCCATCACGTCGGCTGAGCCATCAGGTTTCCTCAGTATACTGAGTGGTGTCACTCCCTCAATATACAATTTGGCCTCTGCAAAGTCTGCACAGGCTATGAAAGGTTGAGGATCTGCATCAATTTCCTCTGTCTCTCTATTGCCCAAGGCTATCATTATTTTCTGATGCAAAGAGGAAGGCACACATTTGTTAGTGTGGATCCAATCTCTACCAAGTAAAGCATTGTACTTAGCATTGCTGTCGATAACGAAGAATGTCGTCATGCAGTCCCTGGTTCCCACACTCAGGTTGATGGGCAGAATTCCCTGAGCCATCTGTTTGTCTCTAACGAAGCCAGCAATGGTTGTGCTGGTTGGGATTAACCTGGGGTTCCTTTTCCCTAGTTTCTTCGAGGAAGATTTCGGTAGTAAGTTCACCGGTAGTATGTGTACCATATTTACTGACACTGAGCCAAATTGGATGGCTGGCTGTGCCTGTTTCTCCTTTTGGCCACCTTGTTCAGCTACTTCAGAAGCATCATTCATGCTGCATTCTGGCACTTTATAACTAACAGACTCCTTCGAATGGTCTTTTCCGACTGGCTTTTTAACCAAAAATGTTTGTTCAGCCATGAAGGCTTCAAATATTTCTTCCTTAACCATTCCTTTCTTTTGGCTTAGGCCAACTTCTTCTTCTGTCTCACTATCACTTTCCATCAAAACCTTCTCCAATCCTGCTAAACTGGACTTCTCTCTGGCTTTTAGTTTAGAGTGAACTTTGGCCAACTGTTCTCTGCTGCAGCCCATTTTGCCTTGTAGAGCTGGTTTTGGACTATGGTCTAACTTTGGACTCTTCTTTCCTTCTATCGGGACCAATGAAGAGCTCTCTTCACTTTCTTTTAGGTCTTTCTGGTACTGAGTGTACCTACGCTGAATCTTTCTCCTTTGTGATCTCGAAATTACTGGGACCATATCTGGTTCCTTTATTTTTGGGTGTTTAAGCAATACCCAATTGTTTGGGGCCACCAAAGGAGGCTTGGCCATCCTACCTTGGTTTCCAACAACATCTCTTTGAGTAGACACTTCCCTAGGTTTGTTCTGGATCACAAACCAATCTGGAACTCCAGGTACCCACGAACTTGCTGACCCAGATGTTGAACTGTTTCATTCTTCCTTCGAAGCCGGCTGTGAAGGCCACTACTTGGTTCTGACTTCATGTTTTGGGCCTAACTCAGGCCTTTGATGAAGGTGGCCACTTTCTGTCCTGCGTAAGGCTGGTCTAGGGGGCCAATCTCTGGCTTTGTTCCCATAAACTGAACCCTTCTCCAGTCTCCTTTCAGAATGACTGCTCTCCATTCTATAATAATTAGGTGGCCTAGACTCATATAAAGGCCTTTTGCCTTTAGTATGCATTCTATCAGCTGTTGGTTTAACCATTAATGGTTGCTGCCTAATACCATATGGATATGGCCTTTTATTATAAGCATTGGTTTGTTTAGGACGTCTCTGCACATCCTTATAATATTGTTTCCCATCAATTGGAAGCCCTTTTAACCACTTATAGCTTAGTCTTCACCTGGGACACATCCTTTGCATTACAGCCGCCTCTAAAGAGTCGTCATCCAGTGCTTCTTCATCAGAGTCTTCCCTCTGGTGTGAGAAACCCTATCCAATAGCTGGTAGATTTCCAGTGTCTTTCTTGATAGTTGTCTGGTTGGCAACATGCATCTGCACATTGACTTCTTCCAATTCTTTTAAGGACAAGTTCTGGAAGTCTGGCATAATGACATTGGCTGCCACCTCTCCAATTTCTGAAAATGGATTACTGTCAATCCCCATGGCCTTTTCCGCTCTGGCTGGGAATTTCAAACTTCCTTTCCGAATTTGTTCTTGGATCCTGCCTCGAAAAACAATACAGTTTTTAGTCGAGTGAGACCAAGAATTATGCCATGTACAATATACTTTCCCTTTAAGTTCATCTGGAGATGGAATTTTGACTCATTTTGGTAACTTAAGGAGTTGGCCGCAAGCAAATGATCAAAAATGTCATCTGCGTTAGTTAAATCGAAAGAGTATTTCCTATGAAAGTCTTTCTTTTTAAACTGTTGGTCAATTGTTGTATCCTTATGAATTAATGCCTCATAGGTCACAGGTTCTTTCCCCACAATCTCTGCTGCATCAATCTCATAGTTAGGATCTCTATAGTATGTCTTGTATGATGCATTATTTCGATCTTGTTCCTCCTCTAATAATGCTTCATACCTAGACACCTTATAGGTTAGTTCCACGAAGTCTCTAAACTCAGTTGAGTCAAACTTCTTTCGAAGCCTAAACTCTAAACCATTTTGAGCCAATCTCACGAATTCTGGCTCCGGTAGGATGACCCTACATTTGTTTCGTGCTCTTTTAAATCTGGCAATAAACTGAGTAGCCTTCTCTTCAGGCCTTTGACTCAATCTTGCCAAGTCTACCATGGAAACCTCTGGCTCCGATTAGAAGAATTGGGTATGAAATGCCTCTTCCATTTGTTGCCACGTTTGGATAGAGCCAGGTGTAAGGTTAATATACCATACAAATGCTCTCCCAGTTAGGGAATTTGGGAATAACCTTAACTTCATATAATCATTATTAGTAAATTCACCGCATTGAGCAGCAAACCTAGCAATATGCTCCACTGTTGATTGGTTTCCATTCCCATAAAAAATGGCAAAATCTGGTATCCTGAAACATCTTGGGTATTCATGTACCCTATCTACCCATTTTGGGTATGGTTTCCTGTACACAAGAGTCTGGACCCCCCGAGCCATCAGTCCACACATCTCTCTAACAATGTCAGCAATTTGGTCCCTAGGGACCATATTTTGTGCATGCTGAACCACTACTGGGGGGACAAACACAGGATTTGTTAGACAAACTTATGCCTGTGGTCCTCTTGGTTCATAAGGTGGTATATTTGCGACTGGTTGTCCCTGTGGTACAGGTTGCTGTTGGGGGTGTGGGTAACCCCTTTGAGCCTGTCCCGTGAAAGGACCTGCGAAAGGTGCTGAAACAGGTGTTGTGTCTCTTCCATTTGTAGGAAAACCTTCCAACCCCTTGGGTATAAATTCGAATAAGGGATTAGTGAACCCCCTCGTGCCAGGTATGGCTTCGAACATGGGATTTGAAACCATCTGTAGACACCCCATTTTTGACCGTCCTCAAGATTTGGACGTCACCGCTTGAACACTCGGTGATCATCCATGTTTGTGTTCGTCTTGAGTTCCCGGAGGCCTTGGCAACGCGCCTCGTCTCAGGACCTCTCGACTCGATTGTTTTGTGGTTGGTTTGATACCAAACACTTGTGTTTTGCCTTTGAGAGGCAGGGTAGGGCTTGTAGACCATCCCCACCCATCACCGGCCAAGGCTTGAGGCCATCGGCTGTGTTTTGTGGCCACCGGCCAAATGTTTGGCCGGCCGGCAATGTAGATGGCCGGCCGGCTATCTTTTTTTGATCAATTGCATCTTTGGCCGGCCGACTACTGTGCATCTGCTTTTGCAGATATTTTCTCACAGCTGGCATGCATTTGGCTCCCCCCCATACGTGTATGGAGGGATCTCCCTCTATTTAGCTTCCTTTGGAAGCTTTACAAGAGGGAATTGTCTATAAGAGGGGCTCTCCTCTCCCTTGTTGAGGGGTTAGACAAAAGTTAGATTTTTAGACAACATATTTTAGGGTTTGAGTTCTAGGGTTAGGGTTTGGTTCATATCCTATCTCTATCTCTCTCTTGTGTGTGTTTAGGCTTAGATTTCCACACAAACACCCACCATCACACCTTTTCTTGGAGCTGAGGCCCTTGAGGGTTGTTTTTAGAGTTTTGGAGCTGGTTTGGAGCTCAAGAAACTGCTGGAGCTTCATTTGTGAAAGAGGTCTACAAGAGTAATCACTTTTTCCTTTTATTCCCCATTTTTGCACACTACTTTTACCTATCTTGCAACTGTTTTTTGGCTTTGCATATAATACATAAAAGTTCTATTTTTGAGGCCCCTAAATAGTTTGTTAAGAGTATTTTAAGCTTTGGGATTGTTTGACCCCTCTTAAGGCTT
Source organism: Camellia granthamiana (assembly GCA_036172215.1). Taxonomy (NCBI): domain Eukaryota; kingdom Viridiplantae; phylum Streptophyta; class Magnoliopsida; order Ericales; family Theaceae; genus Camellia; species Camellia granthamiana. The sequence goes on along the minus strand of CM069905.1, from coordinate 106,826,547 downwards.
GTTTGGTCCTTGTTTTGTGCCATTTTGTGTGAGCTCCGGGACCATAGTGTTTGGGCCTCCTCACCACTGAAATCTTGAGGGATTTCAGAGGTGAGGATGGTGCCTTGAGGTCCCAAGAAGGAGAGGGCCACCCCCTCTCCTTGTTGTCCTTGAAATGGACCATTTTTGCCTCTTAAGGCAGCATCTAGTTTAAGTGTGTGTTGACCATGCCTTGACTGATATTTATGCTTATTTTTCCATGAAATAGCATTGTGTTGAGTTGGTTTTGGTACACCATGCTTGCTTAGCATACATGCCTTGTAATGCCATTTTGTTGCCTTAACATGCATCTAGGTTTTAACCCTTGTTCAAGCATGTTTTAGGCCTAGCTTTGTGAAGCTTTTATACTGGTTTTTCCATGCTTAAGGTCTGTCCTTGACTGTTTTCGATCGACCAAGGCTTGCATTGCTTAGCTCCTTGGCATTTTGGCTTGTTGGCCTTAAATTTTGGACCCTTGTTGCATGTCTAGCTTATTTTATTTGCTTAGTTTGGCACCATGTTCTTACGTGATTTCAGAGCTTAATGCATGCTAATTGTCCATGTTTGCATCTTCTTAAGTGTGCTTAGAAGTTGCTCTTTAATGCTTGAAGTGTTGGATCTCATTTGCATACATGTTTGTGTGTCTTTTAGTCCTTTATTTGTGAGCTTTTGGCCACTGTTTTAGGCCTAGTTAGGGCTGCCTAAATCATGTTTAAGTCCATCTCTTTTCTTGTTGCATATGCTCCTTGTATGTCGTAGCATATTGGTGAGTTGTTGCATGTTTGAACTTGCATGATTGAATGAAGTCACATGCTTGCTTGCTTGCATGCTTAAAACACCTACATTGTACCTTGCATGCTTGTTGGTTGCATTGTCTCATGTCTTTCATGCTTCGCATGCTTCTTTGCATCTCCATGTTGCATGCTAGCCAACATACTTAGGATTGCATTGCATAAACATGTGCGCTAGACCTCTTGAAATGAGTAGGATAGAGGTTGGGCTTCCTTGCGTGTTTATTTGGTTTGCATTTCATTTGAAATTGAAGTTGCATACTTGATCCTTCGGGCCATCATGCATGGAAATGTGTGATTGGTGGTTCGAGGATCGAGGCTCATGTCCCTTTGAGTCATAAACATGAAAGGGGATGTGATTGGTGCATACATTGCTTGAAATGCATTGCCATGCCAAGTGTTGCCCTCTGCTGCTGTCAAAACAGATTCTGCAGGAATTTTTGTCCGGCCGGCCATATTTACTGCCGACCGGCTACCATTGTTGGCCGACGGATCAAACTTGTGGCCGGTGACCATTCTACATGGCCGGTGGTGTTCTCCTTCAGCCGGTGACACTATTCAGTATTCATGGAAGCATCCCTGAGGCTTTGGCAGTCATCAGAGGAGCAGAGCAAGGAAAACAGAGGCATCTTGTGCATGGCAGTGGATTTCCGGGCGGAACCAAGCGTGCATGCATTGAGCCCTCTCCCGAGGCTGCTGTTTATTGCTTAAATTAGATTAATTAATTTGTTTAATTAATTTAATTATCTGTAATTATTTAATTCGCTTGTCGGTTAATTAAATTGTAATATTCATTTGGTCCCTCCGAGCGAGGGCAAATCTGTAATAAGTGTGGGTGCGTGTGTGCATGTCTTCCAACCCCCACTTCTTTCTTCCCTTTTACTTACCTGCTTTGATGGTTAGTATTAGGGCATATTTATTTTAGCATCCTTATGCTATGCATGCGTGCATCATTCATCAGTATTGCATGCACCGGGCTCGGCGCATCATGCTAACTGCATAAGTATTTCAATTCCAAATTGAATACATGCTACTTGCATTTTCACATATCATTCTTAGGTTAGCCGGGCCTATTCTAGATTGCATTTTGTATGTGATGCATTAGCCACTTAACATGGATTAGGGACATGCATGTTTTGCTAATTATCTTCATTGTTTTGGCACGGAGTACGATGTAAGTATTTATGCTTTAGCATCTCGCATGAGTGTGAATGTTAACATGACAGCATGCTTACCATGTGGCTAAATGCTTAGTTGATATAACTGCCTGAATGCCTGTGGGTGAAGGTGGGATTATTTAAGTTAGAACAACTCGTTGAAATCTGTGTTTTAGCCTACTTGCGAGTAGCAAATCTTAAAACATTTCCAAACAAACGGATATACAATGCTTTGTTCCAAATTAGACGATCTAGTCTATACTTGTTTTGCTGTGCGCATCACATAGTAATTCTGGCTAATTAATCGGAATAAGAACGCATGTGTTTTCAAAAACAAGATATCATGGTTAGTAGAGGCCGATCTTTGGATCGGGCGAGAGGGGGTGCTCATAGCTGACCTTCCCCGATCGTACCCAAGTTCCCGAGCCGAGGCAACTTTGGTGATGACGGACACGTGGCCTTTGGCACCGAGTCAGGGTTTCCGAAATTTCCCCATTAAAAAATATTTAGGTGGCGACTCTGTATCTGGAAAAGCAGTCCATGTTTGGCACTTCTTTCAAAAATCTGTTTTCTCAAAACGATTTGCTGGATTTGGACTCTTTGGTTCAAGATTAAGAACCGTGACAAATCGAGTCCGAACTGTAGCGAGGTCCCCCGCGGGACGTGTTACAGTTTCTGGCGACTCTGCTGGGGAATTTAGAGAGCTTGACTCGAACTCATGATATCTTGTTTTGACTACATTTATGTGTCTCTTTGCATTGCATGTGCATCGGTGCGCCTAGGACACCGTGTTGGCCATCTGCTATTCCTGAGCGGTTTACCAGAGGCATGACTTTGTCAAAGCATGCCATAAGGCTGACCGGTTGCGGGCTCTGCCAGTATGGGAACACAAACCCCGGTTTTACCGGGGCACCATTTTCGACCATTCGACCTAGTGCATATCGAAATCCATAGTGACCATTCCAAATTAGGACAAGTTGCTCACCCGATTTTAGGTTGTTGGAAACCGCTGCGTGCGTAGCGAAACCCTAGCTCCTGACAAAATAGGACAGGGAAACCCTACCCCAACATAGGGGTGTTTTGGCTCTCTTTACTTGCTATGTGCTTTTGGAGTGTATCTCTACAGGAACGCACGTATCAGTTTCCAAGTTTGAGTATCAAGCCCGAGGGCACCAGTATCAGTATTTGTGGGAATCAGTTATATCTGTGGGTATCCGATTCAGTATTTTGGGGGAGTAATTCTGGGGAACAGTGATCGGTAGTGAAGTACAGTTGTTCGGCTACATCTGTGTTTGATCCGTTTGGGCTGAAATGCTGCTTATGTTTCCTTTCAGTTCAGAAAGTTGATGTAGAATAGCCAGTGTTCTCCCTTGCTGAGGCAAGATAGATATCTGATCTGTCAGTCAGCGTTCAGTACAGCGGACTTATGATGACGCAGAATTCGGAGGAAATCGTGGTTATGACAGCCGCATTAGATCAAGAAATCACCCTGCAAAGTGAGACCAATGTTGATGTGCCGCATCCACCCAGGTCGCCTGTTGCGCACCTGGTCTGGACCCCCCAGCTGTATCAGGCTCGTGAACCCACCACATTCGAATTGATGGGAATGATAGGTGACCTCCAGAGGTCCGTGGCGGATCTCGCGTACGGAATGTCAACCTCGCCACACGCTGTGCCATATGTCGGGAATTTTGTACCCCAGGAGCCCCCGCTGTTGGGACGGATTGTGATCGAGCTTAGCCAACCGGAGATGGCCTTCAACTATAATAATGACGTATCAACATCAACCCAAACCCTCGATCAGGCTGAGGCCAGAGGCAAGGACAAAATGAAGGCAAACGCCGATCCCATCGAACAACTGCTGTGGGTAGTCGAGGCTTTGAAAGCCGGGGGATGAGTAAACAGCAAGTATCCCCAGTTGTGACCAAGGTTGTGGATGATGTTTTCCCCACTCCACCTGAGGGTAGTTCAAGTCAGTCAGAAAACCGGGATAGGCCCCGTCATGCTAGAACAGTTCCTTCTATTCCCAACCCTGCACCCGGGAAAGATCAGAAAGTCAAGGCAGTGCCCGCCGACCCTTTCGCTAGTGCGTCTAGCAAGAATACTCAGGCTTCAAAGCACCTGCCCCGGGGGCGCAGGGTCTTTCACGCTCTCTACATGCCTCTATCCAAGGCACTTTAGATCCTGGCCGACAGGGGGCATCTTAAACCCTTGGAGCCTCGACCTTTGCCGAAGAATCTCCCTGCTACACATGATGCTGCTTTGTACTGTGCGTACCACCAGCAAACAGGGCATGCTACCGATAATTGTTTCCGCCTCCGTCATGAGGTGCAAGACTTGATCGACAACGAGGTTATCCTTCCGCCCACCTCAGCCAAGTCCGTTACTACCCAATTATTGGATTTTGAGGATGCTGATACTGCGAGTATGTGATTAGGGTTGGACCACTTGTGGGCGGCACCCAGTATTTTTGAAGTGGCGTCTGGCACACATTTTTGAGCATCTGCGAATGCTAGTCTTGTAAATTCTAGCTTGGGTATCGAGTCAGTCTTTTGTTTTGTTTTGGGTCTGTCTCATTGTCGTAAGTCAGTTCTTTTTGGTGGCTTAAGGGTCTGTCATGTTGTAGCGAGTCAGTCCCCTTTGTATAGGATGTCGGGTGATTCCGGAGTTGTTGCCTCGAACACCGTTTTGTAAATACCCCTTTTGTTTTTCCTTTTGAGTCTGTCTCTGCTGAGAAGCCAGTTACAGTTGGAAGTTTTGAATGAAACAGCTGCGGCTATCATGTTCCCTTACTTATTGTTTGCCTTGAGCCAGTTATGCCAGAGGATTTGAATGGACTGACAGTATATCTCACTTTCTCTCCTGCACGCCAAACTCATTGCATTAACCTGAATTTTTCAAGAAAACCCTTTTTGAACACTGCGGTGATAAAAACGAAGAGGAAGGAATTCCTCGGGTTTTACAAAACTTTGATCAAATTGAGAGAAAGAGAGGCATGCTAAGCCTTTAATGAATGAAATCATGCCTGTCAGTGTGAGTACTGAGAAGGACCCCAGCTTGACTCAGACTGGTTCCACACTATCTTCAGCACGAGCGATTTGTCGCTTTCTTAAAAACTTTCGAAAACAAACTATTTTGCGTAGTCCTGTGAAGACTTGTGTGGAATTACTCTTGAGATTGTGCAGCCTAGGATCGCTCTCAGCCTCAAGATTCAATCGGTTTGTTCTCAAGCCTTGACCACAATTCGGACCGTTCAACGGTTAACCGCCATATAAGATCTGTGTGGCCAGATCAGAAGCATCCCTCAAACTAGGGGCAGCAAAATGTCAGACATGCTCGCAGAACCAAATACAACAGCCACCCTCCTAGATATAGAGGGCTTCAATCTCAAAACCATTTGGCATGGACTTGTTACACTTTTACCCTTTCAGAGGCTCGCTGGGCCGAAAACCCGGAAGGGCGACCCAGGCAAAAGTTAGACCAAAAGAAAAAAGAAAAAAAAAGAAGAAAAGAAAAGATATACAAAAAAAAAGAAGCAAAAATATATATACAAAATGAAAAAAAATGCAAAAAAAGAGAAAAAAGAAGGAAAAGAAAAGAAAAACAAAGCTCGCAAGGTCGAAAACTCGCATCGGGCACCTTGGCAAAAGTTAGAGCCTAAAAAGTGAAGGTTAATACCCGAGTGTACCTTAACCCGAACTACGTAAGGCTTGATTCCCATGTTTGGGATACGTAGGCAACTTCATCCTGAAGTCCAGCCCCCAACACTTTCATAGCGTCTCAGTCCATGTAATGGTTTTGATTATCTTTGCTTCCTCTGAATCCGATAGTTCGGTTGTGACAACCGGAACCACGTAGTCAACTTCCTCTTGAAATCCAACCATCAACGCTTTCACAGTGACTGTGTCCATATATTGGTTCTAACCATCTTCGCCTTCCCCGCATCCGAGGGTTCGATCATCACTAATGAGGACTGGCTTTCAGTATGCCGCGGCTTCGCCCAAACAAGGGGCAACTTTCCGTTGCCATGAGTTGCCATGAGTCGCCGCCCAAACAAGGGGCAACTTTCCGTTGCCATGCATCCCTTTCAAGCAAGGGGCAATTTTCCATTGCCTCCGATCCAAGGTTGCGCACCTCAAGGGTAGGTTCCATGCTCGTTGAGTATCGGCCGTTTGCAAAAATAGTTTTTGAAAATTTTTACTGAGGTTGACTATTTTCTCGAAAACTATTTCATTTTCCAAAAACTAGACCACTTTTTGGACCCAAAGAAGGAAAATTTTTAGTGCTCACAGTCTGGCTTGCATGATTTTCAAATCAAAAATCGAACAAGTATGTTAATCCGACTCTCATTTTGGTCAAAACTGTTTTAGGAAAAAAGCAAAAAATGGTCAAAGTGATGAACTAGGGGTGCAGTTGAGTCAGGTGTTCTGTCTTCCCCCCCGCCGTCAACATACTTGCCAGAAAGGCACCCTATTTGCCGGAAGAAGCTTTCCCTATCCAGAATATCGACTAGACGTCACCGGAAGAAACAGCCGCGAGCTAACAGTGTTGGGCGTAAACCCACGACTTTCTATTCATCTATCAATCACCCTGGGGAGGGATGAAAAATGAGAGAATAAAGAACAGAGAGGTGTAAGTCGAGAGAAAAGTGAGGAAGAGGGTGTTGTTAGAAAAAAAATGAGCTTGAGGGCCGAATGATGTGAGAATCACAAATCAGAAAGGGTGGGAATAACACCCGAAAGAACTGGCTCCTCGAGATCTGAGGTCTTTTGTTTTTGCAAACACGTCCGTGTGTCGTGTCTTTTGTCTTGTTTACCTCAACTTTTATTTTGGGTCTTTTCCGAGTGTGTCTCGTTATGTGTAGGTCACGTACCAGTTTATTTGAGTCTTTCCCCACTGTGTTCAATTGTAGGCTCAATACCCCGATTGAAAAACCCTTTTTCAATTTCAAAAAAATCGCTTATGCTGAGAGTGCTGTGTCATACATTTATGCAAACCAAAAGGAGAAAAGGAAAATTTGGGGTATCTGAGTGTGTTTTCAACTTCAACCGTTTCAACTTTGTGCCCCGTCTTGTCAGATTGGACTGTTTGTTCAGGATTTGCTGTGTGCAGAATGAACCGAGTATTGTGTTATGGGCTGTATGCGGACTGATCCCCAATGGAGTATGAGCTGTGTGTTCAGGTTGAAACTGTGGTTTGCTTGGGTCGTTTTACTGTTGATTGGTTAGTTATCTGATTATTACAGTACAAGTGGTCAATTTTTCAGACAACAAATCAATTTCATTTACATTGAGGTGTAATATGGTATGATGCAATGCAATATGTGAAATATACAGAAGTAAACACTTTTTCAGATAAAAGTTTATCTCATTTCATCATCCTTTCAAGTACATAAGTTTTGAAAACAAAATCTGCTTGCGGCAGTACAAGGTACCCTAGCTACCAACAAAAAGAAAAGTGCAGAAAAATAGCAAAAATCTGTATCAAACGTCAAAAATGGCTCCAGGGCTATCAGTTTGCCCTAGTCCTCTTCCTGGATGAAGGTCCAGGAGCATCATCAGCACTGTCATCTGAGCCCGAGTCCGAGCCGTCTCCGGTCTCCTCCTCCGATGACCCTGCCTCTGCCTCTGTCTCCGCCTCGGACGACTCCTTGTCATCATCTGGAACCGGCGCCCGGGAGCTACTCCCAGTATGCGTGCGCCCCGCCTTGGTGCGGGGGAATACTCTACCCTCCTCATCTCTCCCTCGGACAGGAGCAGAAGGTCCAGCTGGAGCACCTCATACAGCGGGAATCTGGAAGGGAGGCTGAAAAACATAAGAGGCAAAATGCATCAGGATGCCGTGAACAGTGAATCAGTGCAGAATGCAGTGTATGAGTACAGTATGTGGATGCCGTGAACAGTGAATCAGTGCAGAATGCAGTGTATGAGTACAGTATGTGGATGCCGTGAACAGTGAATCAGTGCAGAATGCAGTGTATGAGTACAGTATGTGGATGCCGTGAGCAGTTATCAGTGCAGAATGCAGTACAGAATACAGTGTGTGAATGATGTGAGAGCAGTGTGTCAAGTGTTGTGTTGCATTGTGCATCGGATTATGTGAAGAAGTTTATGTATGGTTTAAGACTGTGGTCTGGAGAACATACCGGAATACTGTAGAGGGCCAGAAGGTCGAAGGTCCGCTGCAACATCCCCATCATGGAGGCATTTAACTCCAGGGACTGCCGGGTGTACTCGGAAGAAGCCTGCAAAAGTATCAGATGCATTAGTATTCTGCGGAATATCAAGGAAATGAAATGAAATGAAATGACCATGCAAGATGCAGTGTGAAGTAATACATACCGGAGGCAAGTCAGGGACACCAACCAGCTCATGATCAGCCGGAGGAGGGGCAAAGGGGATCTGGTAGGTCGCCCCGCCCTGCCCTCTGTATGTCATCGAGGTGGGCAGTGCAGGCCAACCAGCCCCCGCCCTCTCTGAGCTCCACCCCTGCCGCGGACTCGGGCCCTCCTCGATGCTCCCGCTCCAGCTCCCGCCCCTACCCTAGCCGCTGGCGCCGCAGGCCTCGCTTCCTTAACCCGACGGCCACCGCTCAGAGGCCGCATGATATATGTCTCCACATACTCTCTATAGTCGCCGATGCCTCTGAAACGGATCACGTCCCAGCCGATCATATACTCGGCCATCTGCTCGGCGGTGAGTCTCTCGGTATCCCTCATGTGCTCCGGAGAGTGAACCGGGACTATCTGCTCAGGTAACCCTAGGGTCTGGCGTAGGAAACGCTCGCCCAGGTACCAAGCCCGACAGACCGGACCCTCCAGCAAAATTCGGAAACGCGAAGTCTCATCAGCACCGGCAAATCTATCCCGCATCACAGCTGGCAAGGGAGCCCAAGGCTGCCAGGTGATCTGAAAATGAAATACAGATTGTTATCTACGATGGTTGAAAACATACAGTGATAAGCGAAGCTTAGATGAATTGCAAGTAAAACATACCTCGGCAGGGGTGATAGTGTCGAAATAGCGGCGGAAGAAGCTAAACGTCTCCTAGGGCCTCCGCATGCACCTCCCGTCAAAGCGGCGCGAGAATGGGACGACAAGAGGGGTCTCTGCGTCTGGCACTGGGGCTAGCCTAGGAAAGTAGGTGTAGACCCACAACTGCAGAATAAATACCAGTATGCTTATCAGACAAAGCAGAGTATAAGAATGAAGCAGAAATAACAAAGTCGTGTATTGTGCAGTGTATTGTGCAGGCAGTGTATTGTGTAGAGTGTACAGTGTGAGCAGTGTACAGTCAGTGTAAAGCAGAGTATGTGTGTGCCGTGTGTACAGTATACAGCCAGTATAAAGCAGACTACCGTGTGTGCAGTGTACAGAGTGCAATACAAAGTACAAAAATAGAAAAGCAGAAATGAAAAACAGAAAAAGGAAACGTACCTCCCAAGCACGCCAGTAGCCCCCGAGCAACTGTCCGCTGCCACGGGAAGCTAAGCTCATGTACCCATAGAGTGTGGCCAAAGCGGCGCCACCCCAGTCGTAGTCCAAGATCCGGGTGACGTCCACAAGGGCGCTGAGCAAGCAGAGGGGCACGGTATTCGCCCGATCAGCGAAAATGGTCATCCCCAGTAGGAACATAAGGAAGCCACGCGCGTACCTCTCCATGGCCTCCTGAGTCATTAGAGCCTCCTCAATCAAAGCGGGCTGGACCCTGAACTGTACCTCGAACCAAGAATAACGGACGAAGCCTGGACGGGCGAGAGGCAGTGCCTCGCCAAGCAAATAGACCTGAGCAGCGGTCCACTCATCCATATCGGTATCGAAGGGGATCAGATCACCCCCTACCCCGATGCTTGTGAGCATTGAGAAATCATAGGGAGTCATCGTCATGTCTCCCGTCGCAGATAGGTGGAACGAGTCGGTGGTGTCCCACCACCTCTCCGCTAGAGCAGCGAGGAGAGGTCTGCTCGTGGTGAGTCGGGATAGTCCTCTGCAGAATGCGCCGAAGCCGGCCTGGTCAACGATATGGCGAACCGCCTCGGGCAGCTCTGCATACCAGTCTCAAGCGGCAATATTCCCATACCCGCGGACGGTATGGGAATCTCCCTGTGTTTAAACAAACAGTTACGAAGCAATACTAAATATACCAGTTTTGTAAGGCATGCAGAATTGAGGTAAATATAGCATGCATGCTGTTTTCAGATTTAAACAGATACCGGGTGTCGATGTGCTCATAGTGAACTACAACGTGCGATGTGTCAACGTGTTTGAGCGGTTCAGTACAAATGTGGCATGCGTGCAAGTTTTTCAGATTCAAACAGGTACCCGGGTGCCGGTGAGTTTGCAGTGAAATACGGTGCGCCGTGTGTTTGAGTGATTCAAGGCTAAGTGGAGTGTGTGTGCACGTGTCAGTCTCCAAACAGATATCAGTTGCAAGTGCGTTTGCAATCAACTACAGCATACAGTATGCACCAGTGTATCTAGGCTGAAGCAATTAAAGAACATAAACAGCTATGGCAGTTGGCAGTTTTATATTCTACATTGCAGAAAGTAAAGCGGAGGAAAGAATGTTACCTCGGAAGCGCCGAAGGATAGATGACAGGTAGGCTCACGTAGTAGTAGCTCGGGAGGCATCGCCCTATCAAAACTCCGAAACTGACGAAGACCGTCAGGAGGCAAGACGTGGATCGCCGGCCGGTAGGTTGCCGGGTCGAATGGGCGAACACTCAAAGGGAGGAGCTCGGCCCCGGGATCCATCTCGTGATCCGGGGGAGTCCCACCCTGTGGAATGTCGTCGGCCATGTCCAAATGATGAGAAAATAACCGGAATGAGGAAAACCGGATGAAAATGTGGAAAGTCAACCCCGGGAGGTTGGAAAATGGCCGGAAAAGCCGGAATGTGAAAAGTGAGGGAAGATCAAGAGAAACTCGAGGGGAACAAACCCCGAAAAGCGGAAATAGCGAAGGACGCACCGAAATGAAGAAATATTCGAATGAAAATGTTCGAAACGCGAAGATATACGCGAATCGAACGACGAAACGGGCGTGAAACACAAGAAAACGGAGAAAGGAGGAGAGGAAAATGCCCTAGAGAGAGAGGGGATAGATTTTCAGCCAAGGAGAATAAGGAAACCCTATTTTAAAAGACCCAAGCCAAAAGGACAAAACTGCCCCGATTGAGGCACTTTTGGCCGGTCGGCTACATTTTTGGCCGGCCGGCCAAATGTTTGGCCGGTGATTCTTTTTGGTGGCCGGTGGATGGCCGGTGGCTTCCCATTTCGGCCGGTGAGCCTCCCACAACCTTGTTTGGGTCAGATCTGTGGTTTGGCACCTTTATTGTTCAAGATAGTACAAGAAAAAGGCATTTCTGAAGCTCAATCGACCTCCGTTTTGACCTCGGATCATGTCTTCAGTGCGTGGCACCCAAATTTGTGCGAGGTGTATCCTTTCCGTATCCTTTTGTCTTTTACAAGATTCAAAAGTTGCCCCATGTGCATTTCAATTCAACTGTATTGTTTAGCACACTGCACTGTTTTGTGCATTCCACCTCTATCGCACTCGCGTTGTCTAACATTGTCTAAGCGCATCGCGCTATGTTGCGCATCTCATTGCATTTTGCATGCATGTTATCGCGCTATTCTGCGCATCACACTGCCCTACACGCGTCACGGTCTGGCGAGACCTTAAACCCGCTTGGTCTGGCGAGACCTTAAAACCGCCTGGTTGTATTGACATGCATTTCAAACTCACATGCATTGTCATGCATTTCAAAGTCACGCGTTGTCACGCACTCCGAGTTCACTTGTATTAGTATGCATTTCCCCAGCAGACGGTCTAGGAGACCTTAAATCCTTGGGAGGTGCAAGACCTTCCGTGCATTGGTGTGCACAGTTCATTTGCATTGCCATGCATCTCAAGCCGCGCGTCGTCGCGCATTAGAAAATCCAGGCATTGTTTTGCATTTCGAAGCGACTTGCATTGTCGCGCATTCCAAGCAACATGCATTTCATGCATCATTTGCATTTTCGAAAGAAAAAAAAAACGTGCATATGTAGTGCATTCATTGTAAATAGAGCATTATCATACATACATGGTAAATATTACATTATCATGCATCATAGAAAGTAAACATGCATTGACATGCATTTCCACTGTAAATAGTGCATATCCATTTCATTGTATATTTGTAAATATTGCATTGTAGCTTGCATGCATTCACTGCATCACCCATTCCATCTATGGCTTGCGCCTTTCCATGTTAAGCTTGGTCTGGTATGTACCCATACTTTTCATGACAAAACATAGTTCAGTAGACCGTTCTATGTTAGCCGCGGCTTGTATGCGTACATGCCTTTCCTAGGCAAGATTTGGTTTTGGCCCGCGCGCCATATCCATTGTATCCATATCCATTTCATTGTATATTTGTAAATATTGCATTGTAGCTTGCATGCATTCACTGCATCACCCCTTCCATCTATGGCTTGCGCCTTTCCATGTTGAGCTTGGTCGGGTATGTGCCCATACTTCTTGTGTCAAAACATAGTTCAGTAGACCGTTCTATGTTAGCCGCGACTTGTATGTGTGCATGCCTTTCCTAGGAAAAATTTGGTTTGGCTGCATGCCATATTCATTGTATATGTTGCATTGTAGTGTAATTTTGCATCCAGCATTAGGATCATTGTCCTTTCCCCAGCGGGTCGTTTCCCCACTTATGTCATCCCCCCCAATACTTGTTCTTGTGTCCGTCTACATCGCTCATAGTTCAGTTGATCGTTCTATGGTAGACGGACTTATTACCTCCATCAATCTATTTGACATATGTGTGGTTTCGAACTGCTCTTGATTGGATCATGACTCAATTGCTTTGCATATAGTTTGCATTGTTTCAATTGCATTGTATTTTAGTTTGCATTGTTTATACATTGTTTTGTATATGTTGCATATCATTTTGCATTTCATTTTGCATTGTCATGCATGTTGCTAATAACATCGTACCTGTTAAGTTGTTTTCTTTGCAGGCACGACATTGTATGTATGGTTCATTTGCGACTAGTGGAACCAGACGAACCGGACAGGTATTGTATCCTCCGAGTGAGACGTATTGAGAATTGCATAATTCTCTTACATCCTTTCTACATTGTAGTGTAGTTTAGTGCATGCTAGCTTAAAACTGTTGCATGTGTGCTTCGTTATAGCTTTCTTTGCATGATCATAAGTTATGCTCGGCTTTGTGCATTGTTTTTGCATTTTGCCTCTGCCTTCGGGCGCATATCTTGTTTGTCTTGCATATTTGTCTAAGTCTTCGGCCTTGTCAAAAATGGGTCGTCTCTGGGCTTTGACATTCACTCCCGTCATTGTTATGACTTTCGAGTTCTGTCAAAGAGGGGCAACTGTAGACACCCCATTTTTGACCGTCCTCAAGACTTGGACGTCACCGCTTGAACACTCGGTGATCATCCATGTTTGTGTTCGTCTTGAGTTCCCGGAGGCCTTGGCAACGCGCCTCGTCTCAGGACCTCTCGACTCGATTGTTTTGTGGTTGGTTTGACACCAAACACTTGTGTTTTGCCTTTGAGAGGCAGGGTAGGGCTTGTAGACCATCCCCACCCATCACCGGCCAAGGCTTGAGGCCACCGGCTGTGTTTTGTGGCCACCGGCCAAATGTTTGGCAAGCCGGCGATGTAGATGGCCGGCCGGCTATCTTTTTTTTGATCAATTGCATCTTTGGCCGGCCGACTACTGTGCATCTGCTTTTGCAGATATTTTCTCACAGCTGGCATGCATTTGGCTCCCCTCCATACACGTGTATGGAGGGATCTCCCTCTATTTAGCTTCCTTTGGAAGCTTTACAAGAAAGAATTGTCTATAAGAGGGGCTCTCCTCTCCCTTGTTGTGGGGTTAGACAAAAAGTTAGATTTTTAGACAACATATTTTAGGGTTTGAGTTCTAGGGTTAGGGTTTGGTTCATATCCTATCTCTATCTCTCTCTTGTGTGTGTTTAGGCTTAGATTTGCACACAAACACCCACCATCACACCTTTTCTTGGAGCTGAGGCCCTTGAGGGTTGTTTTTAGAGTTTTGGAGCTGGTTTGGAGCTCAAGAAGCTGCTGGAGCTTCATTTGTGAACGAGGTCTACAAGGATAATCACTTTTCCCTTTTATTCCCCATTTTTGCACACTACTTTTACCTATCTTGCAACTGTTTTTTTGGCTTTGCATATAATACATAAAAGTTCTATTTTTGAGGCCCCTAAATAGTTTGTTAAGAGTATTTTAAGCCTTTGGGGTTGTTTGACCCCTCTTAAGGCTTGTTTGGCCCTTGTTTTTGTACCATTTTGTGTGAGCTCCGGGACCATAGTATTTGGGCCTCCTCACCACTGAAATCTTGAGGGATTTCAAAGGTGAGGATGGTGCCTTGAGGTCCCAAGAAGGAGAGGGCCACCCCCTCTCCTTGTTGTCCTTGAAATGGACCATTTTTTGCCTCTTAAGGGAGCATCTAGTTTAAGTGTGTGTTGACCATGCCTTGACTGATATTTATGCTTATTTTGCCATGAAATAGCATTGTGTTGAGTTGGTTTTGGTACACCATGCTTGCTTAGCATACATGCCTTGTAATGCCATTTTGTTGCCTTAACATGCATCTAGGTTTTAACCCTTGTTCAAGCATGTTTTAGGCCTAGCTTTGTGAAGCTTTTATACTTGTTTTTCCATGCTTAAGGTCTGTCCTTGACTGTTTTCGGTCGACCAAGGCTTGCATTGCTTAGCTCCTTGGCATTTTGGCTTGTTGGCCTTAAATTTTGGACCCTTGTTGCATGTCTCGCTTATTTTATTTGCTTAGTTTTGGCACCATGTTCTTACGTGATTTCAAAGCTTAATGCATGCTAATTGTCCATGTTTACATCTTCTTAAGTGTGCTTAGAAGTTACTCTTTAATGCTTGAAGTGTTGGATCTCATTTGCATACATGTTTGTGTGTCTTTTAGTCCTTCATTTGTGAGCTTTTGGCCACTATTTTAGGCCTAGTTAGGGCTGCCTAAATCATGTTTAAGTCCATCTCTTTTCTTGTTGCATATGCTCCTTGTATGTCGTAGCATATTGGTGAGTTGTTGCATGTTTGAACTTGCATGATTGAATGAAGTCACATGCTTGCTTGCTTGCATGCTTAAAACACCTACATTGTACCTTGCATGCTTGTTGGTTGCATTGTCTCATGTCTTTCATGCTTCGCGTGCTTCTTTGCATCTCCATGTTGCATGCTAGCCAACATACTTAGGATTGCATTGCATAAACATGTGCGCTAGACCTCTTGAAATGAGTAGGATAGAGGTTGGGCTTCCTTGCGTGTTTATTTGGTTTGCATTTCATTTGAAATTGAAGTTGCATACCCTTCGGGCCAACATCCATGGAAATGTGTGATTGGTGGTCCGAGGATCGAGGCTCATGTCCCTTTGAGTCATAAACATGATAGGGGATGTGATTGGTGCATACATTGCTTGAAATGCATTGCCATGCCAAGTGTTGCCCTCTGCTGCTGTCAAAACAGATTCTGCAGGAATTTTTGTCTGGCGGGCCATATTTAGTGCCGACCGGCTACCATTGTTGGCCGACGGATCAAACTTGTGGCCGGTGACCATTCTACATGGCCGGTGGTGTTCTCCTTCAGCCGGTGACACTATTCAGTATTCATGGAAGCATCCCTGAGGCTTTGGCAGTCATCAGAGGAGCAGAGCAAGGAAAACAGAGGCATCTTGTGCATGGCAGTGGATTTCCGGGCGGAACCAAGCGTGCATGCATTGAGCCCTCTCCCGAGGCTGCTGTTTATTGCTTAAATTAGATTAATTAATTTGTTTAATTAATTTAATTATCTGTAATTATTTAATTCGCTTGTCGGTTAATTAAATTGTAATATTCATTTGGTCCCTCTGAGCGAGGGCAAATCTGTAATAAGTGTGGGTGCGTGTGTGCATGTCTTCCAACCCCCACTTCTTTCTTCCCTTTTACTTACCTGCTTTGATGGTTAGTATTAGGGCATATTTATTTTAGCATCCTTATGCTATGCATGCGTGCATCATTCATCAGTATTGCATGCACCGGGCTCGGCGCATCATGCTAACTGCATAAGTATTTCAATTCCAAATTGAATACATGCTACTTGCATTTTCACATGTCATTCTTAGATTAGCCGGGCCTATTCTAGATTGTATTTTGTATGTGATGCATTAGCCACTTATCATGGACTAGGGACATGCATGTTTTGCTAATTAGCTTCATTGTTTTGGCACGGAGTACGATGTAAGTATTTATGCTTTAGCATCTCGCATGAGTGTGAATGTTAACATGACAGCATGCTTACCATGTGGCTAAATGCTTAGTTGATATAACTGCCTGAATGCCTGTGGGTGAAGGTGGGATTATTTAAGTTGGAACAACTCGTTGAAATCCGTGTTTTAGCCTACTTGCGAGTAGCAAATCTTAAAACATTTCCAAACAAACGGATATGCAATACTTTGTTCCAAATTAGACGATCTAGTCTATACTTGTTTTGCTGTGCGCATCACATAGTAATTCTGGCTAATTAATCAAAATAAGAACGCATGTGTTTTCAAAAACAAGATATTATGGTTAGTAGAGGCCGATCTTCGGATCGGGCGAGAGGGGGTGCTCATAGCTGACCTTCCCCGATCGTACCCAAGTTCCCGAGCCGAGGCAACTTTGGTGATGACGGACACGTGGCCTTTGGCACCGAGTCAGGGTTTCCTAAATTTCCCCATTAAAAAATATTTAGGTGGCGACTCTGTATCTGGCAAAGCAGTCCATGTTTGGCACTTCTTTTAAAAATCTGTTTTCTCAAAACGATTTGCCGGATTTGGACTCTTTGGTTCAAGATTAAGAACGATGACAAATCGAGTCCGAACTGTAGCGAGGTCCCCCGCGGGACATGTTACACCATCCTTATGCCATTTTCTTGTACTGGACCAAATCCACCAACTTGCATGGCTTCACTGTTAAATATTGAGGCATTTTGACCTGCTATAGGCCTCGAAATAGGTTCGTACCAAGACTGAGGTGATGGTCTTTCATGGTTCTGATTACTAGTTTGACCATTAGAATGTCCATTAATTTGCATAGGCTATTTTTCTCTAGCCAATCTTTGCTGATGGACATTTGAAACTTCCTCCATGTGCCTTGCGTTTGTTTGTTGGTGATTATTCATTCGATCCAAAAAAGATGTTGCCCACATTTCCATCATGTTCATTAACTGCTATCCCATAGCATCTACTTGGCCACCCCATGGATTTATTGGCTGAGTAGATGGAACAGTGGATGGTCCAATTCCTTGGCCTCGTCCAATATTCTGAACATGTGGTAATTGTTCCGAAGTGCTGGTCTGTTCGACCATAGGTTCTGATGAACTGGGTGCTTCCACAGGATGTGTTATCACATTATCCTCTGGATTAGGTATTTCTACCTCTCCCTCCACGCCTTCTTCCAAGCGTTCATTTTCTCCTTATCTCCTACGTCTAGCCATTTCAATTTGTAATTGCGAGCGTGTCAGTAAGGATTAATCAGTCCTTACAGAAAATTAATTGCCAACCAATTATCAGACGATTGTGTTTTAGTTCTTTCAGCCTCAATAAAAAGAACTTTTACTGGTGACTTCATTTAGGAGAATTAAGTAAAAATAACAATTAAATGAAGAACAAATGAAGCATTTCATTAAAATGAAAAACTTACAATGATCCAAACTCAGCCTCGTAGAAGTTTACAGCAACAATCTACTTGAAACTACTCCTATGAACAAAGTGCAGTGCAGGAATTTAAAGTACAGGAATGTAAAGAACAGGAAATGTAAAATTGGAAAGGAAATAAAGTAGAATAAGACTGGTTTTTTGGATCTGAATCTGGGGGCTTTTTCTGGGGCCTTCTCTGCTATTTATACTTCTCAAGGATGACCGTCGAACTGCATTTCTAACCGTCGAACTGCTCCTCCATGATCGCTGATCATGTTGCCTTACAATTAGCTCCACTATGCCATCACTTGCAGTTAGGCTTCCCTCATAATTTTGAATTTGAATGTGAGTAACCGTTGAAGCCACATCACTTTGCATCTCTTTGTTAATCCAATGCTACTCAGATCTCGTAATAACCAATACTAACTGCCACGTGTACAATTATGATTGAAGACTTGAATAGTCTTTCTGTATTATCCTTATTCTGCCACGCGTCGAATTGTAATTGGCTTATACAAAATATGTAGCCAACACACACACTCACACACACACATATATATATATATTTGTATACATATACAAATCCAAACCCATTTTTTTGAAACCTATTTTTCTTGATCATATGTATATATATATAACACATTTCTCTGTTTCTTCAATCATATACAAAAATTCTCATATACACAAACAGTGTTTAGCTTTCTCTCTCTTATATCTCTATGTTAAAAGAAAATTCTTCATTTTTTTAAATTTTTTAAATTTTTAATTTTAAATTTTTAATTTTAAATTTTAAATTTTTTTTTTTATTGAAGAGAACTGAAATTCCTCAATTTCAAGTCCCAGTTCAAACTTCACCGCTAATTCCCTTTGATATTTTTCAATCGTAACCCCCAAATCTCTTCTCAAATCTCACATAGGGCTTTTCATCTTCGATCCAATAAGTTTCGCTTTCAATTCCATATTCTCCATCCAATCATTGCCAACATCTCATTCCATTTCTTGATTTCATGATCTAACGATTCCGTGTTGAGCAAAGATGTCCTGAAGCTTGTTGACTATTGGGATCAAAGAGCTACCAAGCGAAGCAACATTTGAAGATTGAGCAAGACAAGAGGGGTAAGTCGAGTCTACTGGTTCGTTGGCCATGGAAGATCTCAGGGTCGATGTGTAGAGAGAGAGAGAGAGATAGTAGTGGAATTTGGAGTTGCAGAGATCAATGCAAACCCTAGAGTTGTGTTGTGTGTGGTGGTAGAGGAGAGAGAGAGTTTTAAATTGGTTTGCTCTCTCGTATTGCCCAAGTAAGAGGAGAGAGGGAGAGAGATCAAGAGGAGTAAGGAAGAAGGTTGATATTTTTTCAATTTCAGATTGGAAATGGTGTTGTTCAATCTTTTGATTTTTGCTTGATTTGTTTTCCTTTTTATTTGGATTCTAAATATAACCCTTGTTATGTATTGTTAGTTTGATTAAGAATGGGCGGTAATTGAGAACTTGGAAATTTGAGCAGTTCTAATTGTCTTGAATGTATTGATGTAGTTATGGATTTCTTTAAATTTTGTAGCTGTTGTGTCATTCTGTTTCAATAAGTTTCAATGGTTTGTGATGTAGTACATGGTTATTGTTGAATGAAATATGGGTTTTAGGCAGTTGGGTGAACTGTGAAGAAGATGAAATGAAGAGAGAAAGAGAGAGAGAGAGAGAGAGAAGAAGAAGAAGAAGAAGAAGAAGAAGAAGAAGAAGAAGATGATGATGATGATGATGAGAGTATAATTGTCAATTTACAATTTCTGTTAATAGAAGTTAATGTGCATTTCAATCTAGTAATTTCATAGGGGTTATGTGGTGATTTCCGAATGTCAGGGGGGTAATCCACACCCGGCCCAAACTACAGAGGATAAAGTGAAATTTGCCTTAGGTTTTTTTTAGATATCAATACAATAAATTATCCAAAACTCCTTTCAAACATATTGATGATGTGTTTGGTTTATGGTTTTGGTTAAAAATTTTGAAAGGGAAAACAAAAAGATGTGAAATTAGGTAAAATATAATTATATTTTATTCACATTTTACCTATTTTTTTCCTTTCTCATTCTAAATTTCTACCCAAATCCATGAATCAACCATAACATAAAGTTGGGTGCATATTTTTCATACTGAATATTTTTTATTTCAATTTTCGAAATTCACTTTTTAGAAAATTCTACTTTTTCGTTTTTCAT
Organism: Camellia granthamiana; assembly: GCA_036172215.1. Lineage (NCBI taxonomy): Eukaryota > Viridiplantae > Streptophyta > Magnoliopsida > Ericales > Theaceae > Camellia > Camellia granthamiana. The sequence goes on along the minus strand of CM069905.1, from coordinate 106,806,641 downwards.
ATATATATATATTGTTTTCACTGAATTTTTTTAATATTTTAAAAATTCTTTTAATTTTTAGACACACCTAACATAAATACACTTAAAAAATATAATATTTGTGAAAAAAGAATCTTTAAAAAATTCACTAAACACCAAAAATATATAATAAAAAAATACAAAAAATTAGTTTTTTTTTTGTATTTTTGTGTATTTATTAATTTTTAAAAATATTTTTTCACAAATATTTTACTGTTCAGATACATCTAAGTAAGGTATATCTAAAAAAGTAAAAAATTGCTTAAAATTTTAAAAATATTCACTAAAAAAAATAAAAAAACACAAAAAAATAAAAAAACTCAATTTCCAAAATACTGAATTCAGAAAATTAAAACCAAACACTGAAACTTTTTAAAATTGTGTACTACAAACTCTTATCACACATGTCTCTCTATATAATAATGATTAAAAATTATTTTAGTTTCTATCTCAAAAATTAGTTATAGAGTCAAAGAAAATGTGTAGGTCTTAAAATTTTAAAGTAAAAATTTTATATTAGAATTTGTTCAAATGTAATTATCTTAATATTTATAAAAAAAAAATGTATTGATTGATAAAAAACACCATAAACATTAAGATTATTACTATTATTTTTATAATATTGAGTTATTAAAATATGAGGTATTATAGCTTAAATCAAGAATTGTTGGAAAAAATAAATTTCACTCAAACTAGATTTTTCAAACTAATTTTTAATATTTAATCCAATATTGAAACTCCCAAACTAGCTCATATCGGTCGAGAACTAATAAAGATAATTTTTAATGATTAAGTAAAGGCCACATTAGCATAAATATTGAGTCAAATAGCTTGTAAGTCACTTCTAATAATTAGTCCAACTCCAAAAGTTAATCCTAATTCATTTTTACGTAAGAGTTGGGTAGAACACTAATAAATTTCAAATAGTGATATTATGAACTGTTTGATCCTTTTATTATTATTATTATTATTATTATTATTATTATTATTATTATTATTCATGAGATCTCATTCTAGAGTGAATTATATAAAAGGCCAACCATAAATGCGCTTGTGTTATGTGCCGAGAGACAAATGTGAGTTTTTTCATAATGTTGAAATTACTAAACGTAACATTTCAAAAAAATTTCTTAGTATACTTTTTCCAAACGTAGCACTCCAATGTAACATTATAAAAATAATATTCCAATGTAACACACTAAAAAGATCCTTAGTATACTTTTTCTCAAACGTAACAATGTAATATTCCAAAAAAAAAAAAAAAATTCTTAAATATACTTTTCCCAAACGTAACATTCCAATCAATGTAACACACAAAAGCTCCTAAGTGTATTTTTCTCAAATGTAACACTCCAAAATGTAACATTTCAATGTAACATACTAAAAAAACTCCTTAGTGTAATTTTTTCAAACGTAACAATGTAACATTTCAAAAAAATTCCTTAATGTATTTTTTCTAAACATAACATTCCAATCAATGTAACACACAAAAACTCCTTAATATACTTTTCTCAAACATAACACTCCAAAATGTAACACTTCAATGTAACATACTTGTGGGGACATAATTTTTGAATGACAACAAGTGGCCGACGTGTCACCGAAGTGCCAGTCGAGGTACCACGTGTCCTGATCATGATGCTAAGATCGTCTTGGCTAGGCCAAGGTTATCTGCAAAGATATCGAAATCTAGAATAAGCGGATAAGGGACAAGAGTCCTAGAATGAGGAAGGACTTCAGTTTGGGTAAATATAAGACTCTTAGAGAGTTTATCCTAATCCTACTGGGAGTCTAAGATTAGCAGTAATCCTAAGTCCATTAGAGCTAAGCTTCTATTGGGATTAGGATTGTGTTGGCTATAAAAGGGAGGCACCCCCATGGGTCTAAGGTATGTCTTTTATGCTCTGTCTAGTGAGTTAAGCACTATTGGTTATCTTTGAGAGATATTTACTGACTTGATCGTCAGAGTGCCCCCGGGTGGACGAACCACCGCGAGATTCTTAGCTTTCTGTGACAGGTTGTTCGGGCTTAATCTATTCTGCCGGTGCTCTCCAGCTAAGTGCTTGATTGGCAGTGTGAACGGAAATCAACACACACAATTTGGCGTCGTCTGTGGGAAAGAAAAAAAAATAGATGGCCAACGACGAACAGAAAGAGAAGGTTGGGGACAACACCTCTACTAAGAGTGGGAAACATATTGACCTTGACGTCGAAGAAGACAACTGCAATGAAGAGACTTGTTATAAGAATCACGGAGGAAAGGACGTCGGACAGGAGGGTGGCATACCAAAGAAATCAGACCGGAGCGGGTATTATAATGAGGACAACCTCCAGGTACAGAAAAATAGATGTCTGCGGAGAGACGACGAAATGAAGGGAATGGCGGACAAATTGGCGGACCTACAAACGGTCGTCAATTTCATGATGCAGAACATTGTCATGCAGCCATCGTTCCCGTTACAAGATATGCCGATTCCAGTGGCCAAGAAAGACGCCTAGAAAGGGGGGGCAGAATACAGTTCTTGCAGTCCCTCAACATGACAGGGCAAAGGGGCATTCTCACCGGCCTTCACGGGAGGTCGGACATGGAGAATCAAAGAGGGCTAGAGAATGATGTTTGGGAGTTGGAATTTACAAGCTAAGGTTGGTTTAACACTTGTTGAAATTTTTAAAAATTTACAAGTTGAAATTAAACCGAGAACATGTTTAACACTTGTTGAAATTTTAAGAAAAATTTACAAGTTGAAGTTAAACCGATGTTATGTTTAACACTTTTTGAAATTTTAAAAATTTACAAGTTGAAGTTAAACCAATGACATGTTTAACACTTGTTGAAATTTTAAAAATTTACAAGTTGAAATTAAATGGAGGTCATGTTTAACACTTGTTGAAATTTTAAGAAAAATTTACAAGCTGAAATTAAACCGGGGTCATGATTAAAGGAATAAATGATATAGGTTCCATCACCTCAGGATGCCGAGGTAGTAGAACCTAGAGGGCAGTTGTGGGAACATAATTTTTGAATGATAACACGTGGCCGATGTGTCACCGAAGTGCCAGCCAAGGTGCCACGTGTCCTAGTCATGACGCCGAGATCATCTCGGCTAGGCCGAGGTTATCTGTGAAGATACCGGAATCCGGGATAAGCAGATAAGGGACAAGAGTCTTAGAGTGAGAGATGACTTTAGTTTGGGTAAAGATAATACTCTTAGAGAGTTTATCCCAATCCTACTGGGAGTCCAAGATTAGCAGTAATCCTAAGTCCATTGAAGCTAAGCTTCTATTGGGACTAGGTTTGTGTTGACTATAAAAGACAGGCACCCCCATGGGTCTAAGGGATGCTTTTTATGCTCTGAATAGTGAGTTAAGCACTTTTGCTATCTTTGAGAGATAACTGACTTGATCGTCGGAGTGCCCCCGGGTGGACGAACCACCGCCGGAATCTCTTCTTTTTGTGACAGGTCGTTCGGGCTTAATCTATTTTGCCAGTGTTCTCCAACTGAGTGCTTGATTGGCAGTGTGGCCGGAAATTGACACACACAATTTGGCGTCGTCTGTGGGAAAGAAAGGAGAATAGATGGCCAACGACGCACCAAAGAAATCAGACCGAAGTGGGTATTATAACGAGGATAACCTCCAAGTGTGGAAAGAAAGATGCCTGCGAAGGGACGACGAGATGAAAGGAATGGCAGACAAATTGCTGAACCTGCAAACAGTCGTCAATTTCATGATGCAGAACAATATCATGCAGCCACCGTTCCTATTACAAGATACGCTGATTCCAGCACTCAGTATTGCATATCTTGTAACGGGAACGGTGGCTGCATGATGTTGTTCTGCATCAGGAAATTGACAGCCGTTTGCAGGTCTGCCAATTTGTCCGCCATTCCCTTCATCTCGTCGTCCCTCCGCAGGCATCTATCTTTCCATACTTGGAGATCGTCCTCGTTATAATACCCGCTCCGGTCCGATTTCTTCGGTACGCCGCCCTCCTGGCCGACGTTCTTTCCTTTGTGATTCTTATCTCGAGTCTCTTCATTGCAGTTGTCTTCTTCGACGTCAAGGTCAATATGTTTCCCACTCTCAGTAGGGGCGTCGTCCCCAACCTTCTCTTTCTGTCCGTCGTTGGCCATCTATTCTCTTTTCTTTCCCACAGACGGCGCCAAATTGTGTGTGTCAATTTCCGACCACACTGCTAAACTAGTACTCAACTGTAAAACACCGTCAGAATAGATTAAGCCCGAATAACCTTAGACCCATGGGGGTGCCTCTCTTTTATAGCCAACATAAACCTAGTCCTACTAGAAGCCTAGCTCCAATGGACTTAGAATTACTACTAATCTTGGACTCCCAATAGGATTTGGATAAACTCTCTAAGAGTCTTATCTTTACCCAAACTGAAGTCTTCTCCCATTCTAGGACTCTTGTCCCTTATCCGCTTATCCCGAATTTTGGTATTCTCGCAGATAACCTCGGCCTAGCTGAGATCATCTCGGCATCATGACCAGGACACGTGGCACCCCGGTTGGCACTTCGGTGCCACTTCGGCCACGTGTTCGTCATTCAAAAATTGTCCATACAATACTAAAAAACTCTTTAGTATACTTTTCTCAAACGTAATAATGTAACATTTCAAAAAAATTCCTTAGTGTATTTTTCTCAAACATAACATTCCAATCAATTTAACACACAAAAACTCTTTAGTGTATTTTTTTTCAAATGTAACACTCTAATTTATACTCCAATGCAACACTAGAAAATCACATTAACAGAAATGTAGATTTCTACGCTTGATAACTAATATTTCAGCCATCAATCTCCCCAAGAAGATTCTTCCACATTTCACATTCCATTCGCATCTCAAAGACGAATCAGAAAATTAGAAAAATGGATCATAAATGGACATTCACTTAAACTCAAATGGTATCAAATCAAATAAATACAACTTTTCAAAATAAAAATGATTGATTGGTTCACAAAAAAACTCTTACGACTAAATGGATCAATATTCTCCCATATGGGATTCACGGGTAAATTTTCCTAAGAGTTATGACATACTACAATTTACAATTCTAACTACACAAATTTTTAGGTTTTACAAAATAATAAAAAACTAGTATATTAAAAAATATAATTTACTACTATCGTATGGTAAATTAGAATTACAAAACTTATAAAATGAAATGTATTTGTATTTTATCGTAAATATACTTTTTGAAATTTATTCTTTAACTTTTACCAATTAAATTATGACATGTAATTTTTTATTAAGAACTTAGAACACATAATTAATGACATCAGAATAAAAATATTCTCTTGTGTGTAATTCTGATAAAAATGAATAAAATATAATTGATTATAAATTATTTTTACTATAATTTAAATAAATTTTATATTATTATTTAATTTTAAAATTAATTTTTCATTTTTATTTATACACATGCATAGCACGCGTGATATGTTAGTTTAAATATAATAAAAAAGCCTCTATATAGTTTTGAACTAAAGTGTTATTGTTAACTTTTCCTTCCAAACTAATAGAATGTGTATTACACACACCATTTTTTAGAGTTTGCTTGGCTTTATAAAAAATTAAAGTGAAATTAAGGCCTGGTTTGTCATGTCTTAAAAAAAACAAAAAGTCTATTCAAAAAGTTAAAAAGTTATCACTATTCACCAAAAAAAAAATTAAAAAATTAATTTTATACATAATTAAATTTTAGACAACTTTGACGTCCCACAGGCGGAGTTGACGTTTTGGAAAAATTGCACTTATTTAGGTGCACAAATAACAGGGTGTTGTTCGGCCCGTGGGGGTCCATCACGGGTCCCGTTTTAATAATCTGAACTGTTCAATGTGTAGAATTCGTTGAGTATTATATGCTTGTAAAAATCACGTTGATCGGATATCGGTAATTATATGATCAAATCAGTTAAAATTTATAAAATGGATGGTGTTACAGTTAACGGTTGAAAAAAACTAATTCGATCAGATAGCTATCGATATCTGATCAACATGATTTTTTTACAAATATGTCGTACTCGACAAGTTGTACACATTGAACGGTTTTGATTAGCTAAACGGGACCCGTGGTGGGCCCCCATGGGCCGAACAGCACCTCCAATTCAATGCCCGAAAAGCAAAAAATCATATCCCAGCCTACACTCTGCACACGCTGTCCTGAATTCATCACACCGTACCGCCTATTTCATCCCAATCTTCTCATATACACTAATTTATATAATTTTTTAATACACATTTTTTCATAAAAAGTTAAAAAGTTATCCCAAACAACCATTTTTTTTTCTCAACTTTTTATTCTAAAAATTCAAAAAGTGCTCTTATTTAGGATACTACAAACAACCCCTTAAAACAAAAAGGCAATTTTATCTAATTTTCGCCAAACCTAAAATGAGATTAATATGCTAATTAAAATAAAATAAAATAACATAAAATATTATAAAGAATTTATCTAAAATATAAATATAATTAAGAATTGATTTAAAATATAATAAAATAAATAATAAACAAGAATTGAACTAACATATAATTAAATTGAAATTAGATTAACATGATAAGAATTATAATAAATAATTAAGAATTTATAACTAATTATAATTTAATTGAATTAATAATAGACATTTTAAATTATGTGTATTAAGGAGGAGAGAGAAAGAAATAATAAAAAAAATATAAAATTTGAGAATATTATATTTATTTCATATTTATAATTAATAATGTTAATAGATGAAAACTTTCTGACCACATTTAATTATAAAGAATAAAATATTTGGATGCAACTTGCCTCCATCCGAGATTGGATTGAACGGTATTGTTTGGCTCATGGGGGCCCATCAGGAGTTTCGTTTTGATAATCTGAACCGTTTAATATGTAGAACTCGTCGAGTACTATATGTTTGTAAAAAATCACGTTGATCGGATATCGATAGTTATGTGATCAAATTAGTTTTGTATAAAAAAAAATAGACCGTGAACAAATTAATAGTTGACAAAAAAACTAATCCAATAAAATAGTTATCGATATTAGATTAACGTGATTTTTTACCGGCATATAGTATTCGACGAATTTTACACATTGAATGATTCAGATTATCAAAACGACACTCGTGATGAGTCTTCATAAACCGAATAATACTGTCTAATCCAATCTCGGACTAAAAACAATCTACTCCCAATACTTTTGGGTCAAACTGTAATAGGATAAAAGAAATTTAACCCAAAAAAATATAAGAGTGGAGTCATTGTATTCCGAGTGAGATTTACGTACAGTGGACGACAAGCTGTTCGACGATGACAATGTTGTATGACTGTAATCATTGACATAGAAATACACATATATAACAAAAAATAAAGTCACATCCCTAAGATGATGACCTCGTTAACATTGAGATGAAATGTCAAAAATTACAGGACCACGTGAAGAGTCACATTTGCCACGTGATGTCCAAATACTAGTACTAGGGTACTGGTTCTGATTCTTCATCGTCACTCTCTGAGTGGTGTTTTAACAAATTGATAAAAAAATTAAATTTTTAATTTTTTAATTTTTTTTAGTAATTTTTTTAGTAAAAAGTTGAATTATTTTGAATAAAAAAACTGACTTTTTTTAATTAAAAGGTTAAAAAATCAAAAAAAACTGAGGGTTGGTTTGGGATGTCCTAAAAAAGTGCACTTTTTGACTTATTGGTGGGTTTGGGTTGGGTTTGAGTTGGGTTTGATGTAATGTGTTAAAGAGGTGATGTGATTTAAATAAAATGATGTGACTTAAATAAGATAGTGATTTTTTAACTTTTTGACTTATTTAGTACATGCCAAACTAGCCCTGAGTCAAAGCCAAGACAACTTTGCGTTCCATTTTTACACAACCACACAATGCCATAGTTTGAATTGACTACATATGTTTTTAATGGACACACGTTAACAAATGTTTGGAGAGACAAAGGGTATGTTTGGTTTGAATTTGGGAAATGAATTTTTGAGATAAAAAGTATGAAAAGTTGTTTAGTTTGATTTTTTTCAAAAGATGTTTTGGAAAATTATTTTGAGAGAGAGAGTTTTGGAAAAAGTGATTGATTTGATGTGTATGGGAGAGAGATTTGTTTAGAAAACTTGTAAACCAAACAAGTTTTGGGAAATTTTTTTAGAAAAATTTGTTTAGTTTGATTACTTTTAAAAATTTATTTGTAGAGAATTTTTCTTAAAATTTTTTGAGAAACACAAACCAAACAAGGCCGTCCTGCGCTGTGTATGCACAATGGGAGTGTTGGGGAAGTTAGATTGAAGACAATAATGAATTTAGGATGTGTGAGTAGGGGTGGTCATATCTTTAAAATTTTTGAAAAATTTGTATGTTATACTGATAATTAGTAACATAATTTTAAATTAGAGTACTTGGTACCCTTAAAATTTTAGGTTAAGTTTGGGAAGTGTAAAAAAAGTTAAAAAGTTAAAAAATTATTCAAAAAGTTAAAAAGTTATCACTATTCACCAAAAGTCAAAAATTACGGCTGCACAACTCTCAATCTTAATTTTCCCTTACACATTAATTTATACAATTTTTTAATACACATTTTTTCATAAAAAGTCAAAAAATTAACCCAAACATCCATATTTTTTCCCTCAACATTTTAGTCCAAAAAGACAAAAAGTACACTTATTTAGGACACCCCAAACAACTCTTTAATAGTTGGCATCTTTAAATTATTTATATTACAACTTTTAAAAATAATTTTTAAATTGAGTTTTATCAAATATTAATCTATTTTATTTGTTTTCTGTATTATTTGTTATATTTTTATATTGTTTAAAGTTATTTGTATTATTTTATTTGTTACTATGTTTATATGTCATTTATGTTTTTGTTTCTTCTTTTATAGATCACATTTTAATTTATTTAAGCATCTTATTTTGCATTGTTTGTTCATTATCTAGAAATAGGAATATTGTCTAGAAATAAAAATATTATCTATTTCAACATGACATTCTTAAAATAAGTTAATAAAACTTAATACTGCTTATCAAACAGATTATTATACTCATAAAAATATATATTTTCAATTATATAATTTTTTTTAAAACTAAACTGCATAATAAGATGAAAGATGATTTTGTAACAAATTACTTGATCATATTTATTGAGAAAAATATTAATTAACGCTTTAATGTCAAGTTTATCATAGATGTTTATATATATATATTATAAAAAGCGACGATTATAACATTTTTAAATAGTTAATTTTACTAGACAGAAACATAATAATAGTTAATATTTTGTTAAGTTAATGTACATTATAAATATGACCAATTATAATTTTGTTCTCAATTATGTTGACAAAAAATATCCAATTAATAGTAATATTATTCTCTTTTTTTTTTATGCTTGTATAAATCAAAATTTAAAATTTTATAATAATTTTTTTTTGATGAAAAGTTGCATATGTTTTTATCCCCCCAAAACTGAAATCCTTGATTGAGGCTAAATAGTTAATAAAGACAAAATAGACTAAAATAGTTAATAAGACAAAATGTCACAACTAAATCATAATCATTTAAGATTTTCTCTCACAATCATCAAATCAACTAAATAACAACCAACTATCGTCTCAAACATAACTTTTTTAGTAAGATTAAAATAACTAAAAAGTCAAAAGTAAACTAAAATAACTTACTTTCAAATGAGGTCAATAATTCATTAGTAGCTATCACAATGAAATTTTACATTATGGATCGGTTATGTGTCTAGTTAGGGGAGGGTTTATAATAATTCATTTTGTCCTAGTATTGTATTGGGGGTGACAGATTGGGGCAGGTGTAGAGTAGAAGACGGGACGAGTTAATTTTGTAAGTTGAATAATGAGAATTTTAATGAAAATTTTAGATAATACAGTATATTACGTTTAATGATTTATATTTAATAATAATTTTATGATATAAGATAAAAAAATAAATGAGTGAAAATTAATATGAAGTATAATATTATAGTGTTTTAATTTTATTATAATAAAAAAAATAAATTATATATATATAAATATATGTAATAAATATTATCGAGGCAGTGTTGTGGTAAAGCAGGGCGGGAGAAGCAAAACTCATCCCTGTCCCACTTCTGAATAGGGGCAAAGAAAATCTATGCGTAACAAGGCGAAACAAAATGACCATCCTATTTACTACTAAACACAAAAATAATAGCTCTAATATTTATTTATTAATGTGAGTTTATTTCGGAGGGTTTGGTGTAATAGTTTACTTAAATTTTCTCACACAATGTTTGGATTTGACTCTCCATAACTACGTAGTAGATTAAAACATATACTATTATTATAAAAAATATATATGTATATAGAGGCAGTGTTCGAGTAAAACAGGGCAGGAGAAGCAAAACTTGTTCTTACCCCAATTCCTAATCGGAGTGGAAAAAAATCCGTACGGAACGAGACTGGAGAAAATGACCATCATATTTATCACTAAACACAAAAATAATAGTTCTAACATTTATTTATTAATGTGAGTTTATTACTGAGTGTTTGGTGTAATAGTTTACTTAAATTTTCTCACAAATGTTTGGATTTGACTCTCCATAGCTACTTAGTAAGATTAAAACATATACATATATATAATATTATTTCTAAAAAAAATTATTTTAGTTTCACTACTTTTGTATTATATACTATTTTAGTTGAAAAATTAAATTGTAAATGAAAATTAAATTTATCAAAAAATTACATCAAATTAAATAATTATAGTTCATCAACAGATACTTATGAAAAAAACCTGACAAACTCAACAATCACCAAATCTTTATCACAGCAAAAAAAATAGGTTAAACACAAAGAAATAAACAATTAAATACAATCTAATAATTATAAAAATAATAATATTTGTCATTAATAATTATTGACTCATTTATCTTCTAAATTAAAAGATATATGAGTAGGGACAGAGAAAAAAATTCAAGGTAGAAGAAGCACATATTAGTCACAACATTGGAAAAAAAAAAAAAAAACCCACAATAAGCAAGAATGAGATACTATTAAATGTACACACATATATTTATATAATATATATTATGTGCAATTAATGAGATTCAATATTATAATTATGATTAGAATTACATCAACTTAGCTTATAAATCTGCAATCAACAACTCAATTGAATCTACTATTAACAAGTTTAATAATATCAACTCAACAAAAAAAGCCTCATAATGGAGAGAAACAATTAACTGAACAAATTACTTAATGAGAAAGAAATGATCAATTGATTTAATTTTTACCATTGGTTTCCTAGTTAAAAGTATACAAGAATGGCCCAAAAAATATAATGGAACACTTCTAAAATTTTAAATATATAAAGAAATATTACATGATTTAAGGAAAGATACTATTATAATTTTATAAAAGATAAATAAGATATAAATTACATGTATAAGAGTAATAATATAAATATTTGAAACTTAGGGGACAGGTGAACCCCTAATACTATACTCCCATGGATTGGGAAAATTATTTTTTGTACTTGAAACATGCTGATGTGGTGCTCTAACTTATTTTTTATTAGTTCAAATAATAGAATTCATTATCTTTTTATCTCCTTTTAAGAAATAATTGAACACTCATCCTTCAATAAATAGTCTGAAACAATCCAAGACTGTGCCTAGTGAGCCATTGTCCCATTCAATTTTTCAAAATGGAAAAATTACACTTCAGTGGAGGGTTGAAAATTTATTTTTAAATTAATAATAAATATTATAAAAATTAAAAAGTAAAATCATACATATTTTTTTTTATGTATTTGTAATTAATTTTTGAAAGTTTATATAACAAATAATTTCTCTCTTTAAAAACCATTACTTCGGTAATGTGTGTATTACTTCATGTAGTAAAATAATGGGAATGGCTTTCCTCTAGTCCAATCACGAACTGGAAGGTATTATTGCGCCTATGGAGGCTCACTACGGGTCTTGTTTTGATAATCTGAACCGTTCAATGTGTAGAACTTGTCGAGTACTATATGCTTGCAAAACATTACATTGATCGGATATCGATAGTTATGTGATCAAATCAATTTTATATGAAAAAAATGAACGGTGAAAAACAAACGGCTTACAAAAATTTGATTTTATCACATAGTTATCGATATCCATCAACGTGATTTTTTATGGGCATATAGTACTCTACGATTTCTACACATTAACGATTTGAATTATTGAAACAGGATTTTTGGTAAATCCCCACGAGTCTAATAATATTTTTTAATCTAATCACGGATCGGAAGGAAGTCATTCCTAAAATAATATCCTAATCTGCTGTCAGTTATTCAACAAAGTGACGTTTATTATAGTCAAATCAAAGCAAGACAGTCTTCATTACAACCCAAATAAAAGGGGTAAATTACACTCACCTCCTCTGAGGTTTCTGACAAATACAGGGACCTCCCCTGTGATTTTAATAATTACAAAAACTTCCCTTACTTTACCTGACATTGTACAGATTCTCCCATCTTTTGACTTTCGTTCACAAAACTAACAGAAATTGTTGATGTCATCAAAGATATACATTGAAATGTCTATAATGCCCTTAAGGGTCTTGTTGAGAAAACCACAGAGAAGGGAATCTGTACGTCATTTGTATAATTTATCTAAAGAAGACCTTTATCTAAATAAAACCACAAGGAAGTTTGTTTAAACACATGAAGATATTTTTTGAAACCACATGGGAACTTTATCTAAAGAAGAACTTTATTATATATGAACATATACTTTATCTAATTATGTTTTCATGTAAAGAAGAACAGCCACAGTTCTAGCAAAGAACAACCACAGAACAGATACATGTATATAAATACATGAAAACATATTTTGATTTCTAGAAAAGAAAATAAAATCCAATTAAATTAATTTCTAAATTTGTTTAATAGATATATGTATATTGTACGGGGGGAAAATATTCTTAACCCTCCGTACGCCTTGAACGTCAAGCTTCCGTCAACGGCGTCGGTCTCTGCAACAAAAACGGTGAGCTACCCGGCGGTGGTGTGCCGGAAAAACCCTCCGACGCTCAAGTCAGTTCACTGAGGAAGAAGAGAATGAAGAGAGAGGGGTTTTGAGAGTTAGTTCGCCTACCAGTAACGTTCGCCTTCCCTCTCCATATCTAGGCTGGCCACGCAGCTCCGAGATTGTGCGCGCACTACCTCTGCTGTCCTTCCCTGGACAGGTGGCAGTGCTCGCCTCTCACCACCTTACACGTGTAAAGGTTTTGTCCTCCTTCCAGTACATGCAGAACTGCCCAACGGTATTGAGGCGTTCGTGGAGCAGACGTCCTCTCCTTCACACCATTGGCCCAGGTGGCACCCTTAACCGGGGCACCATCACCGACCTAACCCTTGGGAGACTTGAAATCGCGTAACCGTGCTACATACCGCCGGCCTGTAACTTGGGACCAGGCGAGAACTTATCCTCCTAGGCCGAGCTATCGCTGACCGGTTCAACGTGATCGGCCGATTGCGAGGCATGCCGACCCCCAACCGTCTTATCTCCGATCTCGGTCACACGCGACCGCCCCACCTTGGCCGGACGGCCGGAGGCACGCCGGACTGGTCGCATCCTCCGCGTAACCCGGTCAACCCCTCTGCCCGGCTGCGATCTCCATTGTGAACTCCGCCCCGCACGAGCGACATCCAGCTCGGCCCCGGGGGAGGTCACCGGTCGACCTCGTCGTCCGAGCAAGACTGACTGCTCGGCCGTTTCGACCGTCCATCCTGTTCGGTGCCGCGTAGTCCGTAACGCTGGGCGTTATTTCTTGCTTGGCCGTACTGCCTGATGGAAATCTTCCCTCACATATATATATACACACATTCAAACATGGGAAGAATTTTTTTTTTTCTTCTAACAGATATATATACATACAAATATATTGACAAATATATGTATATATATAAATATATAAACATGGGAACAATTTGTTTACTAGAAGTATGTTTATATATATACATATATTTTTATATATATACATATACACTTGTTTGGATTTTCAGCAAAGAATTGAAACCCATGAAAATATATTTTGATTTCTAGAAAATAAAATAAAATCCAATTAAATTAATTTCTAAATTTGTTTAACGGATATATGTATATATATACACACATTCAAACATGGGAAGAATTTTTTTTCTTCTAACAGATATATGTATATATATACAAATATATAAACATGGGAACAATTTGTCTACCAGCTGTATGTTTATATAAATACATATATTTTTATATATATACATATACACTTGTTTGGATTTTTAGCAAAGATTTGAAACCCAACATATATTTATGTATATATATATATGTATATATTTCGCCGTCTGTTTGGATTTCAAAAATCAAACATTACAGAGCACATTCTAGATCTACACTAACTAATCTAAAGCAAAAATTTGAACTTTCTTACACTAATTAGTGGTTTTTGGAATCTACACCCAAATGATTTAATGCAAAATTTTCAACTTTCTTACACTAAATTAGCAACAAAAAAAAAAAAAAAAATACAAATATACAACCTCTCTGCTTCTATGAAATCATTGATGGATCTTCTGCCATCACCGTCCACTACCGCTCTCAAAACCATAGATCTAGGGCTAGGGCTTCAGAAAAAGACAAAGAAGATGAGGAGGAGAGGAAAAGCGGGTGATGGGCGGCGAACGGCGCAAGAGAAAGAGTTAAGGAAAAAGAATAGAAGAAGAATGAAAGATGGTGGCGACGGAAGGAAGAAGACAGATGATGAAAGGAGCGGCACCTGCAAGCTTCTCTCTCTCTCTCTCTCTCTCCCTCTCTCTCTGGTGTTTTGATCTGATGAGATAAGAGGGAACAAAGAAATAAAAATAAAATAAAAGTTGAATACTATAATCAAAGGGTATTTTCATCTTTTTATGCTCAAATAAAAGGGTAATATGATCATTTTGTATACAAAAAATAACGTCGTTTGTGTATAATTGACGGATTAGGAGACTCTGTATAATGTCAGGTAAAGTAAGAGAGGTTACTGTAATTATTAAAATCACAAGAGATGTTCCTGTATTTGTTAGAAATCTCAGAGGAAGGGAGTATAATTTACCCAAATAAAAGTGGTAGTGTTTGATTTATGTCTTAAAATGTTGTTGATTACTTGTCCTAATCTGCTGTCAATTATTCAACAAAGTGGACGTTGAATGTAGTCAAATCAAAGCAAGACAGTCTTCATTACAACCCAAATTAAAGTGGTAGTGTTTGACTTTATTTCTTTTGATTACACTCTTTGCCTTTATTTCTTTTGAATCGAAAAAAAAAAAAAAAAATGTTGTTGATTACTTGTGAAAACAATAACTACGTATTTATCGGGAATGTTTGAAAAGGAAACATTTTAGGAAAAGTATCTCATCAGTTGAGAAAAAATAATTATAGGTAGCGTTTAGTAAAAATTTTTAAATCTGATTTGATAATATGATTATATTTTGAGTTTGTAATTTTTAAAATTATAATTTAAATATAAAAAATTTATTTGATTATGAATTTTGAATTGAGTGTTGAATTGAGTTTTTAATGTTTTATGTGACACGTGAAATAATAAAATTTGTTTGATTATGAGTTTTGAAAATAGTATTCAAAACTTAATTCAAATAGTTATAACTCATAATCAAACACACTACTCAAAACTCGATTGAAAATTATGATCAATACTCATAAGCAAATTCTTTTTAAAATTCAATTAAAAAAATTAATTATTAATAGAAAATAACATTAACCATTTTTTTTAATTGAAAATATTACAAAGGCAATTTTTTTTTTCAGAATAAATATTCAATTACTGATTTAAAATAACTTTTGATTGCATATTTGGTTCGAATTTTTTTAAATATTTTTTCAATTAAAAATATTCTTTAATATTTTTAATTTTCACTTTCAACAGAAAATTAGTTTACAATAGTACAAACACATGTATGTATGTATGTATGTATGCATGAAAGAGTTACCAATTTCTTTCTTAAATAATAATAAATAAATAAATAACCACTGTAGCGGTCAACCGGCCGGACATTTGGGAGGATGTCTAGGAGGACGATCGGTAGACTCAAAAAATTCAAAAATTGTATGAAAAGGTGAGAGCTTTGCGTTGGAAGTTTGTGTTGCAATGAGGTCTGTCAAACGTAAAACAAAAATGTGTTTTGAAATATATGGTGGAATTAATTTTTGAAAACCCCATACAAACGTTGTGCACGTGAAGGGGTAGAATTGTGATTAGAAAGCTGTATCAAACACAACCATAATTTTTTTTATGAATTTATATTTTTTTTTGACATCCATTGGATTGTAATTACCTCAACATTTTAAACAAAAAATTATAAAATTAATTATTTTTATATATTTTTCTTTAAAAAAAATTAAAAAATCACTAAAAAATTAATTTTCAAATCAACCCTTAGCATGTATTCAAATGTTAATTATTTACAAACTCCCTTAGCTATTGCTTGTCGTAGTAACTTTTCACCCATTTTCATTCCCATCAATTTTTATTTACTTATTTATTTTCCCGAACCTATCATTCATCTGGATGTTGAATAATTTTGAAACTTACAAGTTTTCTATATATGGCTGCTGCTCTATTGACTAGTAAACCAAAGAAGCTAAGATTCTCACTACTCTTTCAAAAGTGATTATAATTAAGTTGAAGAATGATGATGTAATTTGCATGAGGTCACTGGACCTCTCACATGAAGTCACTTTCTTGTAATTTGAGAAAAGTGTTTAATTATTGTTTTTTTTTTTTTTTTTTTGAACTCGTGTTTAATTATTGTTTGAAAACAAAATGAGATATTGATATGTTCAAGTAGTTTAGATATGAAACTACATCTCACTAATCATGAGATGCGAGTGGGAAGTTAAGAATTATTAATATTTTATTAATTTTAATAAAGGTTCTTCTATTCTGTGCATATTTGTAAGAGTATATATCATATGCATTTCTATTACAAAATGTCTAACTAAATTGATAAAATTTTGTAATATTAATTACAAAATATATAATCTTGTCACAAATTAGTGTTACAAAAAATGTCATAATTAAGTCATAAACTTTTGTTATATTAATCAGAAAATTATGAACATTTTGTTATATCAATTTGTGATGAGAATTACGCATTTTATGCCTAATATTAAGTAATTTTGTGATAAGGTACATATTGGTATGCACCCACAAAGAGTGCAGCCTATAGCATTGTCCTTTAATAAGATGAGAAAAGTACTTGTAAATTTATAAAAAGTGTTTAAAAATATATGAAAAATTTTCAAGATCCGTTGTGCTTTTGTATCTTGTTAACCTTAATAATAATCTAATGAGTTGTTGTTAACTTAAGATTATTAGGAATTTAGAGTAATGATATATAATGATATACAAATAGAAAATTTATATTGAATTTTTATACATAATGATATGAATTAATTGTAACCTTTCACTTTAAAACAAAATATCCATAAAGATAACTTATTTGGGGAAGAGTTAGATTGGGCTTTTTTTTTAGGGGCTGTTCAAAAATCCGTTCAAACCGGTAATCCGGACCGAACCAGACCGAATCATACGATTTGGTTCGGTTTCGGATTAAGAAATATGAGAACCGTAAAAACGGTTCGGTTAATGGATTTTATGAAAAAACCGCGGTTCGAATCGAACCGAACCGAATTTTAAAAAAATAATAATATATATAATATCAAGTTTTATTTTTATTAATTGATTTTTTTATAATTTTAATGATATTAGGATGGTATATATATGTAATATTAAGTAATGCCTTAATATTATTAGTTTTTATCATGAGTTAAATGTAATTAGTTTAAGTAATTATTTTGCTAATATTAACAATTTATTCTTGTAAATAGAAATTTTTAGAACCGTAAACCAAACCGAAACCGAACCGTTTTTTTCGGTTTGGTTCTGGTCCGGTTTTACAAGTGTAACGGTCTGGTCTGGTTCTCAAAATCACAGAACCGTTATGATCGGTTCGGTTCTTGGATTTTCTCAGAACCGAACCAATCCGGACCGTGTACACCCCCTACTTTTTTTTTGGCTATTTTAGTCACAAAAGACAAAATAGACTATTTTAGTCACAAAAAACAAAACATCACATCCAATCCATAATCATTACACTCTTCTCTCACAAAAAAAGTCAAAAAAGTCAAAAAGCCAAAAAGTCCTTCCCAAACCAAACTTTTTAGCCCAGGCTAAAATAGCCAAAAAAAGTCAAAAAGCCAAAAAGCCAACCCACTTCTCAAACCAACCCAATGTCATTGCGATATCATTCTTATGATATTTTTTGTATGAATTTTTTATGTGAATAATAATTTTCAAATTATTAATATTAGCTCAATGGTGAACACATTTGCTCTATCTTACGCATTTATCAATTAATTAAAATTCATTTGTGGTTGATCATGAGAATTGAAGGAAATGCCATATGACAATACCATTTACAACTGAACTAGCAAATACACATATCCACTAACATTTGTGATTTGTCAAAAAAATCAACAATGAACCATGTGGGAAGCTTATGTACAAAAGAAATCAAAATTATTTAGGCCTTTTGGGAAGTTAGTTGGAAAGTTATTTTTAACTTTTAACTTATTTTAAATTAAATTACTTATCATATTTTTTACACATAAAAAGTCAAAAAAAATTAAAAAAATCACCTTTTAACCAAATTTTCAAATGGCGCGTAGTGATTCAAAGATATCAACTAGTAATTTCTTTCATTAATCACCAAACACCATACTCCATGCTGTTCTTTCATAATTCAACACTGAACGTCATTCCCAACATAATTCACAACTCCTCAAGGGCATCAAATAACTTCTCAAAATATACATATATGATCTGATCACACAGTGGTGAATCAATCAATATCACAACTCCTCCAATCCAACCAAGCTGGTCTATACGCGTGCAAGTTTTGTGGGTCCTCTAGTGTACCCTAGTCGTCTTCTCTCCCCCCCCCCCTCTCTCTCTCTCTCTCTCTCCCTCTCCTCTCTCTTCTCTCTTTCTCCCTCTCTCTCTCTCTCTCTCTTGGGGAGAAAAACATTTCTCTTGTAGTTATTACAATGTATAAATTTTATCATTAATCTATGTGGTGTTTTGAGAAATTAGTAAAAAATTGATTGTTTAACTGTTCTAATTTATCTTATCTTTTTATAAATAAAAAATATGAGAGGTGATGTGATTTAAAATAGATAAAAAATTAAAAATTAACTTTTTATTTTGTTCCCAAAACACCCCTGTATATTTTTTTTAAAAAATTACATACGGGTGGAAGTTGAAAAAAAAATTATTAACATATGAATAGTTACACTCCCACAAACTTTTATTTACACTCTACCACAAATACACTTATATCCCTACATATTTATAATTTTTTTTCCTAACTCCCCCCTACAAATAGGGCATTTTGACAAGCTGGTAAAAAGTCAATTTTTTAGTTTTGTGACTTTTTTTGGATCATATAACATCTCTATTTTTTTTTACATTAAAAAAGCCAAAAAATTACAAAAAAAAAAACACTATGTTTGGTATGATGTTCAAACTACAATTCCATGGCATCATTTCAATATGGTGTTTGTTTAGAATTTTCAAAAGTTAATTTCACATTTACTTTTAAAAATTCTTTCCAAGGTAGGAAATTTTGGGCGAAGCAGTCATCCTTCCGGATGTCTGGCTGGTCGTCCTCTCGAACATTTGGCCAGTTGATCGGTACAGTGTAATTTTTTTTTTAATTTTTTATAATTGACACTTGTTATTTTTAATATTTTAAATAAAAAAATTCATAGTTTTTTAAAAAAAATTATGAGTTTTGAATAGAATTTTAAATTGTGTATTTGGTTATGAGTTGTAAGTTTTTGTATCACATATCATATGTCATATCAAAAATTTCTCACTCAATTCAAAACTCTTTTCAGAACTCATTTATCAAACAAATTTTTCACATTCAAATCATAATTTCAAAATTTACAAACTCAAAATACAACTCTATTCTCAAATCATATTTAAAAAATTCTATAAAAAACTACCTAACTTTTTTACCATCTTGACAACAAATAACTCACCGTATTTTTTTTCTGCCTGAACTGGGGCAGTAATTCCCCTTATTTTTATATGGAAGAAACATAGACCATCACCCATACATATCTCCAATTGATGATTACAAGATTGTAGAGAGAGAGAGAGAGAGATAGATCAGGGAAGGGGAGTGAAGTTAATGCAACAATGAGTGAAGGCGGCGGCAACCGATCTGGAGAGAAAGCAGTGCCGCGGGGCACGGTGGTGCCGCCGAGGAGAGGGGCGGTGCTGAAGAGAATCACTAGAGACTTTTCTGAAGCTCTGACTCTCCCACAAGACGACTCTTCTGGAGATGGCGGAGCTGATCACCAACAACTCCTCCAACTCCAGCCCAGCCAGAGACCCACCGTGCCTCGCAAGAGAGGTGATGTGCTCAGGCGAATCCTTGCTGGCAACTAGTTTGATTTCATTCATTCCACTTCTCTACTACTAGTAGTCTTTTTTCCAAGTATTTTAATATCTTTGTTTTGGGTATTGTTGTGTTCTTCTTCTCCTTTCTCCAACCTGAATTGTAGTGGTGAAAGATCCTCTGTTCTCAAATGCTTGTTATTTGTCCTTAAAAACACTCATAATTAGTGGATTACATCAGAATCTCAGGTGTATGAGAATCTCAAAACATATTCACTGATTGAGTGTTTTAGAAGAAGAGAAAGAGAGAGAGACAGAGAATCTCAGGGTTAGTATAGATCCTGGTAGGGAAGTTGTGCCAAAAAGGATGAATTTTATAAATGTTGCATAAATCTGGCTATCAGTCTCTTGCCCTGATATGAAAAGCTCAATTGTAGTAGTTGAGCGGTATATTTGGTCTTTAATTTTAAAGGCAAATTAAACTTGTAGTTATTGTAATTTCACTCTTATGTTAATAATTTGGTCATTTAGTTCTATTTTCCTCAACAACAACAACAAAAAAAAAAAAAAAAAATTCTGAATTTCTTACCATGTTACAATTTAATGCAATTGATTATGCCTTTTTTAGAAATTGGGTTGAGATGAAATTTGGTGATTATGGTGTTAGACATCCAATTTGAAACAAATTTTATAACCACTCTTACCACTACCATTCCACCGCGATCCGCACTGCCTCTTGGCAAATCTAACCTGTAATTGGTTCATTTCAACTCTTGAATAAGCTGCCGAAGGTGGCTCTGAGTGTGTGATGTGTATATTATTGTGGATAGATTCAACTATTATATGATAATGATTCATAAGAAAGTTGTCTTCCCACATGAAGACCTCCAAGCCAATATAGCACAAATATGACACAATAATATATGTTTTCCCAATTCCAGTAGGACTCTCAAATAATGTATTACATCTTTGCTATGTTATGGAAGTAATCTCAGGGAACAATACTGATGATAATTAGGTTGATATACGAAATTGACCAAAATTAACATAAACAAGACTGGTGTACCTAGGAGATTACAAAACAGATAAAGCATTTTTTTAAATGCTTCCAATTCTCGCACAGGAAAGTACCTTTGGAGCAATTTCATTGTGGATGTAAAAGAGATACGTTCAAATCCCATTAGATTTTGTCATGTTTTGTAGCAATCTCAAATCTTCCAATCGCTCACTTGGACTTTAAAAATCAACAATGAATTAATGAAGCTTTCTCAGAGTGATCTCTTGCTAGGGTGAGAAGGGGAAAGAGGTGTCTGGCCGAAGGTAGTGGGTCAAAAGGGAAAGGGTACTTGACCTAACACCAGGTTAAAATAGACAAAAAGTTAATTCACATCTCAAACGAGCTCTGATAATTTTTCAAGAAGCGAAGGACAACAATAGATAAAATTAGGATTTTTGTTGTGTTACTAGATGAGGAGAGATTGAGGGTGTGACCAAGGTCTTGAGAGTGTTTATGATAAGCGGTTCAAATTTAATGAATATTTGATAAATGACCGTTGTAATTTAGTGTGTTAACTTTAAAATTAGAATTAATTTCATCCCTTAGATAAGTAAACGGAATTGGATGAAGAGCATTGATGGTAATCAATTTAAAAAATTATGATTGCTTTTGGTAGAGTTTTAGAATTATGATTTGATAATAGAGTTGTGTTTTGAGTTTGTGAGTTTTGGAATTATGATTTAAGTGTGGAAAATTTGTTTGGTTATGAGTTTTGAATTGAGTGATGTGATATATGATATTTGATTCAAAAATTTACAACTTATAATAAAAAACACAACCTAAAATTCTATTCAAAACTTACAAAAAAATTTAAAAAAATTCTGAAAATATTTTTTATTTAAAATATAAAAATAACAGGTGTCTAAAAAAAAAAACTATTCTGGTTAATCGGCAGGACGTCTAAGTAGATGACGGGATAGATGGGTTTTCAAATGCGGGTGCGGAAATGATTTTTGGAACGTAGAATCAAATGCAACATTCAAATCAGTGGGTGGAATTATGATGCGAGAGCTCCACAAAGCACAACCTAAAAATTTGATTTGTTTTTTGGGTGAATAAAATTTGATTTGTTACAAACATCAAATCCTAGAGTTTTTCTTTCTGTAATTTCTTCAAAATTAAATTTTATACTTGTTTTTTAAGCGACAATAAGGGCTCCATTTGAAACAACTTATAAGCTTATTTTGCTTAAAAATGTTTCACGTAATTTTTCATACCATTTTTTTTTTTTTTTTTTCTAGAAGTTTAACTTAGGTCACTTAAAAAATCAATAGAAATTAAAAATATGTCAAATAACTAATCCTTTTAAAGAATAATTATTTACAAACTTATTTTAAATTAATAAATTAATTTGTAAGTAAAATATAAAAGGAAAGCTAAGAGGCAGTTTGGAAAGTGCCATTTTCAGTAACTTGAAAAATTAAATATATTTGCAAATTTTTTTATAAAAAACGTGTAAAAAGTAAGGTGAAAGAAATTTTTTATTTGATTTTTTTTTATATTAATTGATTTAAAATAATATATTTTCAAATAGACGGATCTTCTAGCTTATGATGATTCGATGAACTCAGAATTGATAAGTCCAGCGACGTTGGGGCACCGGAAGAGGTCGGAGAGACCAAACACTGAAAACATGATAGATCGCATATATCTACTATGATGCTAATTAACGATACGGTGGTCCAAAAATGTCATTCAAATTCAGCTTAAAGATCGCATATATCTACTATGATGCTGACACCTTAGAGTGTGTTTGTTTGGACGGACTGGATAAGGGAGGATTGTAATCTATCGGATTGTTAATCTCGGGATACATTGTCCCGGGACTGTTTGGTTGGATTGGATTTGTATCCTATGTTTGTTTAGTCATGCGATTAGATGTCTGGATTTGACTATTTTTAGTAAATCCAATGTTTGGTTAGACGGACTGGATAAGGATAAATGTTCAAAAGACTATTTTACCCTTATAATCTATAATTTATAATTTAACAACACTAAAAAAGTTTAATTTATAAGGCCACAATTTTTAATTTATTATTTTCAATTAAATTAAATTTATAATTTATAATTTATATTTTTATTTAATATATAATTTTAAATAACGACAATAAAAAAATAATTTTATTTAATATATAAATTAAATTTTCAGCAACACTAAAAAATTTAATTTATAATTTATATTTTTTATTTAATATATAATTTTAAATTAACAATACTAAAAAAAAAATTATTTAATATGTAAATTTAATTTTTTAACAACACTAAAAAAATTTAATTTATAAGGCCATAATTTATAATTTATTATTTTTAATTAAATTTAATATATAATTTAAATTTCTTATTTAATATATAGTTTTAAATTAACAACATTAAAAAAATAATTTATAAATGTTCAAAAGACTATTTTACCCTTTTCTAATTGTTTACTAAGTAATAGCATGGAGGGTAAAATGGACATTTTACAAAATAATCCCATGGGATACCAATCCCATGGTTTCTATCCCACACCCCCCTATGGGATAGGATAGTCCTACATTTGTGTGACTAATAGTCCGGAGCAAAATTTTTCAAACAAACAATGGACTATTAGTCCGGTGGGACTAATAGTCCAATCCCATCCCCTTATCCCTCAAAACAAACATGCTCTTAATGTTATGTTTGGTTGGAGGATTTAGGGGGGGATTTGGAAAAGGAAAGAGAAAAGGTGTGTGAAACTAAGTGAAATATAGGTATATTTTATTCACATTTCATCTAACTTTTCCCTTTCCCTTTCCCTTTCTCTTTCCAAATCCTTCTCCAAATCCTTTAACCAAACACAGCGTAAAAGGACTCGCAAATAAGACTCTTAAAGCCAGTTGTTTGCCCACTTGTTTGTTTGAGTGGTAAACTTCAAATGGATCTTGAGAATCCTTAAAAAAACAAAAAACACACAAAAATTGTCTTTGGGTTGGTTCGGGAAGTAGGTTGATTTTTTAGTTTTTTGATTTTTTTGGCTATTTTAGCCTGGACTAAAAAGTCTGATTTGAGAACGGTTTTTTGGCTTTTTGATTTTTTTGACTTTTTTTGTGAGAGAAGAGTGTAATGATTATGGATTGGATGTGATATTTTATTTTTTATGACTAAAATAATCTACTTTGTCTTTTGTGCTTAAAATAGCCAAATTAGTCCTTCCCAAACGGACCCAAATGTTTCATTACCATGACAACTGTGAACATGCTGTCACTTTGAAAATAAAATAATAATAATTATTTACTTTGCAAAACTATTGTAATGGATAACAATAGCAATATCAACAAGAGTATCGTACAATATACTAGGGGTGGGCACGGATCGGTTGCGGCCACAAAACCTCCAATCCGCCATCCGTCCGCCAGATTGGCGGATTGGAGAAAATCAATCCGCATCCGTCTGCCAATCCGGCGGATGTAGATTGAGCGGATTGGCAGTTTGGCGGATGGATGCGAATCGGTTTGGCGGTTTAAAATTTTATAAATTTTCAACAAAACTCAACTTGTGCATTTCCTCAAAAAAAAAAAAAAAAAAAAAAAAAAAAAAAAAAGAAAGAAAGTATTACAGTCAATGACTTAAAAAAATATTACAATCACTGCATGCCTCGTCTAAAGCAAGAAAGATTGAAAACTTTAGAATATCACAATCACTGTATGTTTCATCCACATACTAAAATCACAGCATGCATCATCCACATGAAGTATTACAATCTGTGATTATTAAAATATAAAAACAATTCAAACCACCAAAACCATGAACAGAGCAGTAGTAGAGATTGTATGTCTCTGTATTGTTACATCTATATCGGTTTTTGAAAACAAAAACCAACCAGCATATATAATATTTTCTATTTATTATTCTTAGAGATAGATTTAAAAACAAAAAAATATAAATAAATAATAATTTTATTTTTTTCAATTCAAAAAAGGTATTCAAATTGAAAACTTTTTTTCAATAGAATATTTAAACTCTTTTTTAATTGAAAATATAAACAGAATATTTAAACAAATTGGAAACACAAAGTCTGATAAATTACTAGGGGTGCTCGTGGTTTGGCGGTTCGGTTGCGGCCAAAGGAATCTCAAATCCGCCATCCGTCCGCCAGATTGGTGGATTGGAGAAAATCAATCCGCAGCCGTCCGCTTGTCATCACGCATCCATCCAAAATGCGGCGGATTGGTTCGGTTCGGTCGGTTTTGACAGATCGGTATATCCGCTGCTCACCCCTACAATATACCAAGTTTAACGATGATCATACATGGACTAGACCACCATAGATGTATCATTCTGAAATCAATAACATTACATGCTTAAAGTTTTCTTGTCAATTGCTGATGACAACTGTGATACAGCTGTTACTTTGATAAGAAACAAGGTCGGCTCAAGTCTATAGTAATTGAAGCAATGCTTTTAGGCCTCAATTGTAAAAAAGGCCTCAAAATTTTCGTATATTATCATAAGTTAAAAATAATTCAATTGTTTCACATAAAATCTACTTTGTTGAAAGCCCCCACAAAACTAACACACGAAAAAAGAAAATGATATACTTCCATGACAATAATACAAGTTTTAAAATTTTGATAAAACAGTCATGATACATCCCTCTAAAAAGGAAGCACTAAACCAATTCTAATGAGTTAGAAATTCAAAAAAAAAAAAAAACAACAAAAAAGAAAAAAGAAAAGGCAGTAAAATTAATAAATATTATTTACATTTAAATTTAAAATACAAAAAGTCTTGCAATAAAATTTTGTTTTAGGCCTGGTGAAGGCTTGAGTCGGCCCAAGTAAGAAAAAGAATTGCTAACATTTTCTTCTTCTTTTTATTTATTTATTTCCCAAGTAGTGGTTTAAATTGTTTTTACTTCACATGGAGTTCAAAAAATAAAATAAAATAAAATAAATAAAATAAAATAAAATATAATCTGCAAATTCATTAATTGTGTGGTTACATAGATATTGAAAGAATATATTTTAAATTATACACTCAGAAAATACTTGCTGAAACGTCCAATTCACCCTGAATTGATTAAGAAATTATAACTAAATTGATTTTCAATTTGATTAAGCCTTTAAGCTGAGTTTAATCGAATCAATTTATCCTATAGCTTAAGGCCTCATTTGGCATGCCAGTGTTTTAATCTAAAAGCCAAAAAATTATTAAAAAAACTAAAAGGCCTATAACCTATACCAAATAGTGAAAGATTTCATTTTCTCTTTATTTTTTACACATCTTTTCTTAAAAATCTAAAAAGTCATTCTAAACCTACTAATTTTTTTTACCTCATATTTTAATCAAAAAGTCAAAAAATTATTGAAAAATCTATTTGCAAACGAGGCCTACATACGTGTACAAGTTTGGGACACTGTATAATATAGCCATTATTCAGTAGTAATATAATATGAATAATATTTTATTTATTACGTGATATAAATGGTGAGACTTCTTAAATTACATTAATACAATGAGAACATATAATTGACAAAATTCAGAATTTTGAAGGGTCCAAGGCCAGTCTACAAGTTCGGCTAACACTTCTAGAAGTACTGTTAGACAAATCAATGACTCCAATTCACTTAGGAACACCACAAGGATCATATCATATATATCATATCGTGGTAGGAACACCACAAGGATCATATCATATGTATCATATCGTGATCCACAAGCATTATTAGTCGAAGCCATTTTGAAAGTGCCACGTGTCACTTCGGGATATGGATACTTTACCGTCAAGTTTTCTCTCCAATTGGCTGTCTTCCAACTTTTTTCAACCAACTCAAAATATTCCCTCCACTCTCCCACAATACAAGTAGAGAACAAGATGAATGAATGAATGTCTCATATAGTTTTCAGAGCAGGAGAGAGAGAGAGAGAGAGAGAGAGAGAGAAGTACCGAGAGAGAGAAAGCAAGAAGTAGAGATGGCACTGAGGATGAGCCCAGATGAGAAAACAGTACAGTGTGATGCAGAGCCATGGTTCAGGCCCAAGAAAGGTGGTCTAATTCCACCCAAGAGAAAGCTAGTGAAGACTATGATGCTTGAGTGCTTACTCAAATCTATTGGTTCAATGTTCCAATCTTGCTGTCCCTCTGGACCTCCATCAAACCCAACAAGGAAGAGCAAGAACAAGAACAAAAAGGCTATCTTTTCAATCCCATCATAGCTTCACATTGCTTATCATTACCATCATCATCTTCGTCATCGTCGCCGTGTATTGGAGGAGGCCATGTCTTTACCCTTTGGAGCAACTATCAAGTCCAACCTTTATTAATGGTTTCAAAATTTCAATTTTAGAATGAAATGGGTCATGGGGGATGTGTAATGTTTGTTAGGATTATGTTTAGGCCTGTTTGTTTAAGGCTTCACCTTGTAGCTCCCTCATTTTAATATATGTTTGTGTATAAATAATGACTTTGTGCTGATTTGTGCTCTGCCCCTGCCCTGCTATTACATTCCCTCATTTTTTGCATTGGTTTCCGATTTCTACGAAGTAAATTTCCAATGATTCACAAACACAGGAGATTACAAATCCCCAAATTCATGAGTTTTCTGTGCTCATTTACTTGAGAAACAGAGCAAAATCAGTGTTTTATTTTCGGTTCCCCATAAATTTTCCAAAGTGCATATTATGAGGGAGCTTATATCCAATCCATTATTGGGATGTTCTTTATGGTCTATGATTTACAGTTACACTGAACATTATGCTGTGTTTGATTAGAAAATTTGGAGAGAAATTTAAAAAAGAAAATAAAAAAAAATGTGTGAAATTAAGTAAATTATAAATATATTTTATTTATATTTTACCTTTATTTTCTAAATCTTCTATCAAATCTCTCAACCAAATATAATGAAAAATTTGAGTTGTAAATTTGGCATTTTCTGTTTTTTACTAGTGTGAAATTCTAGCTGTAAAGAAAGTTGGGTTTACTAGTGACATTGACAGTTAATATCAGTTGCTTGTCGTTGGCTTCCAGCAGGGATACCCATGAGTCCAGATCCTCTGCCGTGAAATCCTGCGGCCTTCCCTGCCGTGATCTTAAAACAACGTCGGTTTAGATTTGTTTTTTTTTTTTTCTCTGCCCTTTTCTTTTCCCCTTGTTTTCTTTTCTTTGAGAACGCTACAGGCAAGAACAGAGAGATGAAAACAGCTGACAAATCTCTCTCTGTAAAATACCAAAAAGTAGAAAACAGTCGAGTCCCAAACTTTTCCGGTGCAATTTCGAGTGGGTTTGATTTTGTTGAGGTTCTAGATCGGTCTTCGAATCTCTTCAATGGGTCTTTGCCTGATGATTTTGGTGGAGAGAGATTGATACAACAAGATTTCTAGGTTTGTATCTTCAGAATTCACTAAAACTATTCCGGTGAATTCTTCAATCGATCTCTTGTTCAATATTCTCAGCAGTGAAATCCCTTAATCAACGGCTTTGATGAACCATAAAATAGATTTATTTTCCGGCAACGTGGATCTATCCAGGGAGAATCTGAAGAAGCAAGTGCACAATTCCATCAACACTCTTAAACCCACCCTAAATCACTTCAACAACATCGACTTCAGCAATCACAGCAATACCCAAAACAATTTATTCAAACCCAGAATCAAACTCATCTTCAACAAGCCCAAATGGAAATTAGAATCAGCAACATAGCGATTTTTTCTTTCAATGTTTTTTACTTAAACGCACAATACTATGTGTTCGATTTTGAATTATAAAAAAAAAAAATGTGAAATGGTTAAAACCCCAGATATTTATATGCATTATAGATAGATGTTTGTATTTATGTTTTATGAGACTGTTCATTTGCGGTTTGTGGGTAATTTGGGTTATTTGATTCTGACTCTCCATTCAAAATTCTCATTTCTAACTGGGTTTCCACTACTCTATTTGGTTCTGAGAAAAGGTTAGAATGAAAGAACTACAAAGATTATTGTTGTTTGGTACTAGGTTGATAATGCTACATCTTTTTCTCACTCTCAGCTGTGGATTACACAACAATTTATCTTGACTTTGATCTTGACTTTGAGAGAGAGAGAGAGAGAAGTACCGAGAGAGAGAAAGCAACAAGTAGAGATGGCACTGAGGATGAGCCCAGATGAGAAAACAGTACAGTGTGATGCAGAGCCATGGTTCAAGCCCAAGAAAGGTGGTCTAATTCCACCGAAGAGAAAGCTAGTGAAGACTATGATGCTTGAGTGCTTACTCAAATCTATTGGTTCAATGTTCCAATCTTGCGGTCCCTCTGGACCTCCATCAAACCCAACAAGGAAGAGCAAGAACAAGAACAAAAAGGCTATCTTTTCAATCCCATCATAGCTTCACATTGCTTATCATTACCATCATCATCTTCGTCATCGTCGCCGTGTATTGGAGGAGTCCATGTCTTTACCCTTTGGAGCAGCTATCAAGTCCAACCTTTATTAATGGTGTCAAAATTTCAATTTTGGAATGAAATGGGTCATGGGGGATGTGTAATGTTTGTTAGGATTATGTTTAGGCCTGTTTGTTTAAGGCTTCACCTTGTAGCTCTCTCATTTTAATATATCTGTGTATAAATAATGACTTTGTGCTGATTTGTGCTCTGCCCCTGCCCTGCTATTACATTCCCTCATTTTTTGCATTGGTTTCCGATTCCTACGAAGTAAATTTCCAATGATTCACAAACACAGGAGATTACAATTTCCCAAATTCATGAGTTCTCTGTGCTCATTTACTTGAGAAACAGAGCAAAATCAGTATTTTATTTTCGGTTCCCCATAAATTTTCCAAAGTGCATATTATTAGGGAGCTTAGATCCAATCCATTATTGGGATGTTCTTTATGGACTATGATTTACAGTTACGTTGGACATTATGCTGTGTTTGATTGAAAAATTTAGAAAGAAAAAGAAAAAATGTATGTAAAGTTAAATAAAATATAAATATATTTTATTCATATTTTATCTTTATTTTCTAAATCTTTTATAAAATCTCCCAACTAAATATAACGTAAATTTCACATCTTGAAAATTTGAGTTGTAAATTTGACACTTTCTGTTTTCAACACTGATAGAGACCACTAATTTTGGAATTCTAAAAAGATCACTAATGACATGGCACTCAATAAAAAAAGAAAAAAAATACAACACCAAGGCCAAAACATCAAATCATTCATGGTGAGGCCCACTACCACATCATTAATGGTAGCACTAATTAGTGCTCTCACTCATTTTCCTTCTGTTTTTACTAGTGTGAATTTTAGCTGTAAAGACAGTTGAGTTTACTAGTGACATTGACAGTTAATATCAGTTGGTTGTCGTTGGCTTCCAGCGGGGATATGGGAAGATAGGGTCCTATGCCCCTATGCCCAATCACCATTCTCCATGGCCCGATGTACTTTTTATCTTTTTGAACTAAAAAATTAAGCAAAAAATATATGAATATTTGAATTAATTTTTTGACTTTTTATGAAAAAATATGTAATAAAAAATT
Source organism: Camellia granthamiana (assembly GCA_036172215.1). NCBI lineage: Eukaryota > Viridiplantae > Streptophyta > Magnoliopsida > Ericales > Theaceae > Camellia > Camellia granthamiana. Next base: position 106,775,593 of record CM069905.1, on the reverse strand, counting down.
GTAAAAATTGATTTGTAGGGAAAAATTAAGATTGAGAATTGTGCAGCCGTAATTGTTAACTTTTGGTAAATAATGTTAACCTTTTAACTTTTTGAGCAATTTTTTGACTTTTTAACATTTTTATAATATGCCAAACTTAGTCTTAAAATTGGAAAATTTTGAAAAAAGTGAAGAGTTAAAAAAAAGTAATTTCAAAATAATGACAATATAAATTTTTGTTGCACAACTTTATGTATGAACTACTTACACTTTTATTGTTTTGAAATTATTTTGTCTCCACATCAGGTTTTTTTAAACTCTCCCTTTAAAATTTGGGTTATTTATGGGAATATTCAGGCCTCGTTTGAAAAAACTGGATTTTAACTAAAAAAATTAATCCAACTTTTTACTTTTTTATACACATTTCATAAAAAATTAAAAAACCAATTTAAAAAGTTAATTTTCAAATGAATTTTTGCTAACTAGTTCCGTTTAGGGTTGGTTTGGATATGTCTTGTTTTTTGATTTATTTTTATTTATTTATTTATTATGAAAAAATATATAAGAAAGTAAAAAATTGATATTGTTGGCTATATATTTTATATAAGCCAGTTACAGTTCGACACGTGGCAGAGTAAGGGTAATATAGGAAGACTATTGAAGTCTTCGATTCTGATCGTACACGTGGCAGTTAATATTGGTTCTCACGTGATCTGAGTAGTATTGGATCAGTAAAGAGATGCAAGGTGACGTGACTTCAACGATTACTCATATTCAAATTCAAATATAAGAGGGAAGCTCAACTGCAAGTGATGGCGTAGTGGAACAATCTATAAGGCAACATGATCGACGATCATGGAGAAGCAGTTCGACGGTTTGAAGTGCAGTTCGAAGGTCATCTTTGACAAGTATAAATAGCAGGGAAGCCCCCAGAAAAAGCCCCAGACTCAGATTATACAAACCAGTCTTACTTTACATATTTTCTTTTCCAGTTTTACATTTCCAGTCTTTATATTTCCTATTCTTTAAATTCCTACTCTTTACATTCCTGTACTTTAAATTCCTGCACGGCACTTCATTCATAGGAGTAGTTTCAAGTAGATCGTTGCTGTAAACCTCTACGAGGCTGAGTTTGGATCATTCTAAGTTTTCATTCTAATGAAATACTTCAATTGCTCTTCATTTAACTGTCATTTTGCTTAATTTCTCCTAAGTTAAGCCACTAGTAAAAGTCCTCTTCATTGAGGCTGAAAAAACTAAAACACAATCGTCTGATAATTGGTTGGCAATTAACATTTCTGTAAGGACTGATTGATCCTTGCTGGCACGCTCGCATTTACAAAAATACCCTTCGAAAGCCAAAAAGCCAACATATATTTTTGGCACGCCCAGTGGGACTAATTGAAATGGCTAGACGAAGAAGACAAGAAGAAAATAAACGCTTGGAAGAAAGCGTAGAACGAGAGGTAGAAATACCTAATCCAGAGGATAATGTGGTAACACATCCTATGGAAACTCCCATGTTATCAGAACCTATGGTCGAACAGGCCAGTACTTCGGGACAAGAACCATATGTTCATAATATTGGACAAAACCAAGGAATTGGACCATCCATTGTTCTATCTACTAGGCCATGCCAACAAATCCATGGGATGGCCTAGTGGATGCCATGGGACAACAATTAATGAACACAATGGAAAGGTGGGCAACATCTTTTTTGGATCGAATGAATAACCACCAACTAACAAACACAAGACACACATAGGAAGTTTTAAATGTCCCTCAGCAAAGATTGGCTAGAGATAAACAGCCTATACAAGTTAATGGACATTCTAATGGTCAAACTAGTAATCAAAATTATGAAAGACCAACACCTCAGTCTTGGTATGAACCAATTTCGAGGCCTATAGCAGGTCAAAATGCCTCAATGCTCAACAATGAAGCCATGCAAGTTGGTGGATCTCGCCCAGTACAAGAAGCTGGTATAAGAATGGTCACAAATCCCATGTTCGAAGCCATACCTGGCACTAGGGGGTACAATAATCCCTTATTCGAATTTATACCCGGGGGGTTGGAAGGTTTTCCCACAAATGGAAGGGACACAACATCTATTCCAGCACCTTTCGCAGGTCCTTTCGCAGGACAGGCTCAAAGGGGTTACCCACACCCCCAACAGCAACCTGCACCACAGGGGCAACTAGTCCCAAATGTACCACCTTATGGACCAAGAGGACCACAGGCACAAGTTTATCCACCAAATCCTGTGTTTGTTCCTCCATTAGTGGTTCAGCAGGCACAAAATATGGTCCATAGGGGACCAAATTGCTGATATTGTTAGGGAGATGTGTGGACCGATGGCTCGGGGGGTCCAAACTCCTGTATATAGAAAACCATACCCAGAATAGATAGATAGGGTACATGAATACCCAAGGAGGTTCAGAATACTAGATTTTACCCTTTTTTATGGGAGTGGAAAACAATCAATAGTAGAGCATATTGCTAGGTTTGCTGCTCGATGCGGTGAATTTACTAATCATGACTATATGAAACTAAGATTATTCCCAAATTCTCTAACTGGGAGAGCATTTGCATGGTACATCAACCTTACACCTGGCTCCATTCAAACTTGGCAACAAATGGAAGAGGCATTTCATGCCCATTTCTTCCAATCGGAGCCAGAGGTTTCCGTGGCAGACTTGGCAAGATTGAGTCAAAGGCCTGAAAAAAAGGCTACTCAATTTATTACTAGATTTAAAAGGGCTCGAAATAAATGTAGAGTCATCCTACCAGAGCCAGAATTCGTAAGATTGGCTCAAAATGGCTTAGAGTTCAGGCTTCGAAAGAAGTTTGACTCAACTAAATTCAGAGATTTGGTAGAACTAACCTATAAGTTGTCTAGGTATGAAGCATTACTAGAGGAGGAACAAGATCAAAATAATGCATCGTACAAGACATATTATAGATATCCTAACTATGAGATTGATGCAGCAGAGATTGTAGGCAAAGAACCTGTAATCTGTGAAGCATTAATTCATAAGGATACAACAATTGACCAGCAGTTTAAAAAGAAAGACTTTCACAGGAAGTACTCTTTCGATTTAACAAAGGCAGATGACATTTTTGATCATTTGCTTGCGGCCAACTTCCTTAAGTTACCAAAAGGAGTGAAACTTCCATCTCCAGATGAACTTAAAGGAAAAGTATACTGTAAATGGCATAACTCTTGGTCTCACTCGACTAAAAACTGTATTATTTTTCGAGACAGGATCCAAGAACAAATTCGGAAAGAAAGTTTGAAATTCCCAGCCAAAGCAGAAAAGGCCATGGGGATTGACAGTAACCCATTTCCAGAAGTTGGAGAGGTGGCAGCCAATGTCATTATGTCAGATTTCCAGAACTTGTCCTTGACAGAATTGGAAGAAGTCAATGTGCAGATGCATGTTGCCAACCAGACAACCATCAAGAAGGACACTAGAAACCCACCAGCTATTGGACAAGGTTTCTTACACCAGAGGGAACACTCTGATGAAGAATCACTGGATGATGATTCCTTAGAGGCAGCAGTAATGCAAAGGATGTGTCCCAGGTGCAGACTGAGTTATAAGTGGTTGAAAGGGTTTCCAACTGATGGGAAGCAATATTACAGGGATGTGCAAAGACGCCCTAAACCAACCAATGCTTATAACAAAAGGCTGTATTCGACTAGTGTTAGGCAGCAGCCATTGGTAATTGAACCGGCAGTCGATAGAATGCATGCTAAAGGTAAGAGGCCCTTGTATGAGTCTAGACCACCTAACTATTACAGAATGGAAAGCAGTCATTCTGAAAGAAGACTGGAGAAAAGTTCAGGTTATGGGACCAAAGCCAGAGATTAGCCCCCTAGACCAACCTCACGCAGGACAGAAAGTGGCCACCTTCATTGAAGGCCTGAATCAGGCTCGAAACATGAGGTCAGGACCCAGCAAGTGCCCTTACAGCCAGCTTCGAAGATGGCTTCGAACGTAGAAAGAAGCAGTTCAACATCTGAGTCAGTAAGGTCGTGGGTACCTAGAGTGCCGGATTGGTTTGTGATGTAGAACAAACCTAGGGAAGTGCCTACTCAGAGAGATGTTGGAAACCAAGGAAGGATGGTTAAACCTCTTTTGGTGGCTCCGAACAATTGGGTATTGCTTAAACACCCAAAGATGAAGGAACCAGATATGGTCCCAGTTATTTCGAGATCACAAAGGAGAAACATTCAGCGCAGGTACACTCAGTACCAGAAAGATATGAAAGAAAATAGAGAGAGCTCTTCATTGGTCCAGACAGAAGGAAAGAAGACTCCAAAGTCAGACCATACTCCAAAGCTAACTCTACAAAGCAAAGTGGGTTGCAGCAGAGAACAGTTGGCCAAGGTTCATTCTGAACTAAAAGCCAGAGAGAAATCTAGCTTAGCAGGATTGGAGAAAGCTCTGATGGAGAGTGATAGCGAGATAGAAGAAGAAATTGGCATAAGCCAAAAGAAAGAAATGGTAGAGGAAGAAATGTTCGAAGCCTTCATGGCTGAGCAAACATTTCTGGTTGAAAAACCAGTCGAGAAAAACCATTCGAAGGAACTTGTTAGCAATGAAGTACCAGAATACAGCATGGAAGATGCTTCTGAGGTAACTGATCAAGGTAGCCAAGAGGAGAAACAGGCACAACCAGCCATCCAGTTTGGCTCATTTCCTCCAGTATCAGTCAACATGGTATATATACTACCTCATGAGTTCCAAGCTAGGTATGAGGACCAAGATGGTCAAGGAATTGATCCAATTCCAGTCTCTAGTGAAGACTCACAAGTGAGTATGGTGCAGGATGATTCCGGAATGACTACCCCAATGGAAACTGAATATGAGAGCGAAGAAGAGGTGAGCATCAACCTCTCATATCCCTTTGAATATCCCTCGAATTCTATGACACAACATGTCAAGCCTTTGTACATCAAGGCTTTCTTTGATGGGATACAATTGAACCGAGTCCTGATAGATAATGGGGCAGCAGTGAACTTACTACCGAAATCTTCTTTGAAGAAACTAGGGAAAAAGAATCCCAAGTTAATCCCGACTAGCACAACCATTGCTGGCTTTGCTGGAGACAAACAGATGGCTCAGGGAATTCTACCCATTAACTTGAGTGTGGAAATCAGGGACTGCATGACAGCATTCTTCGTAATCGACAGTAATGCTAAATACAATGCTTTACTTGGGAGAGATTGGATCCACACTAACAAATGTGTGTCTTCCTCTTTGCATCAGAAAATTATGATGACCTTAGGCAATGGAGAGACAGAGGAAATTGATGCAGATCCTCAACCCTTCATAGCCTGTGCAGACTTTGTAGAGGCCAAACTGTATATTGAGGGGGTGACACCACTCAGTATACTGAGGAAACCTGATGGCTCAGCCGAAGTGACGGCTGATGAGGAAGTGACACACCTGAAGCACTTAGTCCAGGAGAGTGCTGATGAAGAGGTTGTCGTTAAAAATGACAATGATGCCTGGTTGTAGGCAAAGAGATGAAGCACAAGAAGCCAAGTCCTTGGCTCTGATTAAATTCTCAACATTGGATGTAAAAGCAATAGTCCAGAAAGTACAGGAGCAAGAGAGAGAAGCCATGATAATTGGTTGTAAACAGAAGCAGCAACAGGTCAGAGTTTTGACCCTTGATAAGTACTGTGCATTGGACATTGAAGCAAAAGTCCAGAAGATACAGGAAGAGGAAGCTTTATGAACAGATTTTGTCTATGAGGAAGAGGGCAGAGATGTTGAACTAAAGAACCTGGGAGCAGAACAAAGCGAGAAGGTTGCTTCGAAGCTAGAAGAAACCAAAGAAGAAGCTTCAATAAGTTCTCAAACACAAGACCCCTTAGAAGAAGTAAATTTAGGGGAAGGTTCTATGCAACAGCCGACCTATATAAGTGCTTGTTTGAATGATCTGGATAGGGACCAGTTATTGGTTGTTCTAAAGAAATATAAAGATTGTTTTGCATGGTCTTATAATGAACAACCAGGATTGGATAAGTCATTAGTGGAACATAGGCTCCCTATGAAGCCTAATTTCAAACCATACAAACAGAAACCAAGAAGAATGAGTCCAGAAGTAATTCAAAAAGTCAAGGAGGAGATTCTTAGACTACTCAAGGCAGGCTTTATTAGGATAGCCAGGTATGTTGAATGGCTATCTAATATTGTGCCTGTAGTCAAGAAGAATGATAAAATGAGGGTATGCATTGATTTCAGAAACTTAAATCTAGCAACTCCAAAAGATGAGTACCCTATGCCTATAGTAGATCTGTTGGTAGACAGTTCAGCAGGGCATCAAGTTTTATCAATGATGGATAGACACTTTGGTTATAACCAAATCTACATTGCAGAGGAGGATATCCACAAGACAGCATTCAGATGTCTTGGGAATATTGGCACATTCGAATGGGTTAAAATGCCATTTGGTCTGAAGAATGTTGGGGCTACATATCAAAGGGCTATGAACACTATCTTTCATGACCTCATTGGAGGGTATTTATAGTGTTATATTGATGACATCATAGTGAAATCCCAGTCCATGGAGGAGCATCTGTTTCATTTAGAAGCAGCTTTTGAAAGAATGAGGAGGTTCAAGTTAAAACTCAATTCCCTTAAGTGTGTTTTTGGTGTGTCATCTGGAAACTTCTTGGGTTATGTAGTGCACAAGAAAGGAATACAGATTGATCAGAATAAAGCTAAAGCCATCATTGAAGCCAGGCCTCTATCAAGTAAGAAAGAATTACAAAGGTTCCTTGGACAGGTTAACTTTCTTCAAAGGTTCATTTCTAACACTGCATGGAAAACTAAAGTATTTTCTTCTTTGTTAAGACTGAAAGATGAAGAGGAATTTGAGTGGACAGCAGAGCATCAAATTGCTTTCGAAGGTATCAAAGCCTACTTGGCCAACCCTCCAGTGCTGATGCCACCAAAAGGTAATAAGCCCTTGAAGTTGTACATAGCTACAGCAGAAGATTCATTGGGAGCTTTCTTGGCCCAAGATAATGAAGAAGGCAAGGAGCAAGCTGTTTATTACCTTAGTAGGTTTTTAAATTCTTGTGAATGTAAATATTCAGCTGTTGAAAAGCTGTGTCTTGCTTTGTACTTTGCTGCAATGAAATTAAGGTACTATCTTTTACCTACAACTGTCTTGGTAATTGCAACCACAGATTTGATTACGTACATGTTATCTAGACCTATGTTGAGGGGAAGAATTGGCAAGTGGATACTAGCCTGATTAGAATTTCATCTAGAATATGTCCCTCAAAGGGCAATAAAATGGCAAGTGTTAGCCAATTTTCTGGCAGACCATCCATCTCAAACAGAGAGCCAAGAGATAATGGAACTTGGTATGGCTAGTGTTGAGCCATGGCAGATGTGGTTCGATGGGTCGAAAGCCAATGGCTTAATTGGAATTGGTATTGTGATTAGGTCTCCACAAGGGGTAGAGACCACACATGGTTTCAGAGTGGATGAAGCTACCTATTCTAATAATCAAGCTGAATATGAAGCCCTAATAGTGGGACTAGAAATTCTTATTGGATTACAAGTTCATGCAGTTGACATATTTGGAGATTCTCAATTGGTGGTTAACCAAGTGAAAGGGATTTTCAAGTGTCAAAGTATAAGCATTTTGTCATACTATGTTGTTGCATTACATCTGCTTTCTAAATTTTAGATAGAAAATGTAACTCATGTTCCAAAATTCTTGAATAATAGAGCTAATGATGTGGCTCAGAAAGTTTTGAACTTCAAGAAAAGGGATATGCAGGGGTTCTATGTTCGAAAATAAAAAGGGTCCTCAAATGGTGTCAAAAAGAGGCATGGTCAGAACGGTTTGCTAAATTTTTGAGTTTTGAACATATTTCCAGAAGAATGTGAAGACTGAAAACCACTCGAAGATGGTCAAATAATTTTTATAAGAAAACTGGACAGATTCTGTCACGTTTTGGAAAAATTGGCTTTTCTCTCTCAGTACTAAATAAAAAAATTATGATACCAGCGGCGTTTGAAAGGTAACTTAAAAATCTAACTTTTCCAAGTGGTCGTGCAGAAAAATACCACTTGTAGAGAAAATAGGACCTGTTTGAAGCCACTGCTTCTGCTGTGTTGTAAGCGACGCTTAGGGAAAATATTTGTTTCGGTAAGAAAATGGTGTCCAATGATTTTATAAAAATTTTACACAGTGTATGACATCTATATATACTTTCAGTATACACAGATTTTTAGCATCCATTATTGTCAATTTATTAGAGCCTTCTTTTCACCCGATAAAGTGTGAAACAGTGAGAAGAATCTATGCTTCAAGTAAAGGGAAGCCATTCTCATCTTATTTTACTCTTTTGCAAGATTATTTCAACAATGGAAAATATTGAACACATAAAAAAAACAGTAGCTAAGCCATATATCTATGTTTGCAAGAAGGAATATAAAATTATAACATAATGAAACCCTCATCCTATCAAGGTTTTAAACATGCATGGACTATTTTACTACAGATGACTTAACCATGCTTAATCTTGCATATATAAATTATATAAATTCAGTTAGAGGTATCTAAGGGAGGATAGAGGTGATGTATTCTTACCTCAAGAGTTTTTGCAAACACTTCTCAAACTAAGTTGAAATTGGTATTCACTAAGTACGCTCGCCATTTTTTTTTTCTTTTCCTTTCTTTCTCTTCTCTTTTCTACTCTCTTTTTCCTCTCCACTCTTTCTTTTCTCCCACAGCCGGAGAAGTAGAATGGCTGGGCTGGAATGGTGTTCTATTTGTAGGAATTTGGAGGCTTATTTTTATTTTATTTTTTCCTCTTGCCTTAGGAAATATTACCTACAAGGTAGGCCACCTAGAGTGTGTAGATGTATGCATGCCTTAGCATGAATTGGCATGCCTCCAACAGTCCCATAGCAGCTTTCTTGGAAAGATGGGGCTGACTTTCCCTGCCCAATAAATTCTGATTTCTTTTTTTTTTTCTTTTTTTTCTTTTTAAAGTTATAAAAATCAATGTATATATATAACATAGTCACTAGATGTTTTGCTTCCTACTATCCTCTAGCTATCTTAATTATTATTTGTTTAAATCATTTAGTTTCCACAACTGTATTTAGATACAAAAATTTAATAACAAAAATAAATTTATTTAAAAGAATTTAATATTGGTATTAATTATGATGCTATTAACATTATAATTTAATAATTTAATAATCACTATTAATTGACTTAATGTTATAATATTATTATATGTAACTAAAAGACTTGAGATTGAACCAATTAATATCCCTGGGTTAATTTTCTTGTCCACAAATTATTAATGCAAAACTTTATATAGAACGATTATACAGAATAATATATATTAAGAATCAGATTTGTGTAGTCATAAAAGTGACGATGACAACGACAACAATAATAATAATACTATGAAAATAAAAATTGCACTAATTAAATAATGAAAAGTTAATTATAGAATTTCGTCACAAAATGTTGTTATAGAATTGGATTATAGATGTTGATTATAAAATTTAAGTAGAATTACCAAAATAATTTAATATGCAAAAATACGGGTTCTCACAACCTATCCCCCTTAAAATAATTTCGTCATCGAAATTTTGACGCATGTCTTTATCTTCAAACAACTAAGGGTAGTTGACTCGTGTTGCATCCTTTTTTCCCCAGGTAAACTCCTCCACTTCTCGGTGCTGCCACAACACTCGCACCAAGTGGATGACTTTGCCTCTCAAGTTCTTTTCTCGTTGATCCATAATCTTTATAGGCCTTTCGTCAAAGTTTGCATCTTTATTGAGATCAAGATCTCCCAAATTGATAACATGGAAAGGGTGTGGCTCATACTTCCATATCATTGAGATGTGAAGGACATTGTGCACTGCTGCGAGTTGTGGTGGTAGTGCTAGACGATATGCTACCTTTCCTACCTTGCTCAAAATTTCAAAGGGTCCCACATAACGAGGTGCAAGTTTTCCTTTCTTTCCGAATCGCGTAATACCTCGACGAGGTCGAACTTTGAAAAAAACATTATTGCTTGTCTCAAAAGTTAATGGCCGCCTCCTTTGATCCGCATAACTCTTTTGACGACTTTGGGTTGTGATTAGTCGTTGTCTGATCAGTTTTATCTTCTCAGTGGTCTCCTGAACCAGGTCGGGTCCTAGCAAGGTTTCTTCCCCTACTTCTGTCCAACAAACTGGTGATCGACAAGATCGTCCATAAAGTGCTTCATACGGTGCCATTGCAATACTGGCCTGGAAACTATTGTTGTAAGCGAACTCAACGAGAGGTAAGTGTTTCTCCCAACTTCCATTAAAATCCATAATGCAAGCTCGAAGCATATCCTCCAAGGTTTGTATCGTCCTTTCAGACTGCCCATCTGTTTGTGGGTAAAATGCCGTGCTAAAACATAAGTTCGTTCCCATTGCCTTCTGCAAGCTCTGCCAAAATTGGGAAGTGAATCGAGGGTCACGATCAGACAAGATACTAACTGGTACTCCGTGTAATCTGATCACTTCTTTGATGAATAATCTACTGAGTGAGTCTAACGTATCTGATGACCCGACAGGTAGGAATCGGGCTGTCTTAGTTAGTCGATCCACCACTACCCATACGCCGTCATGTCTCTGTGGTGATCGAGGCAAACCCGTCACAAAATCCATGGTTATGTGTTCCCATTTCCACTCCGGGATTGGTAAGGTTGAAGTGTTCCTATCGGTCTTTGGTGTTCAGCCTTTACTTGTTGACATGTCAGGCATTGAGACACAAACTTGGCTACATCATTTTTCATTCTGCCCCACCAATATTGGCGTTTTAAGCCTTGGTACATCTTAGTACCTTCTGGATGTACTGCGAATACTGAATGGTGAAATTCCTTAAGTACCTTTTCTCTTAGTGAGTTGTCACTCGGCACGAACACTCGACCTTGATATTTCAAACTTCCATCTGTGTGAATTTCCCAACCAGACATGGTTTCACTAGATTCCATTCATGCCTTGACGAATGCCACCTCCTGATCGTACTGTTGTGATTCTAATATCTCGCTCAAAATTTTAGGCGTAGCAATTTGAGCACCAAGGTAAGCCTTTTCATCTTGAACCTCCATCTGTACCCCAAATTCATTGAGCGTTCCAATCATATTCCATTCTCTAAGGGCTAAACTAGCAACAATCCCTCTATTTTTACAGCTTAAGGCATCTGCTACAACGTTAGCCTTGCCGGGATGATAAGAAAGGGTAAATTAGTAATCCTCGAGGTACTCCATCCAACGTCCCTGACGCATGTTCAGGTCTTTTTGGGTGAACAGATACTTCAAGCTTTTGTGGTCGGTGAATATCTCAAACTTTTCACCATATAGGTAGTGTCTCCAAATTTTAAGTGCATGAACTATGGCTGCTAACTCCAAGTCATGAGTGGGATAATTCTTTTCATGGTTCTTTCATTGCCTTGATCCATATGCCACCACCTTGCCATGTTGCATCAACACGCACCCTAGACCCTCCTTGGAAGCGTCACAATACACATTGTACCCAACGTCACGCTCTGGTACTATGAGAATAGGGGCACTCGTCAATCTTTTCTTAAGTTCTTGGAATGAATTTTCACAAGACTCGTTCCATTCGAACTTAACTCCTTTTTGAGTCAAGCGTGTCATTGGTTTGGCCAATCTTGAGAAGTCCTGAATGAATCTTCGATAGTAACCGGCCAACCCTAAGAAACTACGAATCTCGAATGTGTTCTTAAGTTGCTTCCATTCTGTCACTGCCTCTACTTTAGTTGGGTCCACCGATACTCCCTTTTCAGACACCACGTGACCCAAAAACTTTACTTCCTCCATCCAGAATTCACACTTACTAGCTTTAGCATACAATTGGTCCTCCCTCAAGGTTTGAAGTATGATTCTCAAATGTTGTTCATGGTCTCCTTTAGACTTGGAATATACCAAATATTATCAATGAAAACTACCACAAATCGATCTAAGTAAGGCGTGAATATTTTGTTCATTAAGCTCATGAACACACCTGGTGCATTGGTTAGGCTGAATGGCATCACTACGAACTCATAGTGACCGTAATGGGTTCAAAATGCAGTCTTGGGAATATCTTCTTCCCGAATACGCAACTGGTGATACCCAGATCTGAGGTCTATCTTTGAGAAACACTTTGCCCCTCTAAGCTGATCGAAGAGGTTATCAATCCTAGGTAGTGGATACCGATTCTTAATGGTGACTCTATTGAGTTGGCGGTAATCAATGCACAACCTAAGTGTCCCATCTTTCTTCTTAGCGAATAAGGCTGGTGCTCCCCATAGGGACGTGCTTGGCCTTATAAATTCCTTGTCCAACAATTCTTGCAACTGTGTCTTTAGCTCTCTCAGCTCAGCTGGTGCCATACGATGTGGTGCCATTGAGATCGGTGATATGCCAGGTTGTAGTTCGATGATAAAGTCTACTTCTCGCTTTGGGGGTAGTCCTGGTAATTCCTCCGGGAATACATACTTGCACATCACATGAGGTAGCCCTAGTTCCATACGATCCTGTCTTCCAGAACTAAGCTGGCTAGCCACCCAGCCAAGTGATCGGGCCACTTTGACTTTCCAAGTGTCAGTGATAGGGAATCTCGTCTATCCCCCTTAAATTGGAATCGTGTTCCATCATGAGAGTAGGCAGTCATCGTCTTTCGATAGCAATCAATGGTGGCTCTATGGGCTGATAACCAGTCTATTCCTAGGATAACGTCAAAGTCTGACATTTCCATGACCCGTAGGTCGCAAGTTAAATGCAAACTAGAGGCTCCTAGTTCACATGATTTGCATACGAGATCTACTCAAGTTTGACCTCCTAACGGTGAAGCTACACTCATAGGTGTTTCTAATCGTTCAAGCTCTAATACCAAGATTCACATAATTGTAGTAGAGAAGAAAGAGTATGACGTGGCTACGATAATAGCATAATTAGCATAAGAATCCAAATGAAATTTGAACAGACAGTACAGTCGGATGACATGATGGTTTTGAACTTTTAATAGGGTTAAGATTATGGAGCTGGTGACCAAACTAGATATTTGAATTGAAATTGCGTTTGGCCATACACATTTCAAACCAAATACCTAAGATTCTTCACCCTGTAAGGATTAAAAGAGTACAACTGATTTTTAAGAGAACAACATACAAGATACAATAATCAGGGCTCAAAATTTTCCAATTGACCATCTTAACGCAATACATTTCCGAATTGGAAAGGTTCAATCAAGACACAGAAGTGATGATTTTGCATCCGACAAATTTGGTGTCAAGCTAGAGGTACAGTTCGGATCAAATAAGGATAGTTACTATGATTAGCATAAAGCTCGCATAAATTATGAGTCACATAACTCTATTCCTTCTAACATATGACACTACTCCTCAATTGAGGTTAAACCTCTTCCCACTGTCCCTAGGTATTCTAACCTAGAGCTCTGATACCATGTTGTGACGCCCCAAAATTTAAGGACATCATAATAAGGTTTAAAACTTAAAATCAATTTTCGTAATTAAGAATCCTCATCAATGTTGCCACCAAATTTACCATCACTATTATCCAGACATTAACAACCCAAAATTTAAAGTTTTCAAATTACAATTCCAATAAAACTTAAAACTTAGTCTCGGTACACAAAAGAAATTACAACAACTGCGAAAGAAAGCTAGAGAAAGTTAGGAAATGTATGAAATGGTTCGTAGAATTTGGGGACTCTTCAAGCTAACCAAGGCTGAATGTCACCTTGCACGGCCTCGGTGTTTCCTTCGTTTTCTCCGGTACCTGGCATAAAACGCCAGGGCAACGAGAATGCCAATGAGCGACGAGCTCAGTAATATACTACAACCCGAAAATACCCACCCCGATAATAATACTCATAAATAATAATTGTTATGTAATAACAGAATGATAAGCTGCGTTTAATAAGCATAATAAAAATGCTAACAGTTAAAATAATAACAATAGATAAATAAATAATGAATAAAATGGCAACGGAAATAGTGATTCATCATAAGGAATATGCACACTTTTCTTTTTAAAGTCACATAGACACAATTCATCAGATAAGTTTAAGTAACTCCCCGCGGAGCACTATTTCCACTCAACCGCTTAACAATGGCCACGGGCAATTCTAACTCCCCCTTGGTCAAATATTCAAATGTTACTTACTGTAACTACCAATGATGCCCACGCACCAGGGTTACGTATCCGAGTCGTGACATCACGGTCTGTCCCAAGGGAACGGTCTATGTTGTGACACCCGCACCACCAACCTTATATCGCCTGTACCGATAAGAACCGAAATACCTTCCCGTGCCATGTTAGGGTTCGCAACTCAGTTGCGCAAAATTCTAAACCGTGCTCACTCCATCACCTTTAAATTTTAATGTATCTGTTCGATTCTGTGTCCCTTTACTTTGTCCCATTCACACTTTGATGCATGTAGAGTTTTAGTTTGAAAACTACAGTGACATAATGTTTATATAGCACAACACAATCGTGTATGACAACCAAAATAAATATGATAGAATGTCTTAGGAATTATCATAAAATTTCTTTGGAATTCACACACTACTTCTTTCAGCACTGTATGTAAAAAAAAATGAAACCCATACCAAACGATGTTCAATCATTACGATATTTTAACTGGTGCTAATTCATTGAGTTAGGAAGATATTCCGAGAAGAATACCAGAGCTAAAAACGATTTTTAAAGGGAGAAATAAATTTTGGAAGAAAACTGGTTTTTCTGGGACAGTGAGCTATAGTACTTCCAGCACAGGTAATCTGTGTTGGAAAAATAAGAGCGGCCTCAAACGGTTTTCAAAGAAGGTATGGTTAGAACGGCATGTTAGATCCTTGAGTTTAGAACATGTTTCCAGAAGGATTCGAAGACTGAAATTCGACAGAAGATGGTCAAATAACTTTTCTAAAAAAACTGGACATATCCTGTCACATTTTGGAAAAATTTGTGTTTCTCTCACAAAACCTAATAAAAAATTATGAAACCAGCGGCGTTTGAAAGGTAACTTAAAAATCTAACCTTTTCGATTTGAACCAATTGAAAATTTATTCTGTGGAATAACCGGTGACCTGGTAAAGTCAGCATTGCTGCTGCCTGCAAACAGCAATGAAGTAAAAACATATATACAGGCCATGAAAACTTCAGCACAGGGGTTCTGTGTTCGAAAATAAAAAGAGTCCTCAAATGGTGTCAAAAAGAGGCATGGTCAGAACGGTTTTCTAAATTTTTGAGTTTTGAACATATTTCCAGAAGAATGTGAAGACTGAAAACCACTCAAAGATGGTCAAATAATTTTTATAAGAAAACTGGACAGATTCTGTCACGTTTTGGAAAAATTGGCTTTTCTCTCTCAGTACTAAATAAAAAATTATAATACCAGCGGCGTTTAAAAGGTAACTTAAAAATCTAACTTTTCCAAGTGGTCGTGCAGAAAAATACCACTTGTAGAGAAAATAGGACCTGTTTGAAGCCACTGCTTCTGCTGTGTTGTAAGCGACGCTTAGGGAAAATATTTGTTTCGGTAAGAAAATGGTGTCCGATGATTTTATAAAAATTTTACACAGTGTATGACATCTATATATACTTTCAGTATACACAGATTTTTAGCATCCATTATTGTCAATTTATTAGAGCCCTCTTTTCACCCGATAAAGTGTGAAACAGTGAGAAGAATCTATGCTTCAAGTAAAGGGAAGCCATTCTCATCTTATTTTACTCTTTTGCAAGATTATTTCAACAATGGAAAATATTGAACACATAAAAAAAACAGTAGCTAAGCCATATATCTATATTTGCAAGAAGGAATATGAAATTATAACATAATGAAACCCTCATCCTATCAAGGTTTTAAACATGCATGGACTATTTTACTATAGATGACTTAACCATGCTTAGTCTTGCATATATAAATTATATAAATTCAGTTAGAGGTATCTAAGGGAGGATAGAAGTGATGTATTCTTACCTCAAGAGTTTTTGCAAACACTTCTCAAACTAAGTTGAAATTAGTATTCACCAAGTACCCTCTCCATTTTTTTTTTTTCCTTTCTTTCTCTTCTCTTTTCTACTCTCTTTTTCCTCTCCACTCTTTCTTTTCTCTCACAGCCGGAGAAGTAGAATGGCTGGGCTGGAATGGTGTTCTATTTGTAGGAATTTGGAGGCTTATTTTTATTTTATTTTTTCCTCTTGCCTTAGGAAATATTACCTACAAGGTAGGCCACCTAGAGTGTGTAGATGTATCCATGCCTTAGCATGAATTGGCATGCCTCCAACAGTCCCATAGCAGCTTTCTTGGAAAGATGGGGCTGACTTTCCCTGCCCAATAAATTCTGATTTCTTTTTTTTTTTTCTTTTTTTTCTTTTTAAAGTTATAAAAATCAATGTATATATATAACATAGTCACTAGATGTTTTGCTTCCTACTATCCTCTAGCTATCTTAATTATTATTTGTTTAAATCATTTAGCTTCCACAACTGTATTTAGATACAAAAATTTAATAACAAAAATAAATTTATTTAAAAGAATTTAATATTGGTATTAATTATGATGCTATTAACATTATAATTTAATAATTTAATAATCACTATTAATTGACTTAATGTTATAATATTATTATATGTAACTAAAAGACTTGAGATTGAACCAATTAATATCCCTGGGTTAATTTTCTTGTCCACAAATTATTAATGCAAAACTTTATATAGAACGATTATACAGAATAATATATATTAAGAATCAGATTTGTGTAGTCATAAAAGTGACGATGACAACGACAACAATAATAATAATACTATGAAAATAAAAATTGCATTAATTAAATAATGAAAAGTTAATTATAGAATTTCGTCACAAAATGTTGTTATAGAATTGGATTATAGATGTTGATTACAAAATTTAAGTAGCTAAATATAATTACCAAAATAATTTAATATGCAAAAATATGGGTTCTCACATGATTCTTTGGGAGGAGGTGCAGAAGAGGAATTTGCAAAGCCAATATAACAAGAAGAAAAAGAATTCCCTATCAGTTACCAGGCCCTCTCTTTTATTCTCAGCTTTAACAAAATCATTGTAAGATGAGTTAAGAGAGGGGAGGGAGAAAAGGACTGCTAAGTCAGGGAAATCTGGTGTAATGGGGGTACCAATAGGGGATACTCCTAGTAGATGGCAAATATCAAGAACAGTAGGGGCCATCATCCCACATCTAAATTGAAAGAAATTAAAGATAGGGTTCCAAAAACATAAAGCAGCAGGAACTAGGAAAGGGTCCTCTGAGATAGTTACCCTAGATAGTCGGAGAGTATCGAGAAGGCAGAGCTCTTGAAGGTCTAGTGTCCTAGCAGGGATGACCCAGTCATACCATTCTTGCCACTCCAGTCTCACCGTGGGCCAGTATCGGTGAGGGCGATTGATTCTCCAGTTCCTCCAGTCGAGACCATCTTCATAAAGGAGACATTGGTTCTCCAGACGAGGATATAGGGCTGGGAGCTCCTTAAGGATCTCTTTGAATATGGGCCCGAGCACATAATCTTGTTGCACATGGCGACGAGGGACAAAAATATACCCATCGATAGCGCTTTTCTCCCCAGCCTTGTACTTCTCACATTCTGCATCAATGAGTCTTTTCAAGGCCATAGATGAGCTCACACGCTCTATGACTGGCACTTTTAGTGAAGAAGAAACCATTGATAATACGCTTTTTCAGAAAGTGAAGAAAAGAGTAGAAAGAAGTGGAAGACTGATGAGGGTTTGTACGTTAAGAGCGTAAGTAATTCCAGAACGTGAAACAAAAGGGTTTTAAAAGCCTTTGTGTCCGGAAAATATACCCCATAAGTCGTTAAGTACTAAAAGTACGAATACGAGGAGTCTCTTCCGATATTTATAGTTTTTTTAGGGAAGAGCACATTCCGGATGGTGATGCCAGCTTCGAAGCAAGATATTTGGCTTTGAAACCAGATTTTGGCGCCAAAAATCAAACAACAACGGCTTCGAAATACAGAAGTCGGCTTCGAAGCATACTACATGCTTAAAAATGTAAGAATACTCAAGGATGGATTTACTTCGAAGAGATTAAGGACCTGTAATAGGTTTCTTAACAAAAGTAATACCCTTGAGGCAAAGTTTGAGGACCTTTGAGGAAGTAAATAGTTGTTCGAAACATCTAAACCAATAGTTGGTTTGTATATACACAGAGAATTGTTTGTTCGGTTAAAACAGTATACCCCAAGAGCAATTTCCATATTGTTGTGAGTATGGACTGTTGCAAAACTAGTCAGTACTAACCATGACTATATTTTGGTTATGATTAAAACAGGCTTTGAGGGGAAAGATTGTTAAATTCGAAGCACTAATTCTAAACAAAAATCAACAAGAGTTGGTAACCATAGTCCATAAATTGGAAAATTCATCTCAGCATCCTTATTGGAATTGATTGGATCTATATTCGAAGGATAAGATTGTTAAATTCGAAGCACTGATTCTAAATGAAAATCAGCAAAATTGTCAATTTTATTCCAAAAGTTGGAAGAATTCATGTTGATTTTAGTGTTTTAACAATTGTGTCCAGTTTCGAAAGATGAGTTTGTTCAGAAAGAAGTTCTAAAATTGCTTTTGAACATGAATGGAGACAAAATCAAATAATGCCAAAACAATCTTAGTTGTATTAAAGAAAAAGCAATTACATCAAATGACTCTCTTTGGGTACAAATTCAAGCTTCTAGAAATAAGGAATGGAATAAATAACAAGATCATGAAATGTTGTCCAACTATGGTCGATGAATTTCTTTTCTTTCTTCATTCTATTCTCCATTTCTTCCAGGATTGGCTGCTGAAGTTAATGTGCTCTCATTTGATAAAAGAGCTCTTCAGCCTTTATTTCGAATGCTGCTTCTTTCAATCCTCGCTCTAGTTCGCCCATATCCATGTCATCCTCGTATGCAGAGTCTTTATTCTGGAAGTCATCGAATTTCTTGATGAGTTTCTCTGCTTCGTACTGAGTATGAACTTGAAGGGATGAGAGTTGGTCCAAAGATTGAGCGGTTGCCATGGCAGTTCGATGCCAGTGAAGGAGTAATGGGAGTTGGTCTAGAAACATGTGGAGTTCTGCTTGAGCAATAGGGCTAAGGACCTGACCCCGTGTTAGAATATCACAAGCCCATCGAAAGTTCTTGAGAGGAACATCGTCCTCCAGAACGTCAAAAGGCAAGTGAGAGAAGGCTGCAAGCAAAAACTGGGCTTGTTTTCGCTCAGCTGGAGTAGAGGAAGATGGAGGCATGTAAGGTAGAAAGGCCTTATCCGTAGAAAGAGTGAGCCCCAGTCTCTCTGGCTAAGAGGGAGTTGGTGGAGGAGAAGGTGTGGATGCTTCTAATTCAGGAGATGGAGAAGAAGATGTGGATGCTTCCATTTCAGGAGATGGCGTGAGAGCAGAAGGAACAAAGGCATTAATGTAATCGAGCCAATTGGAAGAGCAGAGTTTCGCCCTATTGGCTAAAGATGATGGATTGTGCCCTTGGGCCTCTTCTAGGCATCGGGTGGCAGACACTATCCTTGTAGGCATGGAGGATGTGTACCATGCTACAAGTAAATTGTCCTCCAAATTGCGTCGGAGGTCGATGGGTACATAAGGGTAAACTACCGAGCTTCGAGCATCAGAAGGGAAATCTAAAGGGTCAGTGAACTCAACAAAATGATGGTTAATTCGCTCCCTTAAGACACGAGTCTCAGATTCCAACCAGCCAGAAATCCCAGAACCCTCGAAGGTAGAAGGAGCCACAGCTCTATCCCATGCAGACGGTGAAGAAGAATCTCCTATGTCCATATCTGCAATTTTCTGAATTAAAGGATTGAGGGTAATATGTTCGTAGTCCAAAGATCGATAATTTGCGAAGGCCTCCATGACTTAAATACAGGAAGTTGATTAAAGGTGGCTAATTAATGTATGGAATTTCCTTCGAGGAGAAACAGCATCATCAGATGGCTTTTCATGTACTTTATCAATAGAGAAGAAGTTTGATTCAGCCATGAAAGGGATATCAGCCGCTCGATTACTAAGGTGGTGAGGATATTCCAAATGTTGAAAATGAAATTAATGCAAGTAATCATCAATGGGTGACGGTTGTGTTTCTAAAAGCACAAAGCCCATGCACGACTATGATCCACTCATATCACCAAGTATTGGGTATATTAGTGAGGGGGGTAATGTTGGCTATATATTTTGTATAAGTCAGTTACAGTTCGATATGTGGCAGAGTAAGGGTAATATAGGAAGACTATTTAAGTCTTCGATCCTGATCGTACACGTGGCAGTTAATATTGGTTCTCGTGTGATCTGAGTAGCATTGGATTAGTAAAGAGATACAAGGTGACGTGACTTCAACGGTTACTCATATTCAAATTCAAATATAAAAGGGAAGCTCAACTGCAAGTGATGGCATAGTGGAACTACCTATAAGGCAACATGATCGACGATCATGGAGGAGCAGTTTGACGGTTTGAAGTGCAGTTCGAAGGTCATCTTTGACAAGTATAAATAGCAAGGAAGCCCCCAGAAAAAGCTCCAGACTCAGATCATACAAACCAGTCTTACTTTACATATTTTCTTTTCCAGTTTTACATTTCCAGTCTTTACATTTCCTGTTCTTTAAATTCTTGCTCTTTACATTCCTGTACTTTAAATTCCTGCACGGCACTTCATTCATAGGAGTAGTTTCAAATAGATCGTTGCTGTAAACCTCTACAAGGCTGAGTTTGGATCATTGTAAGTTTTCATTCTAATGAAATACTTCAATTGCTTTTCATTTAACTGTCATTTTGCTTAATTTCTCCTAAGTCAAGCCACCAGTAAAAGTCCTCTTCATTGAGGCTGAAAGAACTAAAACACAATCGTCTGATAATTGGTTGGCAATTAACATTTCTGTAAGGACTGATCCTTGCTGGCACGCTCACATTTACAAAAATACCATTCGAAAGCCAAAAAGCCAACAGATATGATTCAAATAAACTAATAAATCAATAAACTACTTATTTTGTGTTGCCAAAACAGTCCTCCAGAGTTCTAACCCAATAAGCCTTATTAATTTTAACCCAATTGATAATTTTACTTTTTAGGCAAGAGTTGTGCATTCACTTCCACTTTCACATTGCTGATATGACGGTTGTTTTTTAAATTTTTTTTATTTTAATGTTAAAACCTTTAAAACAACATAATTTTTATTATATACATATTTATTTTTAATACAATTTATATATTTAAAATCTATTGAAGGAGATCAATCAAACAAAATCAATATAGAATATATAAAAATATGTTAAAAAAAAAAAATGTGAAACTACAATATGGACCAATATTAATAGAAATCTTTCTAAACATCAAAGTTTTTGTGTATTTTACTTGGCCCGGACACATTGATACAAACTAAAATTTTCACATAAATTGAATAGAACAGGAATTTTTTTCACAAAGAAAAATGTTTGAGGGCCACAATTTTTTGCGGTTCAAATGACTCAAAATTGTCAAAACGACATCGTTTTGACAATTTTGATGTTATTTTGTACTCAAAACGACGTTATTTTAACAATTTCGAACCATTTGAGCTACAAAAATTGTGGTCCTCTACCATTGTTGTTTCACAAATTTGCACAACCAATTTTTTTAGTTAAGTATATTTTGAAAAAAAAATTATTTTTATTTTTACGTAATTTTATATTTAATATTGATCTTATTTGATAAATCTAAAAAAAAAAATTCAAAAATATACATTTTATAAACAATTATAGTGTAAAATGAAAGTTATAGCATTTTAAAATACTGAGAGTGGCTCACATCACTGCGATATTTTTCGGTTTGACAACGACTTCACAAATTGCAAGGGTTAATCATCAAAGGAAATTAAAATTTGTTTGAAATGGGATTTCATGAGTCAAGAGTATTGGCATGGGACTAAACTAACACGAGTTTTTGAAATGGGACTTCCTAATAATTAATTCTTTAATTTTGTATTTGGTGAATAAAAATTAATCAACCCAAATTTAAGTTTTTCACAGGAGTTAATTCAAATTATATTGTGAACGTATTATAAATATTAAATATTGATTATTTCTGTGACGATCCCGACCTTCGCAATATTATATTACATTATTTTAATAAGTTTAATTGTATGATTGTGTGTTTAATTATGTGATTACATGCTTAATTTTGTGATTGTCTGTTGATATATGGAATATCTATTTAGTTATCGACTTAGAATCAAAAATTGAAAGCCCAAACGGCTTTAGAAACCAAAATTAACTAGCTAATTAGGCTAATTATAGTATTTAAAATTTTATGTCAACTTTAATTGAAATTTGATTCGAATTAAAATAATTAGAATAAATTAATAAAAATTAATCAAAATTAGGTGGGATTAATTAGTCTTAAGTGAACTTAATTAGCCTAAGTTAATTACACCTTATATAAGGCCTTAATCATGTTTTGAGATCATAGGCTGCAATTGTTGAGAGAGAGTGAGAGAACTCCACTTAGAGAGAGAACAAGGAGAATTTGAAGGAGATTGGAGGAGAACTTGGAGAATCAAAGTTGGATTATACTTCAATTTACACTTTATGTATGAAATTCTCCCTTAATTCTTGTAAATAAAACACGGTGGGTGTTTGAGAAATTGTTATTTTAGTATGTTATTTTAATTTTTGATTATTTTAATAGGTTAAAATTTTTATATTTGGAAAGATAATTAATTTTTTTTTGTAATTAGATATGATATTTGTAAGAAAAAAAAGTGAAAAGATTATAGATTTGATGTGATATTTTATCTTATTGACTATTTTAATATTTTTTATCTTTTTATAAATTTTAGCTTAAAAAAGAAAAAAGGAAAAAAAAAAAAAGGCCTCATTTAGCCTCCGTTTGTGAAGTGGGTTGGCTTTTTTGCTTTTTTGACTTTTTTAGCCTGGGCTTAAAAGTTTGGTTTGGGAAGGGCTTTTTGGCTTTTTGGCTTTTTTGACTTTTTTTTGTGAGAGAGGAGTGTAATGATTATGGGTTGAATGTGATGTTTTGTTTTTTGTGGCTAAAAAAGCCTATTTTATCTTTTGTGGCTAAAATAACCAAAAAAGTCCAAAAAAATTCTTGCCAAACGGAGGCTAATGACTTTGTGCTGATTTGTGCTCTGCCCCTGCCCTGCTGTCACATTCCCTCATTTTTTGCATTGGTGTCCGATTTCTACGAAGTAAATTTCCAATGATTCACAAACACAGGAGATTACAAATTCCCAAATTCATGAGTTCTTTGTGCTCATTTTCCTGAGAAACAAAGCAAAATCACTGCTTTATTTTCCATTCCCCAGAAATTTTCCGAAGTGCATATTGTTAGGGATCCATTATTGGGATGTTCTTTGTGGTCTGTGATTTACAGTTACACTGGACATTAAGGTAGGTTTGGTTTGATTTTAGGAGATAAATTTTTTTAAAAAAATTTGAAAAACGAATTTAGAAATTTTTTTGATTTGTTTAGTTGTATATTTTGAAAATAATTTTGGAATATGTGAATTTAGAATGATTTGATATTTTATTGTAGTTGAATAGATGTGTGCGAGAGAAAAAGTGATTGATAATGAGAGAGGGAAGAGAAAGTGATTTTCAATTTTTTTTTTTTTCTAAAATCACTAAATCAAACAAAATTTTAAAAAAAATATTCAAATTTTTTTTTTTCAAAAACAAACCAAACAAGGCCTAACGATCACATCTTGATGAAATCTGAGCTGTAAAGGTGGCATTTTCTGTTTTTACTAGTGTGAAATTCTAGCTGTAAAGACAGTTTCTGTGGGTTTTCCAGTAGTGACATTCACAATATCAGTTGGTTGACGTTGGCATCCAGAGAGGATATGGGAAGATAAGACCACCAAGGTCCTATGCCCAATCACCATTCTTCACTGTCCAACTAGGTGGCCAACGCTAAGTTCACTTTTCAAATTGGGCAATTTTGAAAAAACTGAAAGTAGAAAAAATAATTTTAAAATGATGGCAATATCAGTTTTTATTGTATGAATTTATATATGAGGTGCCGTTTGAGAAATGGGTTGACTTTTTAATTTTTTTTTGGTTATTTTAATCTGGGCTAAAAAATTTAGTTTGGGAAGGATTTTTTGATTTTTTTGGTGAGAGAAGAGTGTAATGATTATGGGTTGGATGTGATGTTTTGTTTACTGTGGCTAAAATAGTCTATTTTGTCTTTTGTGGCTAAAATAACCAAAAAAAACCCAAAAATCTTCTTCCCAAACAGAGGCAAAGTACTTACACTTTCATTATTTTGAAATTGTTTTTTCTACACCATTTTTTTTAAACTCTCCCTGTAAAATTTGGATTGCTTATGAGAACATTCAGACCTCATTTGGAAAGGCTGGATTTTAACCAAAAAGTTAATCCATCTTTTTACTTTTTTATACACATTTCATAAAAAAATTAAAAAAACCATTTTAAAAAGTTAATTTTCAAATGAATTTTTACTAACAAGTTCCATTTAGGATTGGTTTGGATGTCATATTTTTTGAATTTTTTTATTTATTATAAAAACACATATAAAAAAGTAATGAGTTAATATAAATAACAATAATGCTTGGGACCCCCTTGTGGGGGTCACCCCCTCACCCCCTTTGCCACGTGGCGGGTGGTGATTGGAGGAGCAGGAAAAAAAAAAAAAAAAAAAAAGAAAATGTGACCAATGAGAGAGAGAAGGGGTCAAAGGGGGTGGGGGAAAAGTGGGTGTCACGCCCCAAACCCGCCCCGAGAGGTTTGGTGACGAGACCGGCCAGTAATCCGTGGATTACCACAGGCCTTACTATACATAACATAATTAATCGGGGCTCGCGGAAGCGATAACATACAACAAATAAGAAACTAAATAGTCCAAGAGCTGTACATCTATATGAACAGATATTTACATGCCAAAAATATTGTTAATTACCCACATCATATACATAACATGTAACAAAAATCCATATATACAACACAAGACTCAGATACAACATGGGAAAGCTCGCAAAACGGCCTTCCAGGCCTGACCTCGGTTTGAGGCTCTCAAAACTCTGGTGGCTATAGAATGGTGGCTCGGCTTGAACTCTGCCTAGGCTTGACTCCCAGCGGGCTCACCTATAAATACGTATACATACAAATAATGAGCTAAGGCTCAGCAAGTAACATTAAAGTAAAAGGAAATTCAACATTTCATTCAACCATAGATCCGTAAATATACATCCATCATATTCAATGATCAGTCAACAGTATTCATATGGGAATAGACAATCGACATATGCCATAACCTTTTAATAACCTTTCCGTAACCTTTTCATAACATTCTCATAACCGTTTCAAACTATCCATTTCATAACCTTTCCATATATTCATTTCATAGCTTTTTCATACACATAGCCACCCGTTCAAAGACCGTCGGTGGTAAACCTGTTCATACACGTAGCCACCCGTTCAGAGACCGTCGGTGGTAAAACATTACACATAGCCACCCGTTCAGAGACCGTCGGTGGTAAAACATAACACATAGCCACCCGTTCATAGACCGTCGGTGGTAAAACATAACACATAGCCACCCGTTCATAGACCGTCGGTGGTAAAACATAACTTTTTCGTAAACTTTCATACCTTTCATAACGTCGACTTAACGACTAGTTTAACCGGTCCGTACACCGATTAAACACCTTTTCATAACGTCGAATTAACGACTAGTCATGGACCCGCATTTTCATGCCGTCCCCCACGACTTGGGACTAGTCATGGACCATGCATTTTCATGCCGTCCCCCATGACTTGGGACTAGTCATGGACCATGCATTTTCATGCCGTCCCCCATGACTTGGGACTATCCGTAAATGCCATACTAGATTTACAAATAAAACATTCGTTCACAGAATCAAATTACATTTCAACTTCTTAATGTACCTTCTCATAGCCTTTTCATCATATTTTCATAACATTCTAATAGAGTACATTCGTTTACAGAAACAAATATAATATCAGAAACCATATCATAATAATCACTCATTCACAATTAAATTCACATTTTAACACATATCCTATCAACCCATAACACTTTTGGAATGTAATTCATAATGACATATTTTTACAATAATGTTACTTACAGTGGGTTTCTGAAACTGGTGGCACGGTCTTCGAGATTTGACCTATAACATCAACAGTTAACACATTTCTTGTCATATATCATCATCAAATTACATAATTCATGCCATGTCCTTTCTTCTTTCACATTTATTTCATGCTCATTCCAATCTTCGTTTACTTTAATTCATGCTCATAAGATGCTAAAAGATGTAATTATCATGTCAAAATGCATACAGAACCACTTTCCCAAAATTTCCTGAAAATGGCCTTCCCGCTCGAGCGTCCAATTGTCCGCTCGAGCGGACTGAACAATCTTTCAAAATTGCTGGAAGGTCGATTTCTCCGCTCGAGCGTGCTTCTCTCCGCTCGAGCGGACAGAGCAAAATCCGAATTCTGGGTTCTTCTTCCCTCTTTCAAACTTCCATTTACAAAATCCATTTTAGCATTCAGGAAATCCAAGTCCCAAAAACACTTGATCAACATCATAATTTAACTAAACATCTTTAATCAAACCCATTTGCATCATATATAAGATCAACCCATAACTTGAGATGAAAATCATAAACTTAAACATAGAAGCTTCATTTCTTGACTTTCACGGAGGTTCCCCTCAAAAATGTCCCATAAACATGATTCATGCCATATTCTTGAAATTAACATGCTATATACCAAAGATCAACAATCTATTCCATGAAATTAGAGAGAATTTCTTACCTTGGGTTCTTAATTTGAGCAAGTTGAGCTTAACCCTTTTTCTTTCCTTTCTTCTTCCTTGATCCCTCTCTCTCTCTCTCTTTCTCCCGAGCTCTCTCTTCTCTCTCACTTTTCTAGATTTTTCTTTCTTTGGTTTTGAGTCAAATGGGTCAACCATGCTTATCTTATAACATATATATAACATATAAATCAAGTTGAACCAAAAACGGGTGCCAAACAAGACTTAGCGATTCAGATAAATTTCAGTTTTCAATTTATCGATTCAGATGGTTCTAAAAATTCCCAATATCACATAGACATTTTTAATTTTATTTTCTGAATCCAGTACGGTCATCAATTTCAGTCCTGAAGTCATAATTCTAACAGATATTTTTCTATTCAAACAGATATTCATCAATTTAATCATGCTAAAGCGTAATTAATTACCGATAATTATGATGCATGATTCCGGGTCATTACAGTGGGGATGAATCATTACTCTATAAATAAGTTAATAAATCAATAACTACTTAGGGTTCGTTTGAGAAGAAAGTTAGCTTTTTGGCTATTTTAACCTGAGGCTAAAAAGTCTCGTTTGTGATAGGCTTTTTGACTTTTGTGAGAGAAAAAATAAAATGATTATGAGTTAGATGCGACATTTTATCTTATTAAGCTAAATATTTTATTTTGTATTTTTGTAACTAAAATAGTCCCAAATTCAACCCAACCCAAATTGCCAAACGAAGGCTTATTTTGTGTTTGACAAAACCAGCCTTAGAGCATCTCCAATGATTGTTGCTATATTGACATTGCTATTGCCATAATTTGGCAAATTGCCAAATTATAGCAATGGTGCTCCAATGGTCATTTGCTATTTTGGCAAATCTCAACCAACTCTCTTTCCAAATATGTCAGTGTTGTTTGGATACAAGTTTTTTTGTGATTTTATTTTTGTTTATTTTTTATTTTTTGTGACCTTTTTTTAACTGTTTGTAAAAAAAAAATTATATATTTATATTATTCCTGACTAGACAAATATAAAAAATGAAAAAAATTGAAAAATTGGAAAAAAAAAAATAATTAATGTCTTTTTATTATAATAAAATTATCTTTATTTAATGTCAGTTAATATATTTTATCTTTTTATTGCCTTCATTTTAAAAAATATATTTGTTTTTTCATTATACTTTATTGAAAATTATAAATTATAGTAAAAATATATTTTTTAATATATTTTTTCATTAAAAAAATATATTTATCTTTATATCCAATGGCTGATATCAAGTTCCAGAATACTCTTCTTCTCTCTCTTTCACACATCCCATTGCAAAGTCACACACCTCTATTTCATTGCAAAGTCTGTCTCTCCCTCACTTTCACCTTCTTTCTCTCATCCCATTAAACCGTCTCTCTCTCTATATCTCTTTCCGTCTCTATATCTCTCTCGGTCTCCATTGATGAAACCGGAGCTTAGTTTCAGTCACCGATCTATATCTCTTTCCGTTTCTCTCTGTCTCATCGATTAAACTGTCTCTCTCTCTATATCTCTTTCTGTCTCTCTCGATCTCCATTGATGAAGCAGAAGCTTAGTTTTAGTCACCAATCTATATCTCTTTTTGTCTCACCAGCTTGATTTGGACTCTCGGTTTCAATCATCGATCAAGGTATGATATATTTATTTATTTATTTTTATATCAATCTATTAGAGTAAAAATCAACCCTTTCAAATCTTAATGAAGATACATCTATCATTGATTTTGTTGAATGTTGTTTGAATGTGGTTGTTGCTTGAATGTTGTAGTTGTTGTTGTTTGAAAATTTTTGTTTGAATGTTGTTGTTTTAGTGAAATTTTGTTTTAAAAAAAAAAATTTGTTGTAAAAAAAAAAAAAATTGTGAATTTTGCAAAATGAAAAATTGATCTGTTTTTGTTTGAGTTTTTCTACAAACGGATGAGAAAGGGAGGGAGGGAAAGAAGAAAATCAGTTGGTTTGGGATGAGCTGACAGATTTGCCATTTGCCAAAGTTGTTGTCAAACTTGGCAACAACTTTGGCATTTGCCATTTTTAACAACTGCAATATCTCATCATTGGATAACCTTTTTTTCTCAAAGTTGTTATATTATAGTTTTGACAGCTCCAATGACAAACCATTGGAGATGCTCTTAGTTGCAGCTAGATCTCCTTAAAAGTTTTAACCCAATAAGCCTGATTAGTTTTAACCCAATAAGCTTGATTAGTTTTAACCCAATTGCTGATAGGAAAATGTTTAGTAGCCCAAAATTTTGTGGCTCAAATCTGTTAAAACGACGTCGTTTTGCACTCATTTACACTCAAAACGACGTCGTTTTGAGTGATTTAAGCCATTTGAGCCACAAAATTTTGAGCTACCTAGCATTGTTGTTGCTGATATTACTTTTTAGGCAAGAGTTGTGCATTCACTTCCACTTTCACATTGCTGATAGATATGCGGGATTTTTATTTATTTATTTATTTATTTTTAAAATGTTAAAACCTTTAAAGCAACATAATTTTTATTATATACACATTTATTTTTAATACAATTTATATATTTGAAATCTATTGAAGGAGATCAACCAAACAAAATCAATATTGAATATATAAAAATATGTAAAAACAAAAAAATTATATTTTTATGTGAAACTACAATATGGACCAATATTAATAGAAATCTTTCCAAACATCAATGCCTTGTTTGGTTTGTCTCCTGAGAGACAATTTTTGACAAAAAATTTCAAAAAATTGTTTGGCTGAAAATTCTTGAAAAAAAAATATATATATATATCTAAAATCACATTTTTCTCTACTACACATCAATCAATCACTTTTTCTTTCACACCTATTTATTCAACTATCAAAATAATAACAATGATACTAATAATAATTAATTAATTAATTAAATCATTCCAAACTCCAAAATTTTAAAACTATTTTCAAAACATACAACCAAACAAATTTTCAAAATTTGTAAAGATTTTTCAAAATTATTTCACAAATACAAACCAAACATGACCCAAGTTTTTGTGTATTGTACTTGCTGGACATATTGATACAAACTAAAATGTTCACATAAATTGAATAGAACTAACAAAATTTTTCTCAAATTTGCACAACCAATTTTTTTTAGTTATATAGATTTTAAAAAAAAAAAGAATTTATTTTCACATAATTTTATATTTAATATTAGTCTTATTTGATAAATCTCGATAAAAAAAGAAAAAATCAAAAATATAAATTTTATAAAAAAAATTAAAGTGTAAAATGAAAGTTATAGCATTTTAAAACACTGAGAGTGGCTCGCATCATTGCGGTATTTTTCGGTTTGACAACAGCTTTACAAATTGCAAGGGTTGGTTAATCATCAAAGAAAATTAAAATTTGTTTGAAAAGGGATTTCATGAGTCAAGAGTATTAGCATGGCACTAAACTAACACAAGTTTTTGAAATGGGACTTCCTAATAATTAATCCTTTAATTTTGTATTTGGTGAATAAAAATTAATCGATCCAAATTTAAGTTTTACACCGGAGTTAATTCAAATTGTATTGTGAATGTATTATAAATATTGAATATTGATTATTTCTCTACATTTAAATTGAATTAAATGGGCAAGCTCAATCGGTCTAAAGCAAGGTTAAACATATTTTTCTACCATCCGAATTGAGTTTAAACAAACCCTCAATCTGACCTGAACTTGAGTTGACGCGCTATACTATGATCCACCACTTTGCATCACAAATCATGTTATTCGGTTTGTGTTTGGATAATAAATTTAAAAAATAATTTTTAAAAAATAACGAAACAAGTAAAAAAAATATAAATAATTTTTTTTCCTTCTTTTTAAAAATTTGTATTTAAATTCATAAGCTAAATAGAGTGTAAATTAATGGCATCAAATTATTAACTTTTTCACAACAATCCTACTAACACTAATAATCAACCCGAATGGGACATAGGAGTGAAGAGATCCATCCTTACACGTGTTTGGGCTTCACATACTCCTCTTTCACCTTATGTAAAAGTGTTAGTATAATTGGACTGTTATTATTGATAACTTTTCCTATTGTGTTCTTACATAATTTTTATGAATAAAGATTGGTAGCTCGAAATATGAGGCTCGAATTTGACCCGACTTTTATACGACGTCGTTTTTCAATCTTTTTTGTTTCTTTTATATCTGAAACAGGGGAGGGAGGGAGGGAGAGAGAGAGTGAGAGAAAGCGAGAGAAGAGATGATGATGTTGATCTGAAGAAGAAGATGATGATGTTGATCTGAAGATGATGATCCGAACAAGAAGATGATGAAGCTCTCTGTTTTTTTTTATTTTTTATCTGTGTTTGTTTTTTTTTTTATTTATTTATTTTGATTTTGAAAATCTGTGTTTGATGATAAAAAAAAAAAAAATTGTTGATGATGATGATGCTGGTGATGATGTTGATGAAGATGAAAAAAAAATTTGTTCACTGATTTGGGTTTGATGCTGTTGCAGATGATGTTGCTGAAGATGCATCTCTGTGTTGAAGATGATTTGGGTTTGATGAAGATGATTTGGGTTTGATGATGTTGATGAAGATGCATCTCTGTGTTGCTGTTGCAGATCCCTGTTTTTTATTTGGATTGATCTCTCTCTCTCCCCTCCCCTCCCCTCCTCTTCTTTCTTCTTCCTCCTTTCTTCTTCTTTTTTTTTGTTTTTTCTTTCTTCTCCTTCTCCAGAACAAAGACCAAAAAAAAAAAAAAATAGCAAAACGACACCGTTTTCAGATTCGAGCCAATTCGAGCTACAGTATTTTCGAGCTACGAATCAAAATTGAATTTTTATTTAAAAGTATTTGGGGAAAAAAAAAAATTTGATGGTCACTAATAATCTGGATCATGAAATAATGTTTCTGGATGAAATTCTGAATAATTTTTTTTAGTATATAGTATTGTTGCTTTTTTTTTTTTTTTTATTTCTATATGATTATTCACAAATCACAGCTTAAAGAGTTTTTTTTTTTTTTTTTGTTATTAGTGCTAAACCTTATGTGTGCCATTGACATATAAAAAGATTTTGCGTGCCACGCCTCCCAAGGTTCTACGTGCACTACTTCTATCATCCTCATCTGGATGAGCAATTGTACTGCCCTCTCTATTCCTTACACGTGTAAGCGTTAATACCGCCAAACAACAATGGCCAAACTGCCAAATAGTATTGACACACACCATTAGTGGGTTTCTCCTCTTGCACTCCAATTGGACCTGGCAATTTCCACTGAGCTAGGTATAGCCCGGTCAGTTCCAACCTCAATTCTGGTCGACCATCAGGGTCGAGCTCAAAAACTAGCTCGGTTCGCCCAACTCCATTTGTTCCCGTTGACCTTGCTCGGCCTTGGACCATCGCTTCACCTAGCTCGACTTAGTCCGGTTGAAGGCATGATCATAGATGCCTTGGTTCAATATCTGAGATCAGTAGAGAGCTCAGTCCAACTCCCAGTCCTTGGACCTGCTCAATTGAACCAATCCAGGACCTCGGCCAAGACCACACTCAACTGAACCAGCCTAGTTGCACGACCCAAAGACATCTCAAGTCATGACTTAGCTCGGCCTATCTGCTCAGTGCAAATTCCCCTCACAATTGCCCCTTAATTCCGTCCGCACACGCGTGACCAGAATTACAATACTAGTCCGGGCTAGACTCTTTGCCTGTTGGTTCCCTTTGCCCAACTGTTATTTTCTAATCCCTTCTGTTGTAACACGATTGGGACTACTGAACTTTAGCTCGGTTTAGTGTTCAACATTGAGATAGCTCGGTTATGACATTCAAATGCCCCTTTCAACCATCATACTTGGGCAGTGGAAGACCAACTAATGCACGGATAATTAACCGAGCAAAACGTCGACACTTGCAAGCTTTGAAAACCGAGCAATAATTTATGCAACTTCAACTGAGCAAAAGCTTAGAATAAAGCTATCTCAAACCAAACCAACAGTCCGGACTGAATGGCTTTAACCACCGAGTTGACAACAAGCCGAGCAAACAAAAATAATAGTTGATCAGACAATTAAGGAATTGCTAACAATAGTCAACCCACGTGCAAAGTAATCAAAACAAATGAACATGCAGGGCATGACCGTGCAAGGAATTCAAGGCGGGGCCCAAGTCTTGACTTTTCCAAAGCCAAACCAATTTTGTAATGAAAATGCTCGCTGGGTCCCATTTGAAAATCTAGCTCGCGCACTAATTCAATAACAAACATATTAATTAATATGTTTGTGCTTGGAGGGCCCCACCATAAAACTTTGAAACAATCCAATGCTTTGATGTAGAATTCCACTGGTGACCGAGCAACTTTCTGTGTTCTCAATAAACCGAATTAAAAAATACTCACTACCGAGCTGTAATTTTGCATCAACTCACAATTCTTCAATTTTGAGACTGAGCTAGGAACTGCGCACATAGCCGAGCTATAATTGCTTCGTGCTCTCCACCAAGTTATGGATTTCACTTACTAATTTTGAAACCGAGCACACAACTCATTTTTCAACAGTTGAGCCAACTGCCTTTAGGTAATAACACTTGCTCCAAAACCGAACTAAATTCCTTTAGCTTTACAACAGAGCTAAGAATGTTGCCCCTGGCTCATAACCGAGCTACCTCAAGATTATCATCTCGTGGCGCTCTACAACCAAGTAACCGGGTTATTTTATCAACAAATTTTTCAACAGAGCTCTATGGGCCAATTCCGCTTTCGAGTGAGCTCGCCAAGAGCAACTGCTAATTTTCGTGAGGAATTTGCAAATCCCAGATGACATCTACTTTGAGCTAGCCAAGGAGGGGATAGAGCCTTGGGGCCGATTTGATTCGGACCCCTTTACGTTTACCTTGAACTAGCCAAGTTTTTGTGCTATTCTTTTTTAAGGAGCTTTATGCAAATCTTGAACAAATCTTCAACTTTTATCTTGCCGAGCAAAATCTACT
Source organism: Camellia granthamiana (assembly GCA_036172215.1). Lineage (NCBI taxonomy): Eukaryota > Viridiplantae > Streptophyta > Magnoliopsida > Ericales > Theaceae > Camellia > Camellia granthamiana. Next base: position 106,741,741 of record CM069905.1, on the reverse strand, counting down.
TTTAGGCAAGGAATGCATGTGTTTGAACAGAATATCAATTTTTTTGGTTGAGCTAAATCATCTCGGCCAAAATCCTTAGGAGTTGATCAAAACATCAAAAGCCTTGGCCGAGCTAAATCATCTTGGCCAAAAATCTTCGAAGTTGAACCAGTCATCAAAAAGCCTTAGCCGAGCTAAATCATCTCAACTAAGAGCTTTCAAAGTTGAATACAACATCAACTTCCTTGAGTGAGCTAAATCATCTTGGCCAAAAGTCTTGGAGTTGAACAAAACATCAACCTCCATAGCCGAGCTAAATCATCTCGGCCAAAAGCTTTCAAAGTTGAACATAACATCAACTTTTTTGACTGAGCTAAATCATCTCTGTCAAAAGTCTTGGAGTTGAACAAAACATCAACTTCCATGGCCGAGCTAAATCATATCGGCAAAAAGCTTCCAAAGTTGAACAAAACATCAACTTCCTTGACCAAGCTAAATCATCTCGGCCAAAAACTTGGGAGTTGAACATATCATCAACTCGTTCGGCCGAGCGACATCTGCTCGGCGGAGATCCGAGTTAAACAAATCATCAACTCGTTTGGCCAGGCAACATCCGCTCGGCCAAGCTCTGAGTTGAACAACTCATCAACTCGTTCGGCTAAGCAACATTCGCTTAGCGGAGCTCCGGGTTGAACAAATCATCAATTCGGCTTGCCGGGTAAGGTCACCTTGGCCAGGAAAGTTGAAGTTAAACAATTCATCAACTCATTTGACCGAGCAACATCCGCTCACCAACTCTTTGAGCTGAGCAAGTCATCAACTCATTTGGTCGAGCAACATCCGCTCGGTGGATAATTCCAAAGTTGATAAAATTTATCAACTATCCTCTTGTTGAGCAAAGATCTTTTTGGCAAGATCAAGTCATTGAGATCAACCTTATTGCTTTCCCCCCAGTCTGGGCTCCTGTTTTAAACTTACACTAGCAAAGCAGTGACCCAGACTAGATGGGATGCCCTTAGACCGTGTTCACTCTTCGGTTGGAATTCTCTTCGAGCTGAGAAAATCATCAGTTTTTTGCTGAAAGTTGGCGAGCAAAATTGGTTTGGCAACTTCTTGGCAAGCAAAGTCAGCTTAGCTCGGAGTGAAATTTCAACGTTGACGAGCAAAGTCAGCTTGGCGACTTACATCTTGGCAAGCAAAATCAACTCGGCAAGGCTTCTTGGCGAGCAAAATCAGGTCGGTAACTTGCTTCTTGGCTAGCTAAAATCAGCTCGACAAGGAACTCCAAAGTTGGTGATCTAGATTAGCTCGGTGACTTGCTTTTTGGTGAGCAAAATCCACTCGACAAGGAACTCCAAAGTCGGCGAGCAAGGTTAGCTCGGCGACTTGCTTCTTGGTCAGCAAAATCCGCTAAGCAAGGAACTCCAAAGTTGGCAAGCAAGGTCAACTCAGCAACTTGCTTCTTAGCGAGCAAAATCCGCTCGGTAAGGAACTCCAATGCGAACGAGCAAATGTCAGCTCGGCAACTTCACACTTGGCGAGCAAAATCAGCTCAGCAAGGAACTTCAGGGTCGGCGAGCAAGGTCAGCTCGGTGACTTGCTTCTTGGCGAGCAAAATCAGCTCGACAAGGGACTCCAAGGTCGGCAAGCAAGGTCAACTCGGCAACTTGCTTCTTGGTGAGCAAAATATGCTCGCCAACGAATTCCATCAACAAATCTTTTACCGAGCAAAATCAGCCCGGTATGGAATTCCAAAGTTGAACAAAACCATCAACTTTCATCTTGCCGTGCAAGATCAGCCTGGTAAGGAATTCTGGTCTTTCCGTCAAAATAATTTTCAATTGTCCCTTGGATCGCGCTAAATCTGCTTGGTGAGGCGAAAATACAATAATTTTGGTGCGAAAATACAATAATTTTGGTTACAAAAGTAGAACCAAAAATAAAACTTCAAATTGACAGTGTTCCATGTTCTAAGAATAGATCGACCATTTATATCCTGCAAATTTTATGCTCATTTTTCTCAGCCTTCTTATTGACTAATTCCAAAACTGAACTCCCTAGATCTCTTCTATGGTTGTTTGCACGACCATCCTTTGCGTTTCCCGCCGACGAGCATGCTTCTCCAACATATTTGTCAAAGTGACACCGATGAAAGGCCAGACTCGTTTCGGAGTCAAAGGCAAGTTAGCGCTAAGACATGTCGGACCGTATGAGATTATTGAGAAAATCAATCCGGTGGCGTATCAAGTTGCGCTACCTCCTGAAATGGAACATATGCACAACGTCTTTCACATTTCTATGTTGAGAGACTACCTCCAGGATCCTTTCCATGTGATTGAGCCGACCCGTATAGTGTTGAGTGATGACTACACTTACAAGGAACGGCCTATACAGATTGTAAACAGACGGATCAAGAAACTGAGAAACAAAGAGATTCCGCTAGTGAAAGTCGACTGGCAAAACCACGGTGGCGTGTATGCCACTTGGGAAAGGGAAGATGACGTGGATAAGAGATATACTGATTTGTTTCCACTGGATCCTGTTTTCTTCCAAAATGAAGGTAACTCGAGTTTAGAGGACTAAACTCTTTACAAGGAGGGGAGACTGTACCGACCTTTACACTGTTTACCGATTAATGACTAAATGATTACCGATTACTGCTAAACTGAGACCGAATATGAAAAGTAATTGAACTGACTGAATTACTGAACTGACTGACTGAAATCTGAAACTGAATCGATTGACTGTATCTAGTTAATTGCATGTTTATCTGTTTGACTGTTTAATTATCTGTTTAGTTTTTATGTTTAAACTGCAAATCGAAGGCCTTATCGGCGGCTGAACCAGAAATTGATTGATGTTTTATGATCACCATAATTTATGTGATTTTATGGTATAATTATCCGAAAACTGATTAGGTATGATTAAATTAGATTAAATATTGATAAAATGCAAAGTTTGGCTTATTTACAATTAGACCACTTAGTGGCCATTATCTATGCACTCTTGAGCCTTATTACATTAGATCAAAACACTTTTGCTCAGCTCATTTTGAGCACACCACCGACTAGAGAGAGAGAGAATAGGGAGTGAGAGTATCTTCATCTCATTTTGCTTGGTCTTGCTTGGAAATTGAGAGAATTGAAGCATAGATTTCATATTTAAGCTTCTGCACTTGAATTACAAGACCTAGGTAAGGTAATTGAACCTCTCATTGTTGTCTTTAAGTTGATTCTTGCATGGTTCATGTCTAATTGTAGAGCTAAGGCATGATTTAGTTCTAACATGTTGAATTGAAGCTCATTCCATGCATGCATGTTGGTATTGTTGAGGTTTAAGTTGATTTCATGGCTAAAGGTTACATGCATGTTCATATTTTTGGTTAAGTCCATGATTTCACCTTATCTTGAAAAGGTTTGGCTCACTAGAGCAGCAAATTGAGCTTTGAATTGATTTGAGTTCATGCATGTTCATTTGAAATCATGTTCATGGAATTTGGGTTGAAATTGGATTTAATTGATCTTCCCTTGGGCCTTGATTTTTGCAAATTGAGCTTTGAATCATGCTATCCCATGTATCTACAAGTGTTTTCCAAGAAATGGGCCCAAAGGAATTGATTTTGATGCATTTGTGTTTGATTTTGAACTTGGAGCTCGAATCTGGATTTTCCAGATTTTGGTCTTCCGCTCGAGCGGGGATAACGGCGCTCGAGCGGGAAATTCGTGCTTCCAGTACTTTGCACTGTTTTACAGTCCGCTCGAGCGGGGTAATTGGCGCTCGAGTAGGACCTTGTGTCTTACGCTCGAGCGGCTATCGAGCGGCTATCGAGCGCCCTATCGAGCGTGATTTTCACCCATCAAGTACTTTTGACTGTTTTGCAGACCGCTCGAGCGGGGTAAGTGACGCTCGAGCGGGAACCTTTTTCTGCATATCCGCTCGAGCGGAGTGACCTACGCTCGAGCGGGACTCTGTTTTTCTGAAAGTTCTGAAAATGCTTTTAAAAAGTGCATCTTTGCATCCTCTTTCCATCCTAGGCATTCCTAGGGCATATTTCAGGCATCTTAATGAGGATATAGATGTAGAACACACCGAGGCAAATTAAGGATTAAGTTATCATCTTTTCCAACTGTGTAGCTTAGAGTGTGTTCGTTCTGTAAACTGTGTAGGGTTGGCATCGGGAGACGCTCTAGCCTACTGTAGCCCAGAACTCTGTGAGTAGCAATTGTGTAAAGATATGTTCAAAATGATTATCTTCTGAATACTGAACTGAACTGTTTACTGAACTGATATTGTTTACTGAATGAATGTATGTCCTATATTCTGAACTGTACTGTGGCATCCTTAGCACCTACTATTTACTGTTACTGTTACAGAGATCTCTGTCGGTTCCCTCGTGGAACCACTACTGTTTACTGATTGATGGCCATCATTACTGTTCGGTCTTTAAGACCTACTGCTTACTGCACTGTTATGCTAATGGGTGTACCACATATGACTGATTGACTGAAGGACTGAAATACTGATTTAATGAACTGTTTTCATTACTGTAAGGACATTCATTCTAAACCTCTTTACGCATTTTTGTTATTCACTGGGCTTTAGCTCACTGCTCATATATATATGTAGGTGTACAGGCACCAGATCGCAGCTAGGAGCGTCGGGGTAAACTCCAGTTTCGTCAAGCCAACCACTGTCCCTCACTGCGAGGTTCCGAGCCTACCCAGCTATGGCTTAGGGGTGTTTTTTTTATTCCCCCGTCTGTCTCTGTATATGCTTTTGAAATACTGCATAGATTGTATAGACTGAATGTTTGGTACTGTACTGTTTAATAGGGATTTGGTCCCTGCTCTGACTGGTTGTATATATTGTACATACTGTTTGCCTCTGTCTGCATATATGTATGAAAAATCTTTTTGGCATACAGACTGTCACAGCTCATTGGACACTGTTTATTTACTGTATTGGCTTCCGCCATGCCCTTGTACTCTGTTTTACTGTCTTACTGTTGAGCAGACCTTCGGTAATCTCGGATTACTGGCTGGTTACGGTGCTAAACCCATAGAGACGGGTTTGTGTCGTGACAGAGTGGTATCAGAGCGATACTTAATCACGAGTTATACTGCACACACGTGTCCAAATGAGCTATAGGGTGTCCTAGAAAAGTAATAGGGCATTACATGAGCATGATAAGTGTGTGGTTATGACATGACTGATTATATGCTAATGTGTTAACCTGTTTAAAGAAATGACTGCCTATGTTGATAACTGTTACAACTGTTATAACTGCCTATAGTGAAATGGATAATGCAAATGAATCTGAATCCTCATCCACCGAGGCAAGAATGGCAAGAATGGAAAGAATGATGGAACTGATAACTGCTAGACTTGAGCAACAACAAAATCAACAGCCCCCACCTCCTCCTCCGGTACAGCCGGAACAGAATGTGAATGTGAATGTTAATGATGAGGACATAATTGCTCTCACCCAGAAGTTCAGCAAAATGAAACCGCTATCCTTTAAGGGAGGCCTTGAACCGTTAAAAGCTGAAGCATGGGTCCTTGAAACAGAAAAGTTGTTTTAAGTGTTTCCGTGCTCGGAGGCACACAAAGTACTGTTGGCTACCTTCACCTTGCAAGAAGAGGCTAGAAGGTGGTGGATGCTAATCCGTGACACCAACACTGTAGTGACTTGGGCTCAGTTTAAGGAGTTCTTCTTTGAAAAGTATTTTCCCCAATGTGTCAGGGACAGGAAAGTAACTGAGTTTGAACAACTGAGACAGGGTACAATGTCTGTTGCTGAATATGAAGCAAAGTTCACCGAGCTTGCTAGATATGCACCACATATGGTGGACACTAACTACAAGAAGGCCAGAAAGTTCGAAGGAGGCCTTAATGTGGCAATACTCGACAGAATAAGTGTTTTAAAGCTACCGACCTATGTAGGTGTTCTTGACCGAGCATTGATGGCCGAGTTGAACATCGAAGCTGTGAAACAGTCTGAAACACCAGCGTCTGAATGGCGTGGTAAAAGGCAGGGTTTTAAGTTCAAGAAAGGCAAGAACAACCCGCTGAACAAAAAGCAAAATACAGGGTCAACGACTACATCTAGTCAAGGGAACCGTTCCATCCCGCCCTGTTCCGAATGTGGTAAGAATCACAAGGGAGTCTGTTATAAAATTTCAGGTGCATGTTACAGGTGTGGCAAGGTAGGCCACATGGTGAAAGATTGCCCCTCTGCACCTCAGGGCAATAGCAAAGCTGCACCAAGTGTAGCGGCATCAACTGTTATACCAAAACCGAACCTTAAAGCTACCGGGAAAGAGCCTATGAGGCAGGGCCGAGTGTTCGCCCTAGTACCGGGAGACGTACAAAATACCGAGACCGTAGTGTCAGGTATCCTCTCTATTTGTACTCAAAATGCATATGTACTGATTGATTCGGGGTCTACACATTCTTATGTATCGCATGCTTTTTCACGGAAACTGAATAGACCCTTAGAACCCATGAATTACTTGTTAGCTGTATCTTCACCTGTTGGGGGGATCTGTGACATGTGCATTTATGTATCCTGCTTGTGAGATCATTGTTGGGGATATGCATCTGTTTATTGATTTACTGCCATTGAACATTGATCACTTTGATGTAATATTGGGGATAGACTGGTTAACGAAATATCATGCCACCATAGACTGTGTAACGAAACAAGTAGTTTTCCGTCCACCTGGGTTGCCCGAATTTGTGTTTAATGGGAGTGGAGTAGTACCTCCTCCGTATTTGATTTCATCCGTGAAAGCTGTTAAATTGATTAGAAAGGGGTGTAAAGGATATCTGTGTTCTGTATTGACCGTATCTACTGACGATAATGCTAATGTGAACAGTATTCCCATAGTCAGAGAGTTCCCAGATGTTTTTTCGGATAATCTGCCAGGGGATTTGATTGACAGGAAAATTGAATTCACCGTTGATGTGATTCCGGGAACACATCCAGTATCTAAAGCTCCTTACCGAATGGCTCCAACTGAACTGAAGAAATTGAAAGTGCAACTGCAAGAACTGTTAGACAAGAAGTTCATCAGGCCCAGTACTTCACCGTGGGGTGCACCTGTCTTGTTTGTGAAAAAGAAAGACGGCTCACTAAGACTGTGTATTGACTACCGTGAACTGAACAAGGTAACTGTGAAAAACAAATACCCATTACCGCGTATCGATGACTTGTTTGATCAGTTACAGGGTACTCAAGCGTTTTCAAAGATCGATATCAGATCAGGGGCACCATCAGTTGAAAGTTAAACCAGAAGACATTGATAAAACTGCTTTTAGAACGAGGTATGGACATTACGAATTTTTAGTTATGCCTTTTGGAGTTACCAATGCACCTGCAGCATTTATGGACCTCATGAACAGAATCTTTAAACCATACCTTGATGACTTTATTGTTATATTCATTGATGACATACTGATTTATTCCAAAAGTATAGAAGAACATGAACATCATCTGAGACTTGCCCTACAGACCCTAAGAGAACAGAAACAGTATGCTAAACTGTCTAAATGTGAATTTTGGCTTGATCATGTTATGTTTTTAGGGCATGTTGTTAGCAAAGATGGAATTTCTGTTGATCCGCAGAAAATTGAAGCTGTAGTGAACTGGCCTAGACCAACAAATGTGACAAAAGTCCGAAACTTTTTGGGATTGGCTGGATATTACAGAAGATTTGTCAAAGATTTCTCCAAAATTGCCTTACCATTGACTCAACTGACTCAGAAGGGGATATCATTTGACTGGACTGACCAAAGGGAATCAGCGTTCCAAGAGTTGAAAACTCGATTGGTGACTGCACCTGTTCTTACCCTACCTTCAGGTACGAACGATTATACTGTTTTTAGTGATGCTTCTCATAAGGGTTTGGGGTGTGTTTTAATGCAGAATGGAAGAGTGATTGCTTATGCTTCCCGACAATTGAGACCGCATGAAAAGAATTACCCAACCCATGATCTGGAACTTGCTGCAGTAGTATTTGCACTGAAAATCTGGCATCACTATCTGTATGGGGGAACATGTGAAGTATACACCGACCACAAGAGTCTGAAGTATTTCTTCACACAGAAAGAATTGACATGAGACAACGGAGATGGCTAGAACTGATTAAAGATTATGACTTACAGATTTTGTACCATCCGGGGAAAGCCAACACCGTTGCCGATGCACTGAGCCGGAAATCGATTAGAAACTTAGCCTGTTTGCTTACTGGACAGAAAGAGTTGCTTGGTGACCTTGAAAAATCTGAAATTGAAATTGTTTTGCGAGAACAAGGTGAAACCTTAGCTGCTATTTCTGCTCAACTGGCATTGATTGAAGAAATTAAAGAGAAACAACAACAGGATGACTTCTTGAAGAAGATCATCGATGAACGAGAATCCAAACCAAGACTGGGTTTCAAATTTGAAAATGATGTACTGAAATTTCAAGAAAGGTTGTGTGTACCGAATGATACCGAACTAAAAAGAAGAGTTCTGCTGGAGGGCCACAATTCAAAATTTTCTATCCATCCTGGAAATACGAAAATGTATCAAGATTGAAACTGAATTTCTGGTGGCCAGGAATGAAGAAAGAAATTGTGGACTTTGTATCAAAATGTCTTCATTGCCAACAAGTCAAAACTGAACATCAACGACCCGCAGGTTTATTGCTGCCCTTACCAATACTGGAGTGGAAATGGAACATATTACCATGGATTTTATCGTTGGATTGCCTCGCTCCAGTAAAGGTATGGACTCGATTTGGGTTATTGTTGATAGACTGACTAAATCTGCTCACTTCCTACCTGTTAAGACAATTTATAATGCGGACAAATTGGCTATACTCTATATTGATGAAATTGTTAGACTGCATGGAGTGCCTGTGTCCATTGTTTCTGACAGGGATTCGAAGTTTACATCGAGATTTTGGCAAAGCCTACAGACTGCATTGGGTACTGAACTGAGACTGAGTAGTGCCTATCATCCTCAGACAGATGGTCAGTCAGAAAGGACCATCCAAACTCTGGAGGATTTACTGAGAATATGTGTCCTTGATTTTCAGGGAAATTGGGAAAGCCATTTGCCATTAGCTGAATTCGCCTACAACAACAGTTATCACTCAAGTATTGGTATGGCGCCTTTCGAGGCACTGTATGGCAGGAAATGTAGATCTCCGATTTGCTGGGCAGAAGTTGGAGATGGGCCTTTGCTTGGGCCCGAGATTGTTTATGAAACAACTGAGAAAGTGAAACTGATACGACAGAGACTGAAAACTACACAGAGCCGACAGAAAAGTTATGCAGATGTCAGAAGACGAGATAGAGAATATGAAGTGGGTGATCACGTATTTGTCAAAGTGACACCGATGAAAGGCCAGACTCGTTTCGGAGTCAAAGGCAAGTTAGCGCTAAGATATGTCGGACCGTATGAGATTATTGAGAAAATCAATCCGGTGGCGTATCAAGTTGCGCTACCTCCTGAAATGGAACATATGCACAACGTCTTTCACATTTCTATGTTGAGAGACTACCTCCAGGATCCTTTCCATGTGATTGAGCCGACCCGTATAGTGTTGAGTGATGACTACACTTACAAGGAACGGCCTATACAGATTGTAAACAGACGGATCAAGAAACTGAGAAACAAAGAGATTCCGCTAGTGAAAGTCGACTGGCAAAACCACGGTGACGTGTATGCCACTTGGGAAAGGGAAGATGACATGGATAAGAGATATACTGATTTGTTTCCACTGGATCCTGTTTTCTTCCAAAATGAAGGTAACTCAAGTTTAGAGGACTAAACTCTTTACAAGGAGGGGAGACTGTACCGACCTTCACACTGTTTACCGATTAATGACTAAATGATTACCGATTACTGCTAAACTGAGACCGAATATGAAAAGTAATTGAACTGACTGAATTACTGAACTGACTGACTGAAATCTGAAACTGAATCGATTGACTGTATCTAGTTAATTGCATGTTTATCTGTTTGACTGTTTAATTATCTGTTTAGTTTTTATGTTTAAACTGCAAATCGAAGGCCTTATCGGCAGCTGAACCAGAAATTGATTGATGTTTTATGATCACCATAATTTATGTGATTTTATGGTATAATTATCCGAAAACTGATTAGGTATGATTAAATTAGATTAAATATTGATAAAATGCAAAGTTTGGCTTATTTACAATTAGACCACTTAGTGGCCATTATCTATGCACTCTTGAGCCTTATTACATTAGATCAAAACACTTTTGCTCAGCTCATTTTGAGCACACCACCGACTAGAGAGAGAGAGAATAGGGAGTGAGAGTATCTTCATCTCATTTTGCTTGGTCTTGCTTGGAAATTGAGAGAATTGAAGCATAGATTTCATATTTAAGCTTCTGCACTTGAATTACAAGACCTAGGTAAGGTAATTGAACCTCTCATTGTTGTCTTTAAGTTGATTCTTGCATGGTTCATGTCTAATTGTAGAGCTAAGGCATGATTTAGTTCTAACATGTTGAATTGAAGCTCATTCCATGCATGCATGTTGGTATTGTTGAGGTTTAAGTTGATTTCATGGCTAAAGGTTACATGCATATTCATATTTTTGGTTAAGTCCATGATTTCACCTTATCTTGAAAAGGTTTGGCTCACTAGAGCAGCAAATTGAGCTTTGAATTGATTTGAGTTCATGCATGTTCATTTGAAATCATGTTCATGGAATTTGGGTTGAAATTGGATTTAATTGATCTTCCCTTGGGCCTTGATTTTTGCAAATTGAGCTTTGAATCATGCTATCCCATGTATCTACAAGTGTTTTCCAAGAAATGGGCCCAAAGGAATTGATTTTGATGCATTTGTGTTTGATTTTGAACTTGGAGCTCGAATCTGGATTTTCCAGATTTTGGTCTTCCGCTCGAGCGGGGATAACGGCGCTCGAGCGGGAAATTCGTGCTTCCAGTACTTTGCACTGTTTTACAGTCCGCTTGAGCGGGGTAATTGGCGCTCGAGTGGGACCTTGTGTCTTACGCTCGAGCGGCTATCGAGCGTGATTTTCACCCATCAAGTACTTTTGACTGTTTTGCAGACCGCTCGAGCGGGGTAAGTGACGCTCGAGCGGGAACCTTTTTCTGCATGTCCGCTCGAGCGGAGTGACCTATGCTCGAGCGGGACTCTGTTTTTCTGAAAGTTCTGAAAATGCTTTTAAAAAGTGCATCTTTGCATCCTCTTTCCATCCTAGGCATTCCCAGGGCATATTTAAGGCATCTTAATGAGGATATAGATGTAGAACACACCGAGGCAAATTAAGGATTAAGTTATCATCTTTCCCAACTGTGTAGCTTAGAGTGTGTTCGTTCTGTAAACTGTGTAGGGTTGGCATCGGGAGACGCTCTAGCCTACTGTAGCCCAGAACTCTGTGAGTAGCAATTGTGTAAAGATATGTTCAAAATGATTATCTTCTGAATACTGAACTGAACTGTTTACTGAACTGATATTGTTTACTGAATGAATGTATGTCCTATATTCTGAACTGTACTGTGGCATCCTTAGCACCTACTATTTACTGTTACTGTTACAGAGATCTCTGTCGGTTCCCTCGTGGAACCACTACTGTTTACTGATTGATGGCCATCATTACTGTTCGGTCTTTAAGACCTACTGCTTACTGCACTGTTATGCTAATGGGTGTACCACATATGACTGATTGACTGAAGGACTGAAATACTGATTTAATGAACTGTTTTCATTACTGTAAGGACATTCATTCTAAACCTCTTTACGCATTTATGTTATTCACTGGGCTTTAGCTCACTGCTCATATATATATGTAGGTGTACAGGCACCAGACCGCAGCTAGGAGCGTCGGGGTAAACTCCAGTTTCGTCAAGCCAACCACTGTCCCTCACTGCGAGGTTCCGAGCCTACCCAGCTATGGCTTAGGGGTGTTTTTTTTATTCCCCCGTCTGTCTCTGTATATGCTTTTGAAATACTGCATAGATTGTATAGACTGAATGTTTGGTACTGTACTGTTTAATAGGGATTTGGTCCCTGCTCTGACTGGTTGTATATATTGTACATACTGTTTGCCTCTGTCTGCATATATGTATGAAAAATCTTTTTGGCATACAGACTGTCACAGTTCATTGGACACTGTTTATTTACTGTATTGGCTTCCGCCATGCCCCTGTACTCTGTTTTACTGTCTTACTGTTGAGCAGGCCTTCGGTAATCTCGAATTACTGGCCGGTTACGGTGCTAAACCCATAGGGGCGGGTTTGGGTCGTGACACTCATGGCCTCCACCTTCATTGCCATTTTCTTAATGATGGTATCTTGGTCTCTCAACTTGTTTTCCAGGTGCCGAGTGTGTGAATCTCGCTGTCGGCGATGCTCTTCTGCATTGATAGAGCGCCTAGAACTCCTTGCGTGCTCGTCTCATGCATCTCTGGGAAGACCTCGTGCAGACGTCTCCAAACTAGCCATCATCGGAATAACGGGCAGGCCATCTCTGCGCCAAAGAGACTCTGGAGTGATGCCGTCAATGGCGGATAGCGTAATGTTGTCGTTGTCCGCTATAAAAGATGACCGAAAAAGCTTAGAGGACAAGGTTTTATTTGTCAGATTCCCACAGACGGTGCCAATTGTACGGGGAACAAATATTCGTCGATGTCCGTACTCCTTATGTCCAAGCTACGCTTCATTCCGATCGACCTGAGAACACAATGATAGTAAGCTACCCGGCGGTGCACTGCCGAAAAATCCTCCGACGATCAAATTAGCACACTTTTAGAGAGAGAAAAAGAAATGTAGAGAGAGAGAGAGTTGGTAGAATTCGTCTCTCCCCCTTTGAGTGTAAGGTCGAGTGCCTTATCTGGGCTACTACCATGCCTCCCAAGGTTCTACGTGCACTACTTCTGTCATCCTCATCTGGACTAGCGGTTGTACTGCCCTCTCTATTCCTTACATGTGTACGCGTCAATACCGCCAAACAACAATGGCCAAACTGCCAAATAGTATTGACACACACCATTAGCGGGTTTCTCCTCTTGCACTCTAATTGGACCTAGCAATTGCCACTGAGCTAAGCATAGCCCAGTCAGTTCCAGCCTCAATTCTGGCCGACCATCAGGGTCGAGCTCAAAAATTAGCTCGGTTCGCCTAACTCCATTCGTTCCCGTTGACCTTGCTCGGCCTTGGACCATCGCTTCACCTAGCTCGACTTAGTCCGGTTGAAGGCATGATCATAGATGCCTTGGTTCAATATCTGAGATCAGCAGAGAGCTCAGTCCAACTCCCAGTCCTTGGACCTGCTCAATTGAACCAATCCAGGACCTCAGCCAAGACCACACTCAACTGAACCAGCCCAGTTGCACGACCCAAAGACATCTCAAGTCATGACTTAGCTCGGCCTATCTGCTCAGTGCAAATTCCCCTCACAATGTATAAGAGTAATAATATTAATATTCGAAACTTAGGGGACATGTGAACCCCTAGTACTATACTCCGATGGATTGGGAAAATTATTTTTTGTACCTGGGACATGCTGATGTGGTGCTCTAGCTTAGTTTTTATTAGTTGAAATAATAGAATTCATTATCTTTTTTATCTCATTTTAAGAAATAATTGAACACTTATCCTTCAACAAATAGTCTGAAACAATCCAAGACTTTCACCTAGTGAGCCATTGTCCCATTCAATTTTTCAAAAAGGAAAAATTACACTTCAGTGGAGGGTTGAAAATTTATTTTTAAATTAATGATAAATATTATAAAAATTAAAAAGTAAAATCATAATTTTTTTTTAATGTATTTGTAATTAATTTTTGAAAGTTTATATAACAAGTAATTTCCCTTTTTAAAAACAATTACTTCGGTAATATGTGTATTATTTCTTGTAGTAAAATAATGGAAATGGCTTTCCTCCGGTCTAATCAGGAATTGGAGGGTATTATTGGGTCAATGGAGGCTTACTATAGGTCTCGTTTTGATAATCTAAACTGTTTAATGTGTAGGACTCATCGAGTACTATATGCCTGCAAAACACTACATTGATCGGATATCAATAGCTATGTGATCAAATCAGTTTTGTATGAAAAAATGGACGGTGAAAAATAAACAGCTTACAAAAATCTAATTTGATCACATAATTATTGATATTCGATTAACGTGATTTTTTACGAACATATTGTACTCGATAATTTTTACACATTAATAATTCGGATTATCGAAATGGGATTTGTGATGAATCCCTATGAGTTTAATAACATCTTTTAATCCAATCACGGATTGAAAGGAAGTCCTTTCCTAAAATAATATCCTAATTTGCTGTCAGTTATTCAACAAAGTGACGTTGATTATAGTCAAATCAAAGAAAGACAGTCTTCATTATAACCTGTGAGGGAGATTTCATAATTTGGCTTTGGGCTGTAGTAATGACCGGGCTAAAATTGGTCTGAGCATTTTTGGGCCGAGCTAGGCTGGGACAATCTAGGTGCAGTGCGCTCGGTTAAAGCCCAGGTCCGATTTGGCCAGGATAACTTCTCTGCTAGCCCAGTTCGCATTGTTTGCTCGTTGAGATCGGCATGCAAGATCCTCCGTAGACCGGCCAATCGAGCAAGTGCTCAGTCATTACGGGGGGCTGCTAAGCTCGGTCATAGCGGAGCTCGGTGAGTGGCGCTGTTGGACTCGTTACGTAGCACGGTCGTCTGAGGCCGAGGTGATGCCGCTGGGTTGCTCGTTCCCCCTAATGTCGTTCGGCGGTTTGATTAGGTGGTGTTTAGCTGGATATGCGCTGACAGATGGGAGAGCAGCTCCACGTGTCAACAGACGAATGGGTGCAGAGGTAAACGCAAAAAGTATATAAGCATGACTGCGCCCCCCATGCTACGGATGGAACATCATTTGGTGGGAAACGCTCATTGTGATTTATCTCTCTTCCTCTCTCTCTCCCTAAGTGTGTGCTAACTTGACCGTCGGAGGGTTTTCCAGCAACACACTGCCGGGTAGCTCACCGTCGTTGTGCTCGCAGGTCGATCGAATAAACAAGGAGTTTGAACGAAAGGAATACAGGTACTGTGAAATATTTGCTCCCCGTACACAACCCAAATTAAAGTGGTAGTGTTTGATTTATGTCTTAAAATGTTGTTGATTACTTGTCCTAATCTGCTGTCAGTAATTCAACAAAGTGGACGGTGAATATGGTCAAATCAAAGCAAGACAGTAGTGTTTGATTTATGTGTAGTGTTGGATTTATGTCTTAAAATGTTGTTGATTACTTGTCAAAACAATACCTACGTATTTATTGGGGATGTTTGAAAAAAAAAAAATTTAGGGAAAATATCTCATCAGTTGAGAAAAAAATAATTATAGGTAGCATTTATTAGAATTTTTTAAATATAATTTGAGAATAACATTATTTTTAAATTTGTGAGTTTTGAAATTATGATTTGAGTGTAGAAAATTTGTTTAGTTATGAATTTTAAAAAAAAAATTGAGTTGAGTGTTGAATTGAGTTTTTAATGTTTGATGTGACATGCGAAATAAGAAAATTTGTTTGGTTATGAGTTTTGGAAAGAGTTTTCAAAACATAATTCAAATTGTTATAACTCATAACCAAATGCATTATTCAAAACTCTATTGAAAATTCTGATTAACACTCATAAACAAACTCTTTTTAAAATTCAATTAAAAAAATTAATTATTAACAAAAAATAACATTAACCAATTTTTTTAATTGAAAATATTACAAAGGAAATAAATTTTTTTTTCAAAATAAATATTCAATTACTGATTTAAAATAATTTTTGATTGTATATTTGGTTCGAATTTTTTTTTAATATTTTCCAGTTAAAATATTTTTTAATATTTTTTATTTTCGCTTTCAACAGAAAATTAGTCTACAATAACTGTAACAACCCAGATTTTTAATTATTCTGTAAAATTTATACTAATATTATTTAATCTCAGTTCGAAAAATATATAATTTATTATATATTATTATGCATAATTTTATAAAATAATATAATTATTAAAAGTTTAGGGGTCAAAATATAAATAATAATAATAATAATGGGTGTGGTACTAAAACAAATAATTAATTTTCTATTAGTATATAATAAAGTGTAATTTAATTAGGAATTAATTTATTTATATAATTATATTAAAATATTGGGTTAAAGGATAATTATCTTAAATATTTATTAAGGATAAGAATAAATTTATATAATTATGAATTAAATCTAAGCGAAAGCGACGCCTGCCACGTGTTGAGCGGCTGTGGCGTCCTCCTCCAGGGAGGAGTTGATCAACCTGCGTAAAGAAAAGAAAAGGAAGAAAGAAAAGAAAGAAAAAAGAAAGGAAAGAGAGAAAAGAGAGGAGAGAAAGGAAAAATGGTGGAAGCTAAAAGGATCATTGATAGTGAAAAGAAAGAGTAAGGTATTAAAGTTAAGGTGAGTTATATTATACCTTGAGCCACCAAAATATATTTTACATATGTTTTGACTTACCAAAATCTATTTTATACAAGTATGTTTTATTAGTATATTAATAAAAGTTATCTTTTATAAAGATTTCAGTTACATGGTTTTATTTCTGAACCTTATTTGCTTAAAAGGAAACCCATGGATATGTTTGTTTTATATTTTAAGAATATTTGGTTATGACCTTATATACAATTATGTTTTGTAAGTACCACCACGGGAGTCCCACGCCTTGGGGGACTTAAATAACCATTGGCCTCTGTTTGACCACCTTGTGGCCCTCTGTCTGTCATGGATCCATTGACCTCTGTTTTGTGCGGACCAAAGTGCTGTGCGGAACTAAGTGCTACACTATTGTGGGAGCCACCTCTAGAATCCGTACGAGCCACCTCTTGAATCTGTACCTCTGTTCTGACTGTCACTTCTGTGACCTCTGTTCTGTTCTGTTCTGTACCGTGATTATGGTTATATATTTATATAATATCTGTATTTCAGTTTCTGCTACTTAAATTATTTGTTTATGTAAATGTTTTGGCCTAACTAACGATCCATGGTTATTTCGTGTCTCTTATACTCTTGGTATAATATTTCTCACTCTGCTACGTGCTTATAGTTGTTTATCAATTTTCAGGAAACAATGCACTTCAGAAATAGCTTCTTGGAAAGTCGGGTTGCGGAATAGACACACACAGTATTTTTATGATATTTCTTTATGTAAATATCGACCTTTTTGGTCAGTAAATTTTGTAATAAAAATACAAGCTCCGATGATTATTTTGGTACCCTTACCCAAATATTTCTTCCGCTTGCGTTTGTTAATTTGTTTATGATTTGGCCGGAGGTAACTTCAGTTACTGGCCATCACGATGCTTAACCCTTGGGTACGGGGAGCGGGTCGTGACAATAACACAAACACATGTATGTATGTATGTATGAAAGAGTTACCAATTTCTTTCTTAAAAAAAAAAGAAAAAGCCACTGTAGCAATAACGGTCAACTGGAAGGATGTCCAGGGGGACGACCGGTAGACTTAAAAAATTCAAAAACTGTATGAAAATGTGAGAGCTTTGCGTTAGAAGTTTGTTTTGGAATGAGGTCTACCAAACGTGAAACAAAAATGTGTTTTGAAATGTGTGGCGGAATTAATTTTTGAAAACCCCATTCAACGCTTTGTTCACGTGAAGGGATGGAATTGTGATTAGAAAGCTGTACCAAACACAGTCATAATTTTTTTTATTAATTTATATTTTTTTTTTTACATCCATTGGAATGTAATTACCTCAACATTTTAAACAAAAAATTATAGAATTAATTATTTTATATATTTTTCTTTTAAAAAAAATTAAAAAATCACTAAAAAATTAATTTTCAAATCAACCCTTAGCATGTATTCAAATATAATTATTTACAAACTCCCTTAGCTATTGGTTGTTGTAGTAACTTTTCACCCATTTTCATCCCCAACAATTTTTATTTACTTATTTATTTTTCCAAACCTATCATTCATCCGAATGTGGAATAATTTTGAAATTTACAAGTTTTCTAAATTATATGTGTGTGAGTGAATTTCTGATCACACTGCCCACCTTAGTAATTCAGCTGGAGAGCACAGGCAGAACGGATGGCACCCTGTTATCCTGCACAGAAAGAAAAGGCTCCGGTGGTGGTTCTTCTACCCGGGGACACTCCGACGATCAAGTCAGTATCTCTCAAAGATAATACAATGCGTAAAGTACTGCTCAAGGCTTAAAATTGCGTATCTTAGACCCGCCGGGGGTGCCCTTCTTTTATAGTTTAACCCCATCCCAGTCCCTGTAACAACCCTCGTACTGATTACTGAATTACGTACTGATTACTGCTAAACTGAACTGATAATGACTGATAAGTGAATTGGAGGAACTACTGAACAGACTGAATGAAACTGAGACTGAAATTGAATAAGTTTACCTAATACATTGCATTTCTATCTGCTGAATTGATTGATTATCTGTTTGAGTGTATATGTTTAAAACTGCTAATTGAAGGCCTTATCGGCGGCCGATTTAGGAATCGTTTAGTGTTTTGTAATCAGGAGAATATTTGTGATTTAATGATATATTTATCTGAAAATTTATTAGGAATGATTAAATTAGATTAAATATTGATTAATTGAAGAGTTGGGCTTAATTACGGAATTGCCACCTATAGTGGACCATTGTTTATATTATACTAGAGCCTTATACACTTGAATTGAAACATTGATCAGCCATTCTTCTTGCATTCCAACCGACCCAAACATGAGATTAGAGAGAGAGGAAGAGATTTGAACTCAACTTTGGGAATTTAGCTTGAATCTTGAAGATTTGTAACATAGATTGGCAAATTGAGCTAGCAAGACTTGTAATTGAAACTCTAGGTAAGTGAATTCATCTTCTTCTTGTTGTCTTGAGATTCATCTTGCATGTTCTAGGCTCCATTGTAGAATCAAGCCATGTTTTAGTGTAAGAATGTTGAATTGAAGCTTGATTGTTGCATGCATGTTGAGTTTAGTAAGTTTGGAGTTGAATTCATGATAAATTGTGCATGCATGTACATGTTTTTACCATAGTCCTTGTTTTCAAGTTGTTTTCAAAGATTGGAGCTCAATAGAGCAAGATTTGAACATTGATTTTGGTTTGAAGTTCATGCATTGCATGTTTAAAGATTGTTCATGAAATGGGTTTGAATGTTGGATTTAATTGACCAACCTTTGGGGCTTGAATTCATAAATTGAGCTTTAAAACTTGTTGTACTATGAGTTTGAAATGTTTTCCCAGAATTTGGGCCCAAGAGGTTGAGTTTTGGATGGTTGAATGCTTGGTTCGAACTTGGGAGACAAATCTGGAAATTCCAGATTTTGCTTCCTCGCTCGAGCGAGCACCTTTATTCAGGGCTCCGCTCGAGCGAGCATCGAGCGTGGTATCGCGCGTAAAAATCCAGCAACCAGTACTTTTACTGTTCATGCAGGTCGCTCGAGCGAAGGATTTCTCGCTCGAGCGAAGCCTTTGATTTTGGAAGCTCGCTCGAGCGAAGGAAGGCTCGCTCGAGCGAGGATCCTATTTTCAGCAACTTTTGAAAAATGCCTTCCAAGTGTATTTTTGCATCCTCATCCCATCCTAGGCATTCTTAGGCCTAGTTTAAGGCATCTTAATGAGGATTTAGACATAGAACCACACCGAGGAAATTTAGGGATTTAATTATCACTCTTCCCAACTGTGAAGCTTAGTGTGTGTTCTATTTATTGACTGTTTAGGGTTGGCTTTCGGGGACGCGCTCTAGCTGCTATTAGCCCAATCTCTGTGAGTAACAGATTGTGTAAAGATATGTTCAAAATGGTTATCTTTTGAATACTGAACAGAACTGTTTACTGAACTGATATTGTTTATTGAATGAATGTATGTCCTGTATTGCGAACTGTATTGTGGCATCCTTAGCATTGACTGTTACTGTTACAGAGCTCTGTCGGTTTCCTTGTGGAACCATACTGTTTATTGATTGATGGCCATCACTACTGTTGGGTCTGTTAAGACCCGGTCCTTCTGGACCTACTGTTTATAGGCTAATGGATGTACCACATATGATTGATTGATTGAAACACTGATTGACTAAAATACCGAAAGATCGAAATACTGTATAATGAATTGATTTCATTACTGTAAGGACATTCATTCATAACCTCTTTACACCTATTGTTATTCACTGGGCTTTAGCTCACTGTTTATATATATATGTAGGTTCTCAGCAGCCAGACCGGAGCTAGGAGCGTGGGTAGTCCCCCAGTTTTGTCAAGCCAGCCTATGTGCCTCACTGCGAGGTTCCGAGACGCCATGCTATGGCTTGGGGTGTTTTTGTGTCCCCCACCTGTCTCTTGACTGTTTTGTATAATTGTATAAATTGTTTACTGTTTACTGTACTGTTATCGAGGGATTAAGTCCCCGTCCTGAATGTTGTGAATGATTGTACAGACTGTACTGTTTGAACTGTATAAATGCATGAAAAATGTTTTTGGCATACAGATTGTCACAGCTCAATGGACACTAGTTAATTACTGTATTGGCTTCCGCCAGGCCCTGTACTCTGTTTTACTGTATTACTGTTCTGCAGGCCTTCGGTAATCTCGGATTACTGGCCAGTTACGGTGCTAAACCCATAGGGCCGGGTTTGGGTCGTGACAGTCCCACTAGAAGTCTGACTTCTATGGACTCTTTAAGAGATAAGGATAGACCCCCTAAGAGTATTACCTATATCTATCTTGCAGTCTTTCTTCTTTCTAGGACTCTTGTCCCTTATCCGTTTATCCCGGATTCCTGTATTCTCACAGATAACCTCGGCCTAGCCGAGATCATTCTGGTATCTTGACCAGGACACGTGACACCTCGGCTGACACTTCGGTGTCACCTCGGCCACGTGTTGGTACTCAGAAAATACATCCCCACAACTGCCCCCTAGGTTCTATTACCTCGGCCATCTGAGGTGATGGAACCTACATTGGCACTCTGGCTGAACATCGGCTCGAGAACTTCCCAGCCGAGATCGTTTACTTTTAGCCCGACATGCTCTCTTCGGAGAACAAGAACTCTAGTGAACTCTTTCACGCGCATGAGCTGTCATGCATCACTTTCTAGTCAATTCATTTACGCGTTCTGTCTCCATTTGCTCGTGCCTGTGACGCGCTCGCAAGCCGCCTTTTATCTGTTTACGCCGTCTGACATCCGCGTTACCCCAGGTGCATTAAATGCTTCTGTTTTGCCGCCGTTTCAAATTTTGACAAAACTTTTGCCTCTCTTTTGGGCTCTTCACCTTTGCATTTGACTTTCTCGCTTTCTCTCTCTCTAAACTTTCCTCTCCGAAACCGCCATTGCTTCAGGCTCCAAGCTCTGCGACTGTCTTCCCTTCTCCTCTCTCTAAACTTTCGTTATTGTTCCATCCGTCGTCTGTCCTCGGCAAATTTCATTCCGGCGTCACTTTTCCTGGTAAGCAACTGTTCTTTCTTTTCCAGTTCTTGATTATCCCTAGAATTGCCTGCTTTTACTGCTTTACTTAAGCGTTTATTTGCGCGAATCATTCTCCTGAATGTGTCTCATTTCAAGTGTTTACACACTGACACTATTTCACCACTGTTTTTAATCTTCCACCTTTTGTGTTCTTGAATCTGAAACTTCGTCTTTGCTTTCTGCTCTGTTGTATCTTTTCCAGATCCGAGCCTCCAATCTTTGTTTTCGTAGGTTTAGGTTTGGGGTTTGCTTATAGAACCTTCAATTCTTAGGAAAAACTGGAACAATCCTTACCAGTATATACCCAGGTTTAAGCCGAGGTACTAGCATTTCTTTAAGAATACTCTGCTTCTGAAGTCAAATACCTTTATACCAAAGTCATGGGTATGTGGCGTCATAGGGTAAACACCCCAACCAAACTCGAATTCTTTAGGCAAGAGTTCTCTATTCCTGAGGACGTCCACCTTAGGCTAGCTGGGGATGATGATTCCATCATGCCTACAAACAATACAATGCCTTTCCCTGTCGTAGCCTTTGTTGAATGCGGACTTCGGCTCCCACTCAATCCCTTCTTTCGTGAAGTTCTTCACTACTACACACTGAACCCTATGCAACTCACCATCAATTCCTACAGAACACTTAATGGTATCATAGCCTTAGCTCGGCAGGAGAATGTTAGGATCACTCTCGCCGATATCCAATACTGTTATACTATGTGCGCCCTGGACTTAAAAGAAAAAGGCTTTGTCTATTACCTCAAGCCGAGGTCTACCGAATTTAAAATCGTAGCCGACCTCCCAGACTCCAACAAAGGGGCTGGAGACGATTATCTTATTGCTTCTGAAAATTGGAAATTCGGTCCAGACGAAGAAGTCCATTTATACCCTCTTCCTCGAACTATTAAAGAGGGCAAGAGTAAGAACCCACTATCAATCACTTACTTGTTTCCTTTTAAGTCTTCAGAATTTTGCCTGTTTTTAATGTTGTCTTCTTTTTTGCAAACGTCCGCAAACCACCAAACAGCTTTCGCCAGTCTTATTTTCTGGGCAAGGATTTGAAGAAGTTACTAGATCTGCCAATTGACAAACGAAAAGCTCCACTGGTACTGAATTTCATTCCATCACACAAATCCACTTTGCCCGACGTTCCCCGAAAGAAGAAAAAAAGCCTTTCTCGTCCTGCTGCTACAACTCAAGCTGCTGCTTCATCCCGAACAGATCAGGGGTCCACATCCGACCCAACCGATCAGCCTTCCACCTCAGCACCATACTTGGTACCAATTCCTGAAAGAAAACGCCGACGTAGGCTTGTTAAAACAGCCGAAATGGTCCGCGCAAAGCCTGTTGCCCAAGATCTCCTGGCCAACCTACCAGCTGATGTTGATGCCATTCCAGCCCAAACGATGCCCCCACCAAAACAAAAAAGAATAAAGAAGGCTCAGCCAAAGACCAAAGTTACTGAGGTTGAGGCTGAGGACGCTGTGCCTATCTCTCAACTGGCCGAGAATATGAAGACTGCTTCCACCTCGGCAAAAAGGTCTGCCGAAACTCAACCAACAGAGTCCCAGAAATCAAAGAGGCCGAGGTCTTCTTCTGGGACGTCTTCAAAGTCCAAAGTGCCCAACGTCCCTTGGACACCCGCAATCACCTTGGAGAACAAGCCAGTCTTGGCTAGTGACAGTGCCGATGACATAAACATCGGTGTTGCACTAAGCACAACCCTCCTTCTCCCAGGCGGTCTTGAGAAGAACGCCGAGATGAGTGAATACGAAAATTACTCTTTCATGCTTCAGCGATGTGTTCAAGTAAGTGCCTTCACCTGATGACTTGTTTTATCCTTATTGCTCCATACTCGTAAAATTCTGAAATAACTTTTTGCCTTGTGTTCTTTCAGGCTGTCCAGCATGCACATTCCTTCTCCATGCAGTCCTTTGAGACTAGGGAGAAGTTGAATGACTTGAAGAAGGAGTTTTCTGCCCTCCAGAAGATCAATAAAGGCCTTCAAGCTAAAATGAAAAAGTTGGAAGATCAGGCCGAGGCTGCCACCAAAGCCCAAACCTTGGCTGAAGAAAAAGCTGAAGCTGCTGAAGCCATAAAAAACATTGCTGAGGCGTAGAAGAAAGAGGCCGAGGAAAAAGCAGCCCAAGCCGAGAAGGAACTTCAGGAAGCCTTAGCAACAAAAGAGGCTGAAATCAAAGAAACTGATGAGAAATCTTATGCCCAGGGTGTGGCCGATGTCACTAAGGACTACAAGCTTCAAGTTAGGCAGGCATGCAACAGGGACTTCTCCCTAGGTTGGATGTCCCTTGCCAAAAAGCTTAGTGTCCCAGACGACTCCCCCCTGCGCAAGGCTGACGCTATTCCTCTGCCATTTCCACCTCCTCCACCTCCAAGTCAAACTGAAGACGAAGAGGAATCCGAATCTGAAGCCGAAGATGATGATAATGCTCTAGTAAGGAAACCCAAAGATATCAATGAGACCAAGTCTCTTCCTCAGGATGATCAAATCCTGGATTTGACTAATGAGAAAGATGAGGAGGTTATTAAAGAGGCCACTCCTGAACAAGTATCATCTGATGTCCCCTTGGTTGAAAAAAGTCTTAATTAAACAGTGGCAGAAATTGACGTCGAGATTGCGGCAGAAAAAGATGCCGAGGTGACTCCTCCAGAATCCTTCGAGGTACCAGCCCATCAACCTGCAGAAAAAGATGCCGAGGTGGTTCCTCCAGAACCCTCCGAGGTCCTAGTCCAATCGTCTACTGATGTTTGAAGAATTTTGAATGTCTTTTGTACTTTTTGTACGTTTTTGTCTTCAGAACAACGTAAACTCTGTACATGGCCGATGTGCCTTTTTCCATTCTGATGCTGAATACAACTTTCTTCTACTGAGTGTTTGTACCTTTGTATTCTTATGACTGCTTCTGCATGATTCTATACTTTAGAATATTTTGCAAGTCTTTCCTCCTTCGTAAAATCTCCTCAGGGAAAAATACCTCGGGTATGTTTACCCGAAGATTTATCTCGGCAAGAACTTCACCTGTAAATTTTTCACGAATTTCAACAAGTATGTAGCATACACAATTTTAACTGGCAAATTTTTCTCAAGTTTTAACAAGGGTTTGAATCAATAAACCTAATTTAACTTCATCTTGTAAATTGCTGCAAATTTCAACAAGTGAAGATAAACAATTTTCTCGGCTTAACTTTAACTTGTAAATTGCTACAAATTTCAACAAGTAAAGATAAGGAAATTATCTCGACTTAACTTTAACTTGTAAATTGCTACAAATTTCAACAAGTAAAGATAAGGAATTTATCTCAGCTTAACTTTAACTTGTAAATTGCTACAAATTTCAACAAGTAAAGATAAGGAATTTATCTCGGCTTAACTTTAGTTAAGCATAATTTCTGTTCAACTCCGGTTAAACTTTATCTTAGATTAACCACGGTTAAACATCTCGGCTTAACTTCGGCTAGGCATTACTGTCTTCTATCTGCCCCCAATGTGAACCTAAGTTCCACTTGGGTTCTCATTATTCAAAAAAAAAAAAAAACAACATTATGCATAGTTTAATAAGTTCTGGGAAATTTTGGTAAGATTTCATTGATCATATCGGCAAAAAATCAAACAACATCTAATGATAAAAAAAAAACTTTAAATTACAAGTGTTCCATGATCTAGGCTTCCAGTTCCCTTTCCTCTTCTTCGGCTAATCCTGTGCCGAGAAGAAAGAATCGTTCCTCATCGCCCTCTTGGACGAGGATTTTCTTTACTGCTTCTTCACTTTTCTCGGTCGGCTCCTTGCTGACATCATCTAGGACCTTCATGCCCTCTTTTTCAACTTCTGTCTTCTCTGGTTCCCGAATGCTGCAGGTTAATTTCATTACTGCCATAGAGCAATTTTTTGCCTGCAACTGATCTCCTCTGACTTCCTCAATCCCATGTTCTGTTGGGAACCGTAGCAGTTGATGCAATGTTGAGGGAACTGCCCCCATTGCATGCAACCACGGCCTCCCCAAGATAATGTTGTAAGGCGAGGGCGTGTCAATCACAAGGAATTCTGTCTTGATCTTCTTCGTGCCAGCCTGTACCTCCAAGCTTGCTGCGCCTAATGGCCATGTCGGCGTTCCATTGAAGCCGATCATCGGGCCATTTGACTGCTCCATGTCATCAGGGTGAAGGCCTAACTCCTTGTAACATCTGACATACATGATGTCGCAGGAGCTGCCTTGATCAATCAGGATGCGTTTCACCTGGCACTCCCCAACCTAGAGGGATACTACCAAGGCATCATTGTGCGGGTGCTGGACCATATCTAGGTCGGCTTCTGTGAAGGCTATCATCGGTCCTTGGCACTCTTCACGCCGAGGTCTTTTCAGTCCGACCTGGTTGACGTGCTGCAGGTGTTTTACCCTCTGTGTCTCCCCCCGTATGTCGTTTTCATTCACTTTTGAGTGGATCACATTAACCACCCGAGGTCCGCCTGCCTGTGGTTGCTGCGCTGGGGGAGGCGGGGCTGCTGGTGCTTGAGGCAATCGTGCCTGTTCTTCCCTTGTTTTGGCCTCATCTACAAGGTCTCTCAGATGGCCTTGCCTCACCAAATCTTCTAAGTGTGCTTTAAGGGCTCTGCAACCCTGAGTTGGGTGCCCCTCCTCGTTGTGGTAAGCACAACGCCTACCAAGGTTTCTTCCCATAAATTCTCCTGGTGCCCTTGCCGGCGCTCTGAAGTAGGGCTGATTTCGAATTTGATCAAGGACTTTGTGGAGTGGAATTCGGAACACCGTTGTCACTGCCTGCTTAGCCTTCAACTCTGTCTCCTGTTTGCTGGGTCCATTGTTACCTCGGACTCGCTTCGGCGAGCCGTTGCCTTTTTCTGGCTTTGTCTCCTTATTCCCCGATGTATCTTCCTCGGCTCTGGCATACTTCTCGATTCTTGCCATGAGCTCTTCCATGCTCTTTGGCAGTGTCTTTGCCAAAGACTTTCGCAGTGGACAGTTATCCTTCAGGCCGTTCTTGAAAGACACGACCGCCACCTCCTGGTTGCATTCAGGTATTCGATTGAACACCTCATAGTACCTCTTTGCATAGGCCCTAAGGCTTTCATCTTTGCCGATCTTCAGAGCCATCAATGCATCCACCATCAATGGCTGCAGTTTGTTTGTTATGAACCTGGCCACAAACATCTCGGCCAGGCCTTCCCAAGTCTTCACGCTCCCCTTTGGTAATTTGTGGAACCAATCTGATGCAATCTCCCCGAAGGATGAAGGGAACACTTTGCAGAGCAACGGCTCGTTCCCACTATATAGTGCCATTGAATTCAAAAATATTCCAACATGGAAGTTAGGGTCTGACTTACCATCATATATTTGGAGCCTCGGCATACTGAATCTTTTCGGCGCGATGAATTTGTCCAATTCCACCGAGAATGGTGTCCTCGGCTTAACCTGGGAGGTTACTTCGATTCCGGCATTCTCTTGCTTCCTCTTGAGGTAATCTCTCAAGTCTTCTTTACTTCTCCCTGCAGCCCGGCTGTCTTTGGACTTTAGCCTTTTCGGCGCACTACTCTCGGCCTCATGGTGGCCTCTTTTCGATCCTTCCCCGCAGGATGCATCGAAACACAATACCCGCCCCTGAACATGCCGATGTTCTTTGGGGTCTGCCTCCTTCTCGTGATATGTCCTTCGAGACTCTTCTCTTCTCGGTTCTTCTCGGCCGACTTCCCTGGAAGGTCGGTGAGAGTGTCTTCCACTCCTCGTGTGCTGAGGGGCTTCGGGGATTACTTTCTGCCCCTTCTTCTGGGTGTTTGCTGCTGGCATTGGTGTGTCCTGCAGTGGGTATGGCGGCTGCATGACGTTATTTTGCATCATGAAATTGACAACCGATTGAAGGTCTGCCAATTTGTTTGCCATCTCTTTTACTTCCTCATCCCTCCGTAGGCACCTATCCTTCCATACCTGGAGACTATCTTCGTTGTAGTATCTGCCTCGGTCTGTCTTCTTTGAAGTGTCGCCCTCCTCGCCGACGTTTTTCTCTGCGTGATTCTGATCACGAGTTTCTTCGTTGTGGTTTTCTCTTTCAACGTTAGAGTCGACGGGTCATCCACTCCCAGCGGAAGTGTCGTCCCCAATCTTTTCCTTCTATATGTTACTGGCCATCTATTCTTCTTTCGCTTCCCACAGACGGCGCCAAATTGTGTGAGTGAATTTCCGATCACACTGCCCACCTTAGTAATTCAGCTGGAGAGCACAGGCAGAACGGATGGCACCCTGTTATCCTGCACAGAAAGAAAAGGCTCCGGTGGTGGTTCTTCCACCCGGGGACACTCCGACGATCAAGTCAGTATCTCTCAAAGATAATACAATGCGTAAAGTACTGCTCAAGGCTTAAAATTGCGTACCTTAGACCCGCCGGGGGTGCCCTTCTTTTATAGTTTAACCCCATCCCAGTCCCACTAGAAGTCTGACTTCTATGGACTCTTTAAGAGATAAGGATAGACCCCCTAAGAGTATTACCTATATCTATCTTGCAGTCTTTCTTCTTTCTAGGACTCCTGTCCCTTATCCGTTTATCCCGGATTCCTGTATTCTCGCAGATAACCTCGGCCTAGCCGAGATCATTCTGGTATCTTGACCAGGACACGTGACACCTCGGCTGACACTTCGGTGTCACCTCGGCCACGTGTTGGTACTCAGAAAATACATCCCCACAATATGGCTGCTGCTTTATTGACTAGTAAACCAAAGAAGCTGATTCTCACTACTCTTTCAAAAGTGATTATAATTAAAGTTGAAGAATGATGATGTAATTTGCATGAGGGCTCTGCTAGAGAGCTCTAATTAGAGCTGCTCAAAAGCAGCTCTAATGAGCTGTCACTATTTAAAAAAAAAACAGAGGGAGGTAAAAGACAAAATAAGAGGGGGAAAAGGACAAATTAATGCCACTTTAGAGCTCTAAGTTTAGAGGTCTCAATCATTTTTGTTTGCATGAAGTCACTGGACCTCTCACATGAAGTCACTTTCTTGTAATTTAAGAAAAGTGTTTAATAATTGTTTTTTATTTATTTTATTTGAATTCATGTTTAATTATTGTTTGAAAAACAAAAAGAGATATTGATATGTTCAAGTAGTTTAGATATGAAACTACTTCTCACTCATCATGAGATGTGTTATCATTAATATTTTTTTAGTTTTAATAAGGGTTCTTCTATGGTGTGCATATTTGTAAGTGTATATCATATACATTTTTATTATAAAAAGTCTAACTAAATTATAAAATTTTGTAATATGAATCACAAAATATATAATCTCGCCACAAATTAGTGTTACAAAAAATGTCATTAAGTTACAAACTTTTATTATATTAACTACAAAATTATGAACATTTTGTTATATCAATTTATGGTGTGATTACGTATTTTATAACTAAGGTTAAGTAATTTTGCGATAAGATGCATATGGTATGCACCCACAAAGAGGGCAGCCTATAGCATTATCCTTTAATAAGATGAGAAAAGTACTTGTAAATTTATAAAAAGTGTTTAAAAATATATGAAAATTTTTCAAGACTCGTTGTGCTTTAGTATCTTGTTAACCTTAATAATAATCTAATGAGTTGTTGTTTACTTAAATCATTAGAATTTAGAGTAATGATATATAATGATATACAAATAGAAAATTTATATAGAATTTTTATACATAATGATGTGAATTAATTGTGACCTTTCACTTTAAAATAAACTATCCATAAAGATAACTTACATTTATAACAATGTTATTGTGATATCATTCTTATGATATTTTTTGTATGAATTTTTTATATGAATAATGTTTTTCAAATTATTAATATGAGCTCAATGGTGAACACATTTGCTCTATCTTACGCATTTATCAATTAATTAAAATTCATTTGTGGTTGATCATGAGAATGACCCTATATGATTTTGAGGTTGAAGGAAATGCCATATGACAATACCATTTACAACTGAACTAGCAAATACACATATCCACTAACATTTGTGATTTGTCAAAAAAAATCAACAATGAACCATGTGGGAAGCTTATGTACAAAAGATATCAAAATTTATTTATGCCTTTTTGAAAAGTTAGCAAAAAGTTAATTTTTAACTTTTAGCCTATTTTAAATCACATAACTTTTCATATTTTTTACACACACAAAATTTAAAAAATTAAAATGTCAACTTTTAACCAATTTTTCAAAACACCCTTAGGGATCCAAAGATATCACCTAGTAATTTATTTCATTAATCACCAATAGGAATGGCAACGGGCCGGGGCGGGGCCGGGGATCACACTTCCCGTCCCTGATCCCCGATCCCCGATGGTAGAAATTTCCCCATCCTCGGTCCCGATCCCCGACGGGGAGCCTACTACCACCCCCGCCCCTGTCCCCCAACGGGGATTGGGTTTCCCCAACCACGATAATTCCCGGCTAAAATTAAAAAAAAAAAAAAAACAACAACAACAACATAAACATAGAACAACAACAGATCTGAGCACACACTCATCAACAACAACAATCATCAACAGATCTGCGAGAGCATATATATTCATCAAATGTAAAAAAAAATAAAAATAAAAAATAAAAAAATCTAACACATCATTTTCTTCATCTTCATTAGAGGCTCAGATAGAGGATGAGACGACAAAAGCGAGAGGCAGATCGGAGGGACAACGACGACGATCTGAGCTCAGACGGAATGGAGGGAGGCCGGCGATCGGAAGGAGGCAGAGAGATCGTCGTGAGGCAAATCGGAGGGAGGGAGAGAGGTCGACGTGAGATCGAACGGAGGGAG
Organism: Camellia granthamiana; assembly: GCA_036172215.1. Taxonomy (NCBI): domain Eukaryota; kingdom Viridiplantae; phylum Streptophyta; class Magnoliopsida; order Ericales; family Theaceae; genus Camellia; species Camellia granthamiana. The sequence goes on along the minus strand of CM069905.1, from coordinate 106,711,453 downwards.
AGAGATTGGCGTGAGGCAGATCGGACGGAGACAGTGATGGAGGTCGGGGTGAGGCAGTGGCAGTGAGGTCGGAAGGAGGGAGCTCGGAAGGAGTGAAGGAGATCGGAGGGAGGAACATCGGAGGGAGGCAAGGGTTTGAGAGAGAGAGAGAGAGAGAGAGAGAGAATGAAAAACTGAGTCAGAATATTTGGTAGTGTTACATCTTCATTAGGAAACATATATATATATATATAGGGAGGGTTATAATTGTAATTTCCTATCGGGGGAAACGGGGACGGGGGACGGGGGACGGAGCCGGGGCGGGTCCAGGGCTGGGGAAGGTATCACCGTCCCCGGCTCGAAAATAATCGGGGATTTATTTTTTAATACCATCCCCGGCTCGTGGGGAGTTTTTTTCGGGGAAAAACCGTTCCATTCGGGATCGGAGAGCCGGGTCCCCGTCGGGCCGGTTTCAAATTACCATCCCTAATCACCAAACGCCATATTTCACGTTGTTCTTTCATAATTCAACATTGAGCGTCATCCCCAACATAATTCACAACTCCTCAAGGCCATCAAATAACTTCTCAAAATATACATATACGGGGTCTTTTGAGAAGCGGAAAAAAAAAAGGGGGTCAATTTTTAGCTTTTTACTCATTTTGACTCACATCACCTCTCATATTTTTTACTCATAAAAAAATAAAATAAAAAAACCAACAAATAAATTTTTTTTCAACTTTCCAAAACACCACAAGGGTGTTTGGCAAGGGCTTTTTTTGGGCTTTTGGGTCTAAAATTCACAAAAAGACAAAATATGCTAAAATAACTAATAAGACAAAATATCACATCAAACTCATAATCATTTTATTTTTTTTCTCACAAACATCACATCAAATTATAAAAAAATCAAATTATCTTTCCAAACACAAAAATTTTAACCTACGAAAATAATCAAAAACTATAACTTACTAAAATACCAACTTCCCAAATACCCACATAATCTGATCAGACAGTAGTGAACCAATCAATGGCCCCGTTTGGTAGAGTTGTGGAAAAGTGATTATAGATTATACCTTAACAGATTATGACTTATAGCTGTGAACATAAGCTGTTAACCTGTTTGGTGTAGCTGTAAGACTATGGATTTAAGCAGCCGAGTAGTGTTTGGTTAATAAGCTGTAAAATAACTTTTTATTGTATAATTGTCCTTTCTGCCCTTATATGATATAAAAATGATTATTTTTTCATTTTTTTCAGTTTTAATTTTAAAAAAAATATATTTGATTAGTAAAAGTTAATATAATTAGTATTAATTAGTATCAATTAATACAAAAATTGATACATTTGCTAAAAATGTAATGGAAGTATTATTGTCATAATTATTTTCCATTATAAATTAATTAGTATCAATTAATTGCTTAATTAGTATCAATTAATGTCTTAATTAGTCTCAATTAATTAGTATCAATTAATGTCTTAATTAGTCTCAATTAATACTAAAATTATTAATTAGTATAAATTAATATTAATATTTAATTTTTATTAGTATCAATTAATATTAATAATCAACAATTATTATTAATTAGTATCAATTAATAATTAATTCATTACAAAAGTATGCAATATTAATTTATTAAAAATTAATACCAATTAATATTGATTTTTTTAATTAATATTGATTTTTTTTCTTTTTCTTCAAAAATATACAATTTTTTATTTTTTAATTAATATAAAAATATACAATATGAATTTATTAATAATTAATACTAATTAATATTTATTTTTCAATTAATATGGATTTTTTTCTTTTTCTTCAGAAATATACAATTTTTTATTTTTTTAATTAATATTTATATTAATTAATATTAATATTTGGGTATTGACGAGGACGTTTAAGTAATTTTAGCCTCCTACACCAGCTGTGCGCTTAAGTCAAAAATTTAAGTATCCCCTGACCAATTTTTGAGATAAACTGAAAAATAATTTCATTTAAACTATAAATTGATTAACCTAAACTACACCAAACACAATATTTTAATTTAAATTAAATTAAAAACTAAAATAAACCGCTTATAAACTCAACCAAACACGCCTAATGTCACAACTCCTCCAACCAAGCTGATCTATAGGCGTGCAAGTTTTGTGGGTCCTCTAGTGTACCCTACTCGTCTTCCCTCCCCACTTTCTTTTATTTATAGGGAAAATAACTGTACTGCGTATGATGAAAAAAAATTATAAAAATATATAAAAACAAATTTGTAATTATTACAATATATAAATTTTGTCATTAATCTATATAGTGTTTTGATAAATTGGTAAAAAATTAATTTTTTAACTTTTTTTTTAAGTTTATTTTGTCTTTTTATGAATAAAAAATATAAGAAGTGATGTGACTCAAAATGAATACAAAGCTAAAAACTAGCCTTTTATTTTGTTCCCAAAACATCCCTATATATTTTTTTGAGCAAATTACACAAATAGTCCTTATAGTTTAAGGCTTGTGTCACTTTGGTCCCTGACTTTTCAATTGTAACACATTTGACCTTGAATTTTGAATCTTGTTCCAAATAAGGACAATTGAATATATAATTAGATTTTTCAAAGGTGAAATTGTCAATTTGATAAAATATAAACTAATTTGACAAAAATAAATGTCAAACAAATATTTTTGAATTTTAAAAATTTATTTCTACCTACTAAAAATAAAATTATGTAAAATTGATAAATCTTTTAGATATTTATTTATTTTTTTACCAAATTAATTTTTATTATGTATTTGGATGATGATCATGTAAAATTAATTTTAAAAAATTAATCATGTAATTTTTATTAAGTTTACATAATTTTATCATTGGTAGATAAAAATAATTTTTAAAAAATTAAAAATATTTTTTTGACATTTATTTTTGTCAAATTAGTTTATATTTTATCAAATTGACGATTTTACCCTTAAAAAATCTAATGATATTTTCAATTGTCCTTATTTGGAACAAAATCCAAAATTCAGGGTCAAATGTGTCACAATTGAAAAGTCAGGGATTAAAGTGACACAAGTCCCAAACTATAGGGACTATTACTGTAATTAATCCTATTTTTTTGGAAAAATTACATACAGGTAGAAGTTGAAAAAAAAATTATTAACCCATGAAGAGTTGCACTTTCACAACATTTTATTTACACTCCACCAAAAATGCACTTATATCCCTACATATTTATAAAAAAAAATTCTAGGGACGTTTTGGCAAGCGGATAAAAAGTCAATTTTTTAGTTTTTTTAATTTTTTGGATCATATCATCTCTCTATTTTTTTTCTTTTTTACATTAAAAAAGCCAAAAAAATTACAAAAAAAAAAAAAAGAAAAGAAAAAAGAACTATTATGTGTTTGGTATGATGTTCAAACTATGATTCCATGCCATGGTTTCAGTATAGTGCTTCTTTAGAGTTTTCAAAAGTTAATTCTACACTTATTTTTAAAAATTCTTTCCAAGGTAGGAAATTTTGGGCGAACCAGTCGCCCTTCTGGATGTCCTGCCAGTCGTCCTCCTGGACATCCGGCTGGTTGATCGGTACAGTGTAAATTTTTTTTTTTAATTGGCACATGTTATTTTTTATATTTTAAATAAAAAAATTCAAAATTTGTTAAATTTTTTTTATGAGTTTTGAATAGAATTTTGAGTTGTGTGTTTGGTTATGAGTTGTAAGTTTATATATCAAATATTATATGCCACATCAAAAATTTCCCACACAATTTAAAATTTTTTTCAAAACTCATTTACCAAACAAATTTTTCACACTCAAATCATAACTCCAAAACTCATAAATTCAAAATACAATTCCATCATCAAATCATATTTGAAAAATTCTACTAAACGTTATCTAATTTTTTACTGTGGGTGTTTGGGAAGTGAGTTTTTATGTAGATTTTAGTAGATGTAGGTTTTTATGAGATAAAAAATTTTTAATGTTTGGGAAGATAGTTAAGTTTTTATGTGGTTGGATGTGATGTTTGTGAGAGAAAAAGTGAAATGATTATGGGGTTGGATGTGATATTTTGTTTGGATGTGTTTTTTTTGGTTTTGCAAAAGTTTTGTCTTTTAGTGAAAAACCAACTAAAAAATTTGGCAACTTTTCTTCCCAAACACCACCACTACCTTCCTAAAACACCAAATATAATTCACCATATTTTTTTTCTGCCTCCACTAGGGCAGTAATTCCTCTTATTTATATATGGAAGAAGCATAGACCATCACCCGTGCATATCTCCAATTGATGATTACAAGATTGTAGAGAGAGAGAGAGAGAGAGGGAGATCAGGGAAGGGGAGTGAAGTTAATGCAACGATGAGTGAAGGCGGCGGCAAACGATCTGGAGAGAAAGGAGTGCGGCGAGGCACGGTGGTGCCGCCGAGTAGAGGGGAGGTGCTGAAGGGAATCATTAGAGACTTTTCTGAAGCTCTGACTCTCCCACAAGACGACTCCTCTGGAGATGGCGGAGCTGATCACCAACAACTCCTCCAACTCCAGCCCAGCCAGAGACCCACCGTGCCTCCCAAGAGAGGTGATGTGCTCAGGCGAATCCTTGCTGGCAACTAGTTTGATTTCATTCATGCCACTTCTCTACTACTAGTAGTCTTTTTTCCATGTATTTTAATATCTTTGTTTTGGGTATTGTTGTGTTCTTCTTCTCCTTTCTCCAACCTGAATTGTAGTGGTGAAAGATCCTCTGTTCTCAAATGTTTGTTAGTTGTCCTTAAAAACACTGATAATTAGTGGATTACATGAGAATCTCAGGTGTATAAGAATCTCAAAACATATCCACTGATTGTGAGTGTTTTGGAAGAAGAAAGAGGCAGAGAGAGAGAATCTCAGGTATAGTATAGATGCAGTAGGGAAGTTGTGCCAAAAGGATGAATTTTATAAATGTTGCATAAATCTGGCTATCAGTCTCTTGCCCTCATTTGAAAAGCCTAATTGTAGTAGTTGAGTGCTATATTTGGTCCTTAATTTTAAAGGCAAATTACCCTTGTAGCTATTGTAATTTCACTCTTATGTTAATAATTTGGTCATTTAGTTCTATTTTCCTCAACCAAAAAAAAAAAAAAAAAAAAAAAAAATCTGAATTTATTACCACGATCCAATTTAATGTAATTGATTATGCCTTTTTAAGAAATTGTGTTGAGATGAAATTTGGTGATTATGGTGTTAGACATCCAATTTGAAACAAATTTTATAACCACTCTTGCCACTACCATTCCACCGCGATCCGCACTGCCTCTTGGCTAATCTAACCTGTAATTGGTTCATTTCAACTCTTGAATAAGCTGCCGAAGATGGCTCTGAGTGTGTGGTGTAATATTATTGTGGATGGATTCAACTATTTTATGATAATGATTCATAAGAAAGTTGTCTTCCCACATGAAGACCTCCAAATATAGCACAAATATGACAATAATATATGTTTTCCCAATTCCAGTAGGACTCTCAAATAATGTATTACATCTTTGCCATGTTATGGAAGTAATCTCAGAGAACAATATTGATGATTCTTAGGTTGATATAGGAAATTGACCAAAATTAACATAAACAAGACTGGTTTACCTAGGAGATTACAAAACAGATAAAGCATTTTTTTAAATGCTTCCAATTCTGGCACAGGACGGTACCTTTGGAGCAATTTCATTGTGGATGTAAAAGAGATACGTTCAAATCCCATTAGATTTTGTCATGTTTTGTAGCAATCTCAAATCTTCCAATCGCTCACTTGGACTTTAAAAATCAACAATGAATTAATGAAGCTTTCTTAGAGTGATCTCTTGCTAGGGTGAGAAGGGAAAAGAGGTGTCTTGCCGAAGGTAGTGGGTGGAAAGGGAAAGGGAAATGGTACTTGATTTAACCCCAGTCTAAAATAGTCAAAAAGTCAACTTACATTCTAAACTAGCTCTGAATAATTTCTCCATAAGCAAAGGACAACAATAGATAAAATTAGGATTTTTGTTGCGTTACTAGATGAGGAGAGATTGAGGGTGTGACCAAGGTCCTGAGAGTGTTTATGATGAGTGGTTCAAATTTAAAGAATATTTGATAAATGACCGTAGTAATTAGTGTGTTAACTTTAAAATTAGAATTAATTTCATCCCTTAGATAAGTTAAATGGAATTGGACGAAGAGCATTGATGGTAATTAATTTAAAAAATTATGGTTTAAATTAAAAAATAATTAAAAATTTGATTTGTTTTTTGGGTGAATAAAATTTGATTTGTTACAAACATCAAATCCTAGAGTTTTTCATTCTGTAATTTCTTCAAAATTAAATTTTATACTTGTTTTTTAAGCGACAATAAGGGCTTCATTTGAAACAACTTATAAGCTTATTTTGCTTTTAAAATGTTTCACGTAATTCTTCATACCATTTATTTATTTATTTTTTTTTTAACTTAGGTCACTTAAAAAATCAATAGAAATTAAAAATATGTCAAATAACTAATCCTTTTAAAGAATAATTATTTACAAACTTATTTTAAATTAATAAATTAATTTATAAGTAAAATATAAAAGGAAAGCTAAGAGGCAGTTTGGAAAGTGACATTTTCAGTAACTTGAAAAATTAAATATATTTGCAAATTTTTTTATAAAAAAAACGTGTAAAAAGTAAGGTGAAAGAAATTTTTTATTTGATTTTTATATATATATATATTAATTGATTTAAAATAATATATTTTCAAATAGAGGGACCTTTTAGCTTATGATGATTCGATGAACTCAGAATTGATAAGTCCATCCACGTTGGGGCACCGGAAGAGGTCGGAGTGACCAAACTCTGAAAACATGATAGATCGCATATATCTACTATGATGGTGATTGACGATAACGGTGGTCGAAAAATGTCATTCAAATTCAGCTTGATTAAAGATCGCATATATCTACTATGATGCTGACATCTTAAAAATGACTCGCAGAAAAGACTCTTAAAGTCACTTGTTTGCCCACTTGTTTCTTTGAATGGTAAACTTCAAATGTGTCTTGAGAATCCTACCAAAAAAAAAGAAGAAAAAAACAAGAACTGTCTTTGTTTGTTTCATTACCATGACAACTGTGAACATGCTGTCACTTTGAAAATAAAATAATAATAATTATTTATTTTGCAAAACTGTTGTAATAGATAACAATAGCAATATCAACCAGAGTATCGTATAATATACCAAGTTTAACGATGATCATACATGGACTAGACCACCATAGATGTATCATTCTGAAATCAATAACATTACATGCTTAAAGTTTTCTTGTCAATTGTTGATGACAACTGTGATACAGCTGTTGCTTTGGTGAGAAACAAGGTCGGTTCAAGCCTTTAGTAATTGAAGCAATGAAAAAGGACTCAACATTTTCATATATTAACATATCTCAAATACAATTCAATTGTTTCTCACAAAACTAACACACGAAAAAAGAAAATGATATACTTCCATGAGCATAATACAAGGTTTAAAATTTTGATAAAACAGTCATAATACATCCATCTAAAAAGGGAGTACTAAACCAGTTCTAATGAGCTGGAAATTCAAAAAAAAAAAAAACAACAACAACAAAAAAGAAAAGGCAGACACAGTCATCACATCATGGGCGGTTAGCTCATTAGATTTCTTCCTAGAGATCTATATTTAGAGCTCTCTATTTAGAGTTTCCAAGCATTTTTATTGGTAAAAACGTCCATCCGTTTTGTATATGTTTGTTATATGCACACTTCTTTTATTATTATTTTTAATTATATATATTTATAAATAAAGGTTTACATTGAAAAGGATTCCATAAATTTTAAAAGCTTATTATATATAATTTTAAGAAAGCTCATTTTAAAAGAGACCCCACCAATTTAAAATAGGTTCGAAAAACTATTCTTAGGAGTGGTTTGAGATGATCTAAATAAATGTACTTTTTGACTTTTTATGAAATATAGGTTGGGTTTGAAGTGATGTGGTAGAGAAGTGATGTGACTTAAACAAGATGATGTGACTTAAATAGAATAGTAACTTTTTGACTTTTTAACTGTTTTAGGTTATGACAAACAAGTCCTTAGTTTTCGCTTTGAATTTATAAGTTTTATTTATTTGACAACGTTTGGCACTTTTAATTTTATTTTCTTCTTTTTCATAGTTAAATATTTTAAATAGCTTCCAAATTTTAGTCATGAGAATGGAAGAGACATATGAATTTTACATGATATATAATTTACTAAAACTAATAAATATTATTTAAATTTAAATTTAAAATATAAAAAGTCTTGCAATAAAATTTTGTTTTAGGCCTGGTGAACGCTTAAGTCGGCCCTAGTAAGAAAAGGAATTGCTAACATCTTCTGTTTTTTTTTTTTTTTTTAAGTAGTGGTTTAAATTGTTTTTACTTCACATGGAGTTCAAAAAATAAAAAAATAAAATTTAATCTGCAAATTCATTAATTGTGTGGTTATATAGATATTGAAAGAATATATGTTAAATTATACACTCGGAAAATACTTGCTGAAACGTCCAATTCACCCTGAATTGATTAAGAAATTATAATTAAATTGATTTTCAATTTGATTAAGCCTTTAAGCTGAGTTTAATCAAATCAATTTATCCTATATGTGTGTACAAGTTTGGGGCACTGTATAATATAGCCATTATTCAGTAATAATATAATATTAATAATATTTTATTTATTACGTGATATAAATGGCGAGACTTCTTACAATGGGAACATATAATTGACAAAATTCACAATTTTGAAGGGTCCAAGGCCAGTCTACTTCTAAGTTCGGTCAACACATCTAGAAGTATTGTTAGACAGATCGACGACTCAAATTCACGTGGGAACACCACAAGGATCATATCATATATATCATATCGTGATCTATGTGCATGATTAGTCGAAGCCATTTTGAAATGCCACGTGTCACTTCGTGATATGGATACTTTACCTTCAAGCTTTCTCTCCAATTGGTTCTCTTCCAACTTTTTTCAACCAACTCAAGATATTCCCTCCACTCTTCCACAACACAAGTAGAGAACAAGAGGAATGAATGAATGTCTCATATAGTTTTCAGAGTAGGAGAGAGAGAAAGAGAGAGAAGTACTAAGTGAGAGAAACCAAGAAGCAGAGATGGCACTGAGGATGAGCCCAGATGAGAAAACAGTACACTGTGATGCAGAGCCATGGTTCAAGCCCAAGAAAGGTGGTCTAATTCCACCCAAGAGAAAGCTAGTGAAGACTATGATGCTTGAGTGCTTACTCAAATCTATTGGTTCTGTGTTCCAATCTTGCTGTCCCTCTGGACCTCCATCAAACCCAACAAGGAAGTGCAAGAACAAGAACAAAAAGGCCATCTTTTCAATCCAATCATAGCTTCACATTGCTTATCATTACCATCATCATCTTCGTCATAGTCGCCGTGTATTGGAGGAGGCCATGTCTTTACCCTTTGGAGCAACTATCAAGTCCAGCCTTTATTAATGGTTTCAAAATTTCAATTTTAGAATGAAATGGGTCATGGGGGATGTGTAATGTTTGTTAGGATTATGTTTAGGTCTGTTCGTTTAAAGCTCCACCTTGTAGCTCCCTCATTTTAATATATGTTTGTGTATAAATAATGACTTTGTGCTGATTTGTGCTCTGCCCCTGCCCTGCTATTACATTCCCTCATTTTTTGCATTGGTTTCCGATTTCTACGAAGTAAATTTCCAATGATTCACAAACACAGGAGATTACAAATTCCCAAATTCATGAGTTCTCTGTGCTCATTTAATTGAGAAACAGAGCAAAATCAGTGTTCTATTTTCGGTTCCCCATAAATTTTTCAAAGTGCATATTATTAGGGAGCTTAGATCCAATCCATTATTGGGATGTTCTTTATGGTCTATGATTTACAGTTATGCTCGACATTATACTGTGTTTGATTGAGAGATTTAGAGAGAGATTTACAAAAAGAAAGGAAAAAAAAGATGTGAAATTAAATGAAATACAAATATATTTTATTTATATTTTACTTTTATTTTCTAAATCTTTTATCAAATCTCCCAACCAAATAGAACGTAAATTTCACATCTTGAGAAATTTGAGCTGTAAATTTGGCATTTTCTGTTTTTACCAGTGTGAAATTTTAGCTATAAAGACAGTTGGGTTTACTAGTGACATTGAGGCCCCGTTTATTTGTTTTGGGGTTAAGTAGATGGAAGAGGATTAGGATGGAGGTGGAATTATTGTGTTTGTTTTGAGAGTTGGGGAGGGGATTAGGATGAGGGAGGTGATATAGATGGAGGTTGGAAGGGGGATTGAGATGGGGGAGGTGGAGATGGTATTAGAAAAATAGTGAAGAGATTAGAAAATTTTTTTTTTTTAATTTTTATATATTATGAATTTTTTTTAAATATTAATGTTTAATTTTTTATATTTTTTTTATTTGTTTTATTATTTTATATAAAAATAATTTAATAACTCCTACACTAATAATTATTATCAAAACAAATATAATTTTACTTAATCCTCTCATTATTAATTCCCTCTATTCTACCTTTGAAGACAAACGGCCTGACAGTTAATATCAGTTGGTTGTCGTTGGCTTCCAGCGGGGATATGGGAGGATAGGGTCCCATGCCCAATCACCATTCTCCACGGCCCGGCTCGGTGGCCAATGCTGAGTTCCACTTTTAAAGTCTTGTTTGGATACTCTATTTTAATCCATCTTTTTATCTTTTTATTTTTTGTAGGTCACATCAATTAATATTTCCTCTCTATTTTTCTATATATTTTTTTATAAAAAATTAAAAAATACACTTATTTAGAACATCCTAAATCATCCCTAAAATTGGAAAATTATAAAAAAAAGTGAACAGTTAAAAAAAAAGTAATTTCAAAATAATGATAATATAATTTTTTATTGCACAACTTTATGTATCAACTACTTACACTTTTATTATTTTGAAATTATTTTGTCTACATGTCAGTTTTTTTAAACTCTACCTTTAAAATTTGGGTTATTTATGGGAATATTCAGGCCTCTTTGGAAAAGGCTGGATTTTAATCAAAAGATTAATTCAATTTTTTACTTTTTGAAAAATGAGTGAGAGCACTAATTAGTGCCATCACTAATGATGTGGTAGTGGGTTTCACCTACTGTCACAGTGTATTGTGTCCTTTTTTCTTTTTTTTTTCCTGTGCCCTTTTCCACCTCATTAGTGGTGGGTTAGAAATACCAAATCAGTGGTATGTAGCATTGCTGTTACTTTTTTATACACATTTCATAAAAAATTAAAAAACCAATTTAAAAAGTTAATTTTCAAATGAATTTTTACTAACAAGTTTCATTTAGGATTGGTTTGGATATGTCTTATTTTTTGATTATTTATTAAGAAAAAATATATAAGAAAGTAAAGAGTTGATATGATTCAAATAAGCTAATAAATCAATGAACTACTTATTTTGTGTTGCCAAAACAAGAATTTAGATCTCCTTAAAAGTTTTAACCCAATAAATCTTATTAGTTTTAACCCAATTGATGATGTTACTTTTTAGGCAAGAGTTGTGCATTCTTTTTTATTTTTTATTTTTTTGGTAAATAGAAGATTGGTCCCGTTTGGTAGAGCTGTGGAAAAGTGATTATAGATTATAACTTAACAACTTATAACTTATAGCTGTGAACATAAGCTGATTTTTGACTTATAAATTAAGCTTCTCCTCCCCCACTCAAAGAATAAGTTGATTTTTGACTTATAAAAAGCTATAAGTTGTATTGTTAAGTTGAACCAAACACATCAAAATAGCTTAAATTAAGCTAAAAGCTGAAATAAATTGAAAATAAACCTTACCAAACAGGGCCATTGTATAAAGACTAAAAGGAGTTCAACAATAGTTTGGGATATGAAATCCCTCTTGCATCACCAGACACTTGATTTGCAATACATAAAGGCATAGATAAATAAACTACAAAGCCAACATCCAACTTACTTCCTTCATTTCCTAGGAGATCTGTACAGGTATTTCCCTCTCTGAATGTATGTTTAATTGCCATCACTCTGAGCTGCTCCACGAGGCACTTGCAGTCACAAATGAGATTGCTAAGATGATGAAGCTCAGATGTATTTCCCATGATGAGTTGCTACACTGCTTGGGCGTCAATTTCCACATCAAGTGTGTTTATGTTTAGATGTTTTGCAAGTTGTAATCCATTACGCAGCCCTCATAATTCAACTGCTATGCTAGTTGCAATGCCAATGTTACGACTGAACCCTCTGATCCATTGTTCAAGCCAATTTCTAATGATTCCACCTGCTGTTGGTCCTGGGTTACCCTTGGCTGCTCCATCGGAGTTAAGCTTGAATCTGGGATGGTCTGGTGGTTTCCAACTCATGTGTGAGAAGGTTTTATGGGTGAAAGGTTTGGGCAAGTTGTGTATGAATTGCCATTCAATGGCAAAGGCCATAGACAAATTATGGTTTAGAGCATGAGGTGGGTTTGTATCGAAAATGCCGGAGTTCCTATCCTTTCAGATAGCCCTACAAAGGATTGGGAATAGAGTGCTCCAGAAGTCTTCTAAGTGATGAAAGATTGAACTGGTGCAGCTAATTTTGAGCCGATTAGGAAGGTCACTATTGAAAGAGTAAGTGAGATCGGGAGGAATGCCTAGTGCCGACCACAGATTTAACGAAAAAGAACAGTTTCTACGAACATGAGCAGTGTTCTCATTTTTGAGGCCACACCTGGGGCATTTGGTATCATTAAGAATGTGGCGAGTATAAAAAAGGGCTTTAGTACTAAGCCTATCTTGCAAGGCAAGCCAGATGAAATGTTGGATGCGAGGGGTGGTGCAAGTTTTCCAAACCCAAGGCCAGTTATCCAGGGAGGAGAGATTGCAGGTTGAAGGGCAAAAGTGTAAGCCAAAGTGCTGCTAAAAAGGCCATCAGTTGCAAGACTCCAAGGGATGACATCCTCTTGATCTTTATGCCATTGGAGGGTTATCCCATTAATCAAGTTTTTTACAGTACTAGGAATATCGAAGGAAAGGTTATGGAAGTTCCAACAGTTACTTACCCAATAATCTCTTACTTTGATGCAATCCTCATTACGGTTGAATGGCCCCTCGATCAAATTCCTAAGACAGCAATTACCTACCCAACGGTCACATCAAAAAGAAGTGTTGTTACCATTGTGGACAAGTATTTTACTTCCTTGGTTAAAACTCTCATTACCGTGCTTAATGTTATTCAAGGTGACCGAGCTCCAGTTGACTAAGGACTTTTGATTAGGATATTTGGAGCTAAGCACTTTGGCCCAGAGTTTGTCTTTCTCAGTGTGGAGTCGGCATTTGAGTTTGGCCATCGCTACATTTTTAACAATTTTTGCTTGTCAAATCCCCAGACCGCCCAATCTTTTTTAGGTTTTGTGATCTTATTCCAATTAACGGCATGAATTTTACGATGGGTTTGAGTTGAGCTGTGATAATCCTATTCTGCGTTATGTTAATTAATCTTAATTATGATTGTGATTATGTGTCTGATATGATTTTTGAGTGCCAATTATATGATTATATGTGGTTTTGAATTTCTATCTGTTCACCGTAAGAATATCTGTTTGATTTTCTGCTATAAGATTAAATTAAAGGCCATAAAGACGTCAGAAACAAAAATTGATCGTATTTTTGCGATTAGCATAATTTTTAGAGCCTACGGTGAAATTTGATTAAAAATTGCTTCGTAGCAAAATAATTAGACTAAATCAATTAAATTAAGTACAATTAATTAATCTTAAGTAAGGTTGATTAGTTTAACCTAATCACCTAGTATCTATATGGGCTAATTACACCCAAACTCATATAATGAGCTCAAGAGGCTGAAAATACACTCTAGAGAGAGAGAGAGAGAAGGACGGTTCGAGAGAGAAAGAGAGAGGGCACAATTGTAGATTTTGGCTCAATGCTTGGAAATTTGGAAGCTAGGCTCAAAAGATTAGTTAAATTTAAAAGAATTGAAGCTTTAAGTGAGTAATTAAACTCTAACCAAGATCATGATTATGTGAATTCAAAAATAAAATGAAGCTAAGAATGAGATTTGAGTTGTCTAAGATGAAATTGAAGTCAATATAACCATGCATGTAAAGAGTTGCCATGAATTTGCATAATCAAGTATATAGAATGTTAAACATGAAGAATTAAGTGCCAAATCACACATGTATGCATAATTTTGTTGAGCTTCATGATTTTGAGCATCATTTGTGCTATTTGAAATGGAATAAGAGTCAATATTTTACATGTATGCATGATTCATGGAGGTATGATGCTTGGTTGTATAAGTTTTGAATTTGACAAGAAGAATTTGAAATGATATGGGAAATGGATTATGATTTTGGACAATTGGGTTCAAATTACCTATGTTTTTATGTTATACAATGTTTTTCCAAGATTTTGTACCAAATTTGCAAGCTTTGGACCTTTGGACATGTGTTTTGAGCTTCAAACAGAATTCTGGAAATTCCAAAATTCAACCTTTCTGCTCGAGCGAAGAAAGTCTTGCTCGAGTGTAAAAATCAAGCTCCCTAAAGTTTTGCAGAGATTTGCACGGTAGCTCGAGCGGCAGACCTTGCACTTAAGCGAGCCTTATTTTGCAAGACTCCTCGCTCGAGCGGCAGAAACTTTGCTTGAGCATAAAATTCATGCAACCAATACTTTTATAGAGTTTTGTAAACCGCTCGAGCGACCAAAGCTGGACTCGAGCGGAGTATCTTGTTTTAGAAATTTTGATAAGTCGATCCCCGTTCCGTTTTCCATTCTCTTTCATTTCTAAGCACTCTTAGACATGCATTGAACATTGTACATGAACTAAAGTAATAAGAAAGAGGCCTAAGAGAAATAAACAAGTTAAGAACGGATTGAATTGCTTATGACCCAATGTGTTATGAAATGTGTAAGGTCAAGCACAAGGACAAATCCATCGACGGAACACTGTGAGTAATATCTTAGTAAAGATACTTTCAAGTATTTTATTTTCCAAATGCTACTTATGTACAAGTTTCATGTATTTGTTGATTTGAACTATGAATGAGTATTCGATATGCCTAATGTTTGTATAAGGCTTTACGAAAAACATGATTTAGGCCCAAGACCATTTGATGTAAATTGGGCCTGAGGCCATTTAATACGTTTGATATGTAAAAATTAGGCCTGAGGTCGCTTGATATGTTTAAGTATTATGATTGGCCAAACGCCGTTTAAATATTTTGATGGGCCAAAAGCCATTTGAATATGAATGTGATGGACCAAAGGTCGTTTGAACAAAAAGGCGATCATGATCATGATTATGAAATGTGCATGAATATGAGTATCGAAACTAATGAGCCCAAGGCCGTTTGATACGAATTGGGCCTGAGGCCGTTTGATGAATTTGACAAAGTTATGCAATGGGCCTGAGGCCCTCTGATATGTTTGATAAGGATCTAAAATGGGTCAAGGCCGTTTGACACGTATAACAAAGTCATAAAATGGGCCTAAGGCTATTTGTACATGAAATTCACTAGTTTGATATACTCCATATGACTTAATATGAATCTCCTTCATCTAACCCCTTTACTTTGGTATTATTTACTAGGCTTTAGCTCACTTTTATTCATATATATGTAGGTGATCAAAGGAACATTCAACCCCTGTTTTAGTGGAGTATGAGGGAGGAACCCAACTTTTGTGGAGTCAGCCCAGGTGCCGCACGCAAGAGGCTTTGTTTTGACGATTTGTATTTTCTTTTGCTACTTCCAATGGTCATGATAGACCATCTACGTGTAAAAGCTTTTGGCATAGTTATTTATATGTTTGAATGATGTTGGGTGTACAAGATACTAATTATGGATTATGGTGTGAGTTATTATCAATGTATGGGAATGTTTTTGATATACCATGTAGGCATAGCTCATTAAACAAAATTTTTAAGTCTGCTTCCGTTTTGGCCCCCTTTATTACTATTCAGATACGTTTAATCTTGTTTGAGGCCATAGGTAATCCAATGATTACTGGTTGGTTATGACCTTAATCTATAAGGGCGGGTTGGGGTAATGACAGAGTGGTATCAGAGCTTAATAACTCATACACCTCTCCAAGTAAGCAATAGGTGTCTAGAAGAGATCTTGGATGCATTCATGTGATAAGTATGAACTTGAAGGCATTGAGAATATGCTTCAATGTTTTGAAACGAACAACTGTGTGATATATGCATTGTTGTCTATTTGAATATGTGTGTTTTTTTGTATATGCATACTTGTGTACATTTTTGTAAAGAATAATGCAAGTTTAATCAGATAATGATGAGAACAAAAGCTGATAAATTAGAGGAATCCTCTACCACTAGAATGGATAAGATGGAAAGATTGATACAAGAAATGGCAAAAATGTTGAGGCAATAACAACAGTGGTAGTAACAGTGGCAACAGTCGCACCCTCTACTTCCACCTCCAGTACAGCCTGTACAAGACTCACAAAATGATAACCGAACAATAACTCTCACCAAAAAGTTTAAAAAGATGAAACCACCACAATTTCATGGGAGATTGAATCCATTAAAGGCTGAAACGTGAATCCTTAGCATGGAGAAACTGTTTGAGGTGTTTCCGCATCTTGAAACATAGAAAATATTGCTAGCCACCTTTACACTAGAAGATGAAGCAAGAAAATGGTGGATGTTGATGCGTAAAAGCAATAAAGATATTGGTTGGGCACGGTTCTTGGAAATCTTCTGCGAAAAGTATTTTCCACAATGTGTCTGTGACAGAATTTATGGAACTTAAGTAGGGCAGCATGATAATAGCCGAGTATGAGGCCAAGTTTACTAAATTGGTTAGATTTGCACCGCACATGGTTGATATCGACTATAAGAAAGTGAGAAAGTTTGAGGGTGGTCTTCGAGACGATATTTTAGAGAATGTGAATGTACTAAAGCTAGAAACCTACATTGATATACTAGATTAGGTCATAATATCAGAAGCTAACATAGCTAAGCAAAGTAAACTATTAACCGACTAGAAAAGTAAAAGGCAAGGTTTTTTTTCGAAGAAAAGACTTTCAAAGAAACAGAATACGGGATCCTTAAGTACTTCAAATTCCTTCAGAGATACGTCTCCAATGTTTAGTCAATGTGGTAAAAGACATCGTGGGGTTTGCTACCACGTTTCAAGGGTCTGCTTTAAGTGTGGTAAAATGGGGTATATAGCAAGGGATTGTAACCAAACCAGTGGAAAAATAGCTGCTAGCTCAACTTAATCAGTCCCAAAACTAGGAAATACTACGAGGCCTACTACGACTAGAGATACCATAAGGCAGGTGAGAGTCTTTTCACTTGTCTTGAGCGATACACGGAACACGAAAGCTGTCGTCTCAAGTACTATCTCCATATGTAATCAGGATGCTTTTGTGTTAATTGACTCCGGATCAACACACTCTTTTGTAACTTATGCATTTATATCTAAATGGAGTAGACCTCTAGAATCACTGCCATATTTGTTATGTATATTTGCTCTATCTGAGGAATCTGTGTTATGTACATCTGTGTGTCGATTTTGTGATATGCGTATTGGAAATGCTACTTTGTCTGTAAATTTGTTACCCTTGGGCTTTAGACAATTTGATGTAATTCTGAGTATGGACTAGTTATCTAAATACTGTGCCACCATCGATTGTGTAACGAAACAAGTTGTATTTAGGTCGCCAGGATAGGAAGAAATTATGTTTGTGGGTAATGGGGCAGTGCCTCCACCTTATTTAATATCTAGAATGAAAGCATGTAAACTGATTAGGAAAGGATGTCACAGTTACTTGTGTAGTGTATTGTCTAAACAATCTATAAATGTAGAATTAAACAGTATCCCTATTGTTAGAGAATTTTCGGATGTATTCCCAGATGAATTACCAGGAGAATTGGTTAACAAGGAGATAGAGTTTATTATTGATGTTATGCCAGGCACTCAACCTATCTCAAAAACCCCCTACAGAATGTCCACTGCTAAAATGAACAAATTGGAAGAACAATTGCAAGACTTACTTGAGAAAGGGTTTATCCGGCCAAGTACTTTGCCATGGGATGCACCGGTATTATTTGTGAAAAATAAAGATGGGACTTTGCGACTGTGTATTGACTACCGGGAACTGAACAAAGTAACGATAAAGAATAAATACCCTTTATCCCGTATTGACAACTTGTTTGATCAGTTACAGGGATCACAAGTATTTTTCAAAATTGATTTGAGATCCGGGTATCACCAATTGAAGGCAAAAGCAGAAGATGTTGAGAAAACTGCGTTCCAGACAAGGTATGGTCATTATGAATTCCTTGTTATGCCATTTGGAGTGACTAATGCCCCTATAGCATTTATGGATCTGATGAACTAAATTTTCAAGATTTACCTTGATGACTTTGTTATAGTTTTTATTGATGATATTTTGATATATTCCAAAAGTAGACTTAAACATGAACACCATTTGAGAACTGTCTTACAAATACTTAGAGAAAAGAAATTAATTGTTAAACTAATGAAGTGTGAATTTTGGCTGGATGAGGTTGTTTTCTTAGGGCATGTTATTAACAAAGAGGGGATTTCAGTAGATCCACAAAAGATGGAGTCAATTGTGAATTGGCCTACTCCAACAAATGTAACAAAAATTCGCAATTTCATGGGTTTAGCCAGGTACTACAAACAGTTTGTGAAAGATTTTTCGAAAATAGCTGTACTACTTACTCAACTCACATGCAAAGGACAACCGTTTGAATGGACTGATGAAAGGGAGTTTGCCTTTCAGGAATTGAAGACAAGACTAACCACTGCTCCAGTTTTGACATTACCCTCAGGTATGGAAAACTTTGTGATATATAGTGATACTTTTTATAAATGTTTGGGTTGAGTATTAATGCCGAATGGAAGGGTGATTGTTTATGCCTCCCCGACAATTGAGACCGCATGAAAAGAACTACCTAACACATGATTTGGAGTTAGCCGCAATTGTGTTTGCCTTGAAAATTTGGCGGCATTACCTGTATGGGGCGATATGTGAAGTATATACTGATCACAAGAGACTAAAGTACTTCTTTATCCAAAAAGAACTGAATATGCGGTGGAGAAGATGGCTTGAGTTAATAAAGGATTATAACTTTCAGATTCAATACCACCCAGAAAAGGCCAATACTGTTGCCAATACATTGAGCAAAAAATCAATGGAGAACTTAGCTTGTCTACTCATTGAACAAGAAGAGATCTTGCAAGATTTTGAGAAAGTTAAGATTGAAGCTGTGTTACATGAGTAAGCTGGGTTGATAGCTACCATTGTGACTAAGCCGACAATAATTAATAAAGTCAAGCAAAGGCAAAGAGAAGATGAATTCCTCAAGAAAATTATTGATGAGTTTGAAGCAAATCAGAAACCAGAATTCAATGTTGATAGTGAAGTGTTGAGATTTCAAAACTAAATGTGCATTCCAAACATTACTGAACTAAAGAAGAGAATCCTCGACGAAGCTCACAAGTCGATGTTCGCTATGCATCTGGGTAACAACAAAATGTTTCGAGACTTAAAGCAAAACTATTGGTGGCCTAATATGAAGAAGGAGATTGCAGAATATGTTTCCAAGTGCCTTTAGTGCCAACAAGTTAAAGCAGACACCAAAAACTAGGCGGTCTACTTCAACCTCTCCCTATTCCGGAATGGAAGTAGAAGCATGTGACCATGGACTTCGTTGTTGGCCTACCTCAAACTCCTAGATGTATGGATTCCATTTAAGTTATAGTTGATAGACTAACCAAATCTGCATATTTTCTACCTGTGAAGACTACTTTTGATGCTTATAGATTAGCCATTATATATGTTGATGAGATTATTCGTTTACACGAAGTTCTTGTATCTATTGTATCGGATAGAGATCCGAAATTTGTATCTAGATTGTGGAAAAGCTTGCAAAGAGCAACGGGAATAAAACTAAGATTCAATATTGCGTTCCATCCACAAACACATGGGCAATCAGAAAGAACCATACAAACTTTGGAAGACATGCTCAGAATGTGTGCTTTAGATTTTCAAGGGAGTGGGGAAGACTATTTGCCACTAGCTGAATTTGCATACAATAACAGTTTTCACTCCAGCATCGGTATGGCACCATACAAAGCTTTGTATGGCAGAAAGTGTAGGTTGCCAATTTGTTGGACAGAAGTCGGGGATAGAGTTTTACTTGGGCCTAAAATTGTGCAAGACACTTCTGAGAAGATTAAAATCATCCAACAAAGGCTCAATACAGCACAGAGCTGGCAAAAGAATTATGCGAATGTTCGGATAAGGCCTCTCAAGTATGAGGTTGGCGACCATGTATTTATTTGTGTGATTCCAATGAAGGGCCAGTTGAGATTTGTTAAGAAAGGTAAATTGTCACCTCGTTACATTAGGCTGTTTCAAATTCTGAAAAGATATGGTCCGGTCGCTTATAGAGTTGCTTTGCCACCGGGATTCAAACAGATGCACAATGTATTCCATGTATCGATGTTGAGGGGTTATTTTCGAGATCTGTTTTATGTGATTGACTACCACTGGAAAGCACTTGTTGAAAATATGGAATACGAGGAATGGCTAGAACGGATCATTGACTAACATGTGAAACAATTGAGAAACAAGTCCATCCAAATGGTGAAGGTAGAATGAAAAGAATACTATGGGAAGGACTCTACATGAGAAAAGGAAGATGAGATTCGATTACGCTATCCATATTTGTTTCTGGATAGAGGTAAAATAAGTTTGGAGGACCAAACTTTCTAAAAAGGAGAAGATTATGATAACCTTGTTCTGTGTTATGTTAATTAAGCTTAATTATGATTGTGATTATATGCCTGATATGATTTTGACACTACGCAAAATTGGGCTTTAGCGGCGGTTTTTTACCGCCGTTAAAGGCTGTAAAACCGCCGTTAAAGCCTTTAACGGCGGTATTAACGACGGTTTTGTTACCGCCGTTTATGCGCGTGTCGAAAAAAGTACAACCGTCATAAAAAGGTAAATTACCGTCGTTAAAAGTCGACCAAAAACGGCAGTAATATAAGACCAAAAACGGCGGTTCTTTACCGCCATAAATAGGTTCAAATTTTTCAAAAAATAATTCTTTCTTCTTGCACTCCCCAAATGTTGAACCCTCAACCTCTCATCCACCCACACCAACCACTCCACCACGGCCACTCCTTATGAAATATATTTCCTAAATAAATATTTAAACATTACTTTTACTTTATTGCAGATGGTCATGTTCAACCTTAGCCGCGTGTGGTCACCACTCACCGGAGCTCGGCCGACAGAGACCGCCGTCATTAACGGCGGTAATGAGAGGGCTTTAGCGGCGGTTTTATTACTGCCGTTTAAAAATGGCTTTAGCGGCGGTTTTTTAACGGCGGTTTCATTACCGCCGTTAAAGGGTCATTACCGGCGGTTTTGTTAACGGCGGTAACGAAAACCGCCATTAAAGATACATTAACGGCGGTATTAACGGCGGTTTCGTTACCGCCGTTAATAGTATCTTTAAACGGCGGTAACGAAACCGCCGTTAAAAAAACCGCCGTTAATGCCCTGTTTTGGCGTAGTGTGAGTGCCAATTATATGATTATATATGGTTTTGAATTTCAATCTGTTCACTGTAAGAATGTTTGTTTAATTTTCTGCTATAAGATTAAATTAAAGACCGTAAAAGCGTCAGAAATTGAAATTGACCGTATTTTTGAGATTAGTATGATTTTTAGAGCCTATGGTAAAATTTGATTAAAAATTGATTCGTAACAAAATAATTAGATTGAATCAATTAAATTAAGTACAATTAATTAACCTTAAGTGAGTTTGATTAGTTTAACTTAATCACCTAGTATATATATAGGCTAATTACACCTAAACTCATATAATGAGCTCAAGAGGCTGAAAATACACTCTAGAGAGAGAAGGGGGCACAAATTGTAGATTTTGGCTCAAAGCTTGGGAATTTGGAAGCTAGGCTCAAGAGAATAGTTAGATTTGAAAGAATTGAAGCTTCAGGTGAGTAATTAAACTCTAACCAAGATCATGGTTATGTGAATTCAAAAATGAAATGAAGCTAAGAATGAGATTTAAGTTGTCTAAGATGAAATTGAAGTCAATATAACCATGCATGTAAAAAGTTGTCATGAATTTGCATAATCAAGCATGTAACATGTTAAACATGAAGAATTGAGTGCCAAATCACACATGCATGCATAATTTCATTAAGCTTCATGATTTTGAGTATCACTTGTGCTATTTGAAATGGAATGAGAGTCAATAGTTTACATGCATGCATGATTCATGAAGGTATGATGCTTGGTTGTATAAGTTTTGAAATTGACAAGAAGAATTTGAAATGATATGGAAAATGGATCATGATTTTGGACAATGGGCTTCAAATTACTTATGTTTTTATGTTATCCAATGTTTTTTCAAGATTTTATACCAAATTTGCAAGCTTTGGACCTTTGGACATGTATTTTGAGCTTCAAACAAAATTCTGGAAATTCAAGAATTCGACCTTTCCGCTCGAGTGAAGAAAGTCTCACTCGATTGTAGAAAGTCTCGCTTGAGCGTAAAAATCAAGCTCCTAGAAGTTTTATAGAGATTTGTACACTAGTTTGAGCGGCAGACCTTGCGCTCCAGCGAGCCCTATTTTGCAAGACTCCTTGCTCGAGCAGTAGAAACTTTGCTCGAGCGTAAAATTCATGCAACTAGTACTTTTATAGAGCTTTGCAAACCGCTCGAGCGACCAAAGCTGCGCTTGAGCGGAGTGCCCTATTTCAAAAATTTTGAGAAGTTGATCTATATTCCATTTTTCATTCTCTTTCATTTCTAAGCACTCTTAGACATGCATTGAACATTGTAAATGAACTAAAGTAATAAGAAAGAGGCCTAAGAGAAATAAACAAGTTAAGAACGAATTGAATTATTTATGACCCAATGTGTTATGAAATGTATAGGGTCAAGCACGAGAGCAAATCCATCAACGGAACACTGTAAGTAATATCTTGGTAAAGATACTTTCAAGTATGTTATTTTCTAAATGCTACTTATGTACAAGTTTCATGTATTTGTTGATTTGAATTATGAATGAGTATTCGATATGCCTAATGTTTGTATAAGGCTTTACAATAAACATGATTTGGGCCTAAGGCCATTTGATGTGAATTGCGCCTGAGGCCGTTTGATACGTTTGATATGTGAGAGTTGGGCCTAAGACCGTTTGATATGTCTAAGTATTATGATGGGCCAAAGGCTGTTTGAATATTTTGATGAGTCAAAGGCCATTTGAATATGAATGTGATAGACCAAAGGTCATTTGAACAAAAAGGCGATCATGATCATGATTATGAAATGCGCATGAATATGAGTATTGGAAATAATGGGCCCGAGGCCATTTGAGACAAATTGGACCCGAGGCCGTTTGATGAATTTGACAAAGTTATACAATGGGCTTGAGGCTGACTGATATGTTTGATATGAATCTAAAGGATATAGACCATCGGGGTCCAAGGGCCTTGAAGGGTTTAAGGGATCAAAGGACTTTAATTCCTCTAAAGTTGGGGCAGAAATGAGATGTTCATGGTCAACCGAGGGGATGACAGGAAAGGGTAGATTTGATTTGGCAACTAGGGGATCGCAATAAAAGGATGTTTGAAATAGGGCTGAGTAAAGAATTCGTGAAATTCGTAATCCGATTCAGTCCGGTCCAGTCTAATCAGGTAGGTTTGGATTGGTTTTTTAAATCCATGGTTCGGTTCCGGATTGAAAAATTAAAAATCCGTACTCCACAGATCCGTTCCGGATTGGAACCGATCCGGACCGTATACAAATAGTCTGTATTTATATTATACACCCTCCTACATAGTATCTTCTTTTATTCCATATAAAATCTAAACCCAAACCTAAACCCTCATAGTATCTTCTTTTATTACTTTTGTTTGTTAGTTTTTAGTTTTAATTTATAATGGTCTAAATACTTACGATGGAACCAGTTTTCGTATGATTGTTTAAATTCTAGAATAGTATGTCATTATTATGGAAAGATATGTTGCTATTGTAGAACTAATATGGTACTATGTTTATGTTTTTATGAAATTAAAATGTTCTAATTTTTTTTTTTTGTTATTTAATTATGTGAATCTATGGTTCTAAATCGATCCAATCTATATTTATATAGATTGGTTCAAATTAGTTCCATAATTTAAACGGATTAAATTAATTTTAATTTTTCAAAAACTGTAAATAACAGATTGATCTTGATTTTTCAATCCATACCAATCTGAACTATGTCTACCCCTAATTTGAAAGAGGTCATTGAAATGGCTCACAAAAGAGTGATTTAATGGTCTCTTTCTCAAAGGTCCAGCTCTTATCAGGGCATTTGATGGCAAGGGTCTTGTTGTGCTTGCGATGAGAAAGGGTTGACAGGTGAAAAAATATGGTGTTGCAGTCACCATCAAGGATAAAGTTAACCCTAGATTTGAGTGTCCAAAAATCCTCTTCAAGGCAGACAGGTGAAAAAATTTGGTATTGCAGTCACCACCAAGGATAAAGTTAACCATAGATTTGAGTGTCCAAAAATCCTCTTCAAGGGAGACAGGTGAAAAAATTTGGTATTGCAGTCACCACGGGAGAGTATTTGATTGTAATCTTTGGTGAGAGATTCCTCCAGGCTATAGAGGAAGGTTAATGGTGAGTTTTCAAGTGCTTTTTGGATGCCTAACAAACGACGACCAAGTCTTTTTTTCCTTAGAGAAAATGTTGTCAAAAGTCTCTTTGTTCCAGGTTTGTATGAAAGACACAAAATTCGACACACCAAGGAAGATAGGGACTATTCCTATTGGTCCAGCTGTTTCCAACTACCTCAAAGAAAGATGGGTCAGAAAACCAAAGAGTTGTGCATTCACTCCCACTTTCTCATTGCTGATATGACGGTTTTTTTTTTTAATTTTTTTTTTATTTTAATGTTAAAACCTTTAAAACAACATAATTTTTATTATATACGCATTTATTTTTAATATAATTTATATATTTAAAATCTATTGAGGAAGATCAATCAAACAAAATCAAAAAAGAATATATAAAAATATGTAAAAAAAAAAAATTTTATGTGAAACTACAATATGGACCAATATTAATAGAAATCTTTCTAAACATCAACTTGTTTGGTTTGTGTTTGTAGAGTAGTTTTTGAGATAAAAAGTACAAAAACTTATTTGGTTTGCTTTTTTTCAGAAATGATTTTAAAAAATTGTTTTGGGAAGAGAGTTTTAAAAAAATAATTGATTTGATGTGTATGAGAGAGGGAGTGTGATTTTGGAAAGAAACAAACCAAACAAAATTTTGAGATTTTTTTTAGAAAAATTTGTTTGGTTTGATTACTCTTGAAAATTTGTTTATAAAATTTTTTTTCCAAAAACAAACCAAACAAGTGTATATTACTTGGCCTAGAAACATTGATACAAACTAAAATTTTCACATAAATTGAATAGAACTGTCAAAATTTTTCTCAAATTTGCACAACCAATTGTTTTTGTTAAGTATATTCTGCAAAAATATTATTTTTATTTTTACGTAATTTTATATTTAATATTAGTCTTATTTGATAAATCTCAATAAAAAAATCTAAAAATATAAATTTTATAAAAAATTAAAGTGTAAAATGAAATTTATAGCATTTTAAAATACTGAGAGTGGCTTACATCATTGCGATATTTTTCGGTTTGACAACTTTACAAATTGCAAAGGCTAATCATCCAAGGAAATTAAAATTTGTTTGAAAGGGGATTTCATGACTCAGCCTGGTTTTAAAACTTAAAAAAAAAGTTAAAAAGTTATAAAAAAAAATTAAAAAATTATTATTATTTATTGAAATTTCTTTAAAAAAAATTGATATATAAATATTAAAATACAAATTAATTTTACGCCATTCTAGGTACTGACGTCAAAGTAAAGGTAGTAAAAGGGAAAAAAAATTACATGTGTATATTCACTAAGTTGGTTGATAAAGTTGAGCCCATGGAGACTCACCATGGGTCTCATTTTGATAATTCGAACCGTTGAATATATAGAATTCGTCTAGTACTATATACTGGTAAAAAATCACGTCTATCGGATATCTCTAACTAGATGATTAAATCAGTTTTGTATAAAAAATGGATGGTGTTATAGTTAACAATTGATAAAAAACACTAACACGATTAGATAGCTATCGATATCCAATCAACATGATTTTTTACAAGTATATAGTACTCGACGAGTTCTACACATTGAACGGTTCCGATTAGAAAAAAAGAATCCGTGGTGGGCCCTCATGGGCCGAACAACACCGTCTAATCAAAGCCCGAAAAGGAGGCAATTTTTTCCTATCTCCGACTCAGCCGACTGCATTGCCCAACCCGTACGGCCTACTTCACTATCTTCTCTTATACACTTATTTATACAATTTTTTAATACACATTTTTTCATAAAAAGTCAAAAAATTAACCTAAACATCCATATATTTTTTTCTCAATTTTTTAGTTTAAAAAAATAAAAAGTATACTTATTTAGGACACCGCAAACAATCCAAACAAACGCGAGTTTTTGAAATGGGGCCTCCTAGTAATCAATCCTTTAATTTTGTATTTGGTGAATAAAAATTAATCAACCCAAATTTAAGTTTTACACAAGAGTTAATTCAAATTATATTGTGAACATATTAATAAATATTGAATATTGATTATTTCTGTGACGGCCCGGACCTCCACAATATTATATTACATTATTTTAATAAGCTTAATTGCATGATTGTGTATTTAATTGTGTGATTACATGCTTAATTTCATGATTATCTATTAACACATGGAATATCTGTTTACTTATCGATTTAGAGTTAGAAATTGAAAGTTCAAGCGGCTTTAGAAATCAAAATTGACTAGCACAATAGATTAATTAGAATTTTTAAAATTTTATGACAACTTTAATTGAAATTTGATTCAAATAAAAATAATTAGAATAAATTAACTAGAATTAATCAAAACTAGGTGGGATTAATAAGTCCTAAGTGAACTTAATTAGCCTAAGTTAATTACGCATTATACAAGGCCCTAACCATGTATTGAGATCACATTATACAACACATGGGCTGGAATTGTTGAGAGAGAGGGAGAGAACTCAACTTAGAGAGAGAACAAAGAGATTTGTTGGAGATTGGAGGAGAACTTGGAGAATCAAGCTAGATTATATTTGAATTTACACTCTAGGTATGTAATTCTCCCTTAATCCTTGTAAATAAAACATAATGGGTGTTTGAAAAGTTGCTATTTTAGTAGATTATTTTACTTTTTGACTATTTTAATATGCTAAAATTTTATTTGGGAAGATAGTTGATTTTTTTTGTAATTGGATGTGATGTTTGTGTAAGAAAAAATAAAATGATTATGAGTTTGATGTGACATTTTATCTTATTGAGTATTTTAGTTTATTTTGTTTTGTTTTCGTTTTTGTTTTTTTGTTTTTGTAGATTTTAACCCAAAAAACTTTTAAAAAAAAAAAAAAAAACCCTCATTTTAATATATGTTTGTGTATAAATAATGGTTGGTTTGGGAAGTGGGTTGATTTTTTAGCTTTTTGACTTTTTTGGTTATTTTAGCCTAGCTAAAAAGCTTAGTTTAGGAATGGCTTTTTGGCTTTTTAACTTTTTTGATTTTTTTTATGAGAGAATAGTGTAATGATTATGGGTTTGATGTGATATTTTATTTTTTTGACTAAAATAGCCTATTTTGCCTTTTGTGATTAAAATAGCCAAAAAAGTCCACAACCCAACTTGCCAAACGGAGCCTTGCTGATTTGTGCTCTTTCCCCTGCCCTGCTATTACATTCCCTCATTTTTTGCATTGGTTTCCGATTTCTACGAAGCAAATTTCCAATGATTCACAAACACAGGAGATTACAAATTCCCAAGTTCATGAGTTCTTTGTGCTCATTTTCTTGAGAAACAAAGCAAAATCAGTGTTTTATTTTCCATTCCCCAGAAATTTTCCATAGTGCGTATTGTTTGGGATCCATTATTGGGATGTTCTTTGTGGTCTGTGATTTACGGTTACACAACATTCAGGTGTGTTTGGTTTGATTTTAGGAGATAAATTAAAAAAAAAATTAGGAAAAGAATTTAGAATTTTTTTTAATTTGTTTGATTGTATATTTTGAAAATAATTTTGGAGTATGAGAATTTGAGATGATTTGATATTTTGTTATAGTTGAGTAGATGTATATGAGAGAAAAAGTGATTGAGAAGGAAAGATGAGAGAGAAAAAAATGATTGATGCGTAGAAAAGAAAAAATGATTTAAAAAAAAAAATTTCAAAATTACTAAATCAAACAAAATTTTAAAAAAAAAAATTTCAAAATTTATTCCTCAAACACAAACCAAACAATGCCTAAGTTTCATGTCTTGAGAAATCTGAGCTGTAAAGGTGGCATTTTCTGTTTTTACTAGTGTGGAATTGTAGCTGTAAAGACAGTTTCCGTGGGTTTACTAGTGACATTGACAGTTTTAATATCAGTCGGCGGCCGTTGGCCTCCAGAGGGGATTTGGGAAGATAAGACCGGGGTTGGCATCCAGAGGGGATATGGGAAGATAAGACCACCAAGGTCCTATGCCCAATTACCATTCTAAGGTCAAGTTTGGCATCTTCAAAAAAATTTAAAAAGTCAAAAAGTCACTATCCTATTTAAGTCACATCATCTTATTTAAGTCACATCACCTCTCTAACACATCACTTCAAACCCAACCCAAATCCAACCCATATTTCATAAAAAGTCAAAAAGTGCACTTATTTAGTCTTCCCAAACTTGGCCTAAATACTAGCTTATCACCCGTGCTATGCACGAGATAATTATAGATATTTATATTTATTTTAATTTTTTTTAATATATAAATTAAATACATGGGGTTTGACCGAGGAGTTTGAAAGAATTTAATAAGTGTTTATTTATTTATTTTTTCAAAAAACAAAACAAAAAAAATTAAGAGGGAAAAAAATTAAGAGTCATTTATACAATAATTACATGGGTCTCTTGGGGATGTAAAAAATAAGGAAATTAGGATTTCATTTATTGCGTTATTCAATAATGTAATTATTATAATTTTTGAACCAATCACCAAGTCAATTTTTTTTTAAAAAAAATAAAAAATTAGGAAATTAGGATTGACATGTTGGAGCTTCCACAAGCCTTGGGGTTTAAAAAGCCCTTTTACTTAATATATAGTATAGATAGATGTTAGTTTTTTTTTAAATTTTATATTTTAATTAAAAAATTAAAAAATTATTAAAATAATCTATTCCCAAATGAGGCCTACTAAGAGCATCTCCAACGCTTACTCAAAATTTTCACCAAATCTGAGTCAAAAAGTATCCATTTCAGCAAATTTGATAACAGATGCTCCAACGGTTCACCTTTCATTAAATTTGTCCCGGGACAACCGGGTGGTCGACCGGCCGGTTGACCGGTTTGCCCAAAAAAAATTTTTTTTTTTTTTTTTTTTGAATTTTTTGAACTTTTTTTTTGAACTTTCTGAACTTTTTTCGGGTCGACCGGGTGGTCGACCGGCGGGTCGACCGGCCGGTCAACCGGTTAGGCAAAAAATTTTTTTTTTTTTTTTTTTTTTGAATTTTTTGCTGAACTGTTTGAACCTTTTACTGGTTGACCGGTTGGTCAACCGGCCGGGCAACCGGTTGGTCGACCGGGTCCTCCTCTCCAACGGTCCGCAACAGTGTTTTGGTGAATTTATTTCTTCCGCGTCGATCTGATGAAAATTTTGGTGAAATCTCATTTTGGTGAACGGTTTGGTGAACGGTTGGAGCCATAAACAGTAACATTTTCATCAAAATTCAAATTTGATATCAGATTTGCTAAAGCGTTGGAGATGGTCTAAGTTGCCAAAGAAGGGCTTATTTTGTGTTGACAGTTGAAGTTAGATCCCTTTAAAGTTTTAACACAATAAGCCTGATTAGTTTTAACCCAATTGCTAATATTACTTTCAATTGTGATAAAAATATCCACACATATATGATCCTCACAACTCTTATTCTCATTTTAAACACTCATAATGTGGGACTCACACATACATAAATGGACTCTACACATGCATCAAAGACCAAGATCAAATTTAAAGTCATAAACCCCAACCCCAAACCCCCCCCTCCCCCTCCCAAAAAGAGTCCCAAACATTTTTATATTACTTTTTAGGCAAGAGTCAGATTCACTTTCACTTTCACATTGCTGATAGATATGACGGGATTTTTATTTATTTATTTTTTAAAATGTTAAAACCTTTAAAAACAACATAATTTTTATTATATACACATTTATTTTTAATACAATTTATATATTTGAAATCTATTGAAGGAGATCAACCAAACAAAATCAATATTGAATATATATAAATATGTAAAAACAAAAATATAATTTTTTATGTGAAACTACAATATGGACCAATATTAATAGAAATCTTTCTAAACATCAATGCCTTGTTTGGTTTGTCTTTTGAGAGACAATTTTTGACAAAAAATTTCAAAAATTTGTTTGATTGAAAATTTTTGAAAAATAAAAAATAAAAAATAAATCCAAAATCACATTTCTCTCTATTATACATTAATCAATCACATTTTCTTTCACACCTATCTATTCAACTATCAATAATAATAATAATAATAATAATAATAATAATAAACTAAATCATTCCAAACTCCAAAATTTTAAAACTATTTTTAAAACATATAACCAAACAAATTTTCAAATTTTATAAACATTTTTCAAAATTATTTCACAAATACAAACCAAAGATAGCCTAAGTTTTTGTGTATTTTACTTGGTCTGGACACATTGATACAAACTAAGGCCTTGTTTGGTATATACTAAAAAAGTTAAAAAATCAAAAAGTCACTATCTTATTTAAGTCATATCATCTTATTTAAGTCACATCACATCTTTACCACATCACTTCAAACTCAACTCATATTTTATAAAAAAACAAAACGTACACTTATTTAGAATATCCCAAACAACCCCTAAAATTTTCACATAAAGTAAATAGAACTGACAAAATTTTTCTCAAATTGGCACAACCAATTTTTTTTAGTTATGTAGATTCTAAATATATATATATATATATATATTTTTTACATAATTTTATATTTAATATTGATCTTGTTTGATAAATCTCAAAAAAAAAAAAAAATCAAAATCAAAATCAAAAATATAAATTTTATAAAAAAATTAAAGTGTAAAATGAAAGTAATAGCATTTTAAAATACTGAGACTGGCTCACATCATTGCGATATATTTCGGTTTGACAACAACTTTACAAATTGCAAGGGTTAATCATCAAAGGAAAGTAAAATTTGTTTGAAATGGGATTTCATGAGTCAAGAGTATTAGGTTTGGTTTGACATACCTCAAAAAAGTAAAAAAATTAAAAAGTTATTATTATTCATTAAAAAAATTTAAAAAAATTAATTTTATAAAAAAAAAAAGTACAACTCAATTCACATGTCACCTGAGTTGTACTTTAACTGTCTATCGTTTGTATAAAGGAAATAGGCAGAGAATCAAACAAGACGGTGCTGTTTGGCCCGTGAGGGCCCATCACGGGTCCCATTTTAATAATTTGAATTGTTAATGTATAAAAATCATTGAGTAGTATATGCCTGTAAAAAATTACGTTGATTGGATATCATTAACTACATGATCAAATTAGTTTTGTATAAAAAATAAATGGTGTTGTAGTTAACGGTTGACAAAAACTAATCCAATCAGATAACTATCGATATCCGATCAACGTGATATTTTAGAAATATATAGTATTCGACGAGTTTTACACATTGACAGTTCCGATTAGCAAAACGGGACCCGTGGTGGGCCCCCACGGGCTGAACAACACCGTCCAATTCAATATCCGAAAAGGAGGCAACCATCTTCTATACACTACTTTGCACATGCTACCTGCTAGAACATTCACCGTACTGCCTATTCTATCATAAGCTTTTCCTATACATTAATTTATACAATTTTTTAATATACATTTTTTCATAAAAAGTCCAAAAGTTATCCCAAACAACAATATTTTTTTCCTCTACTTTTTAGTACAAAAAGTCAAAAAATGTACTTATTTAAGACATCTCAAACAACTCCTCAGTATGAGACTAAACTAACACGAGTTTTTGAAATGAGACTTTCTAATAATTAATCCTTTAATTTTGTATTTGGTGAATGCAAATTAATCAACCCAAATTTAAGTTTTACACAGGAGTTAATTCAAGCACTATGCTTATAAATAAGGAACATTGATTATTTCTCTACATTTAAATTGAATTAAATGGGCAAGCTCAATCGGTCTAAAGCGAGGTTGAACATATTTTTCTATCATCCAAATTGCCTGAACTTGAGTTGACGCACCATCCTATGACCCACCACTTTGCATCACAAACCATGTTATTTGATTTGTGTTTAAATAATAAATTTAAATAATAATTTTTAAAAAATAACAAAAAAAATTAAGAAAAATATTATTATTGATAACTTTTCCCATTGTATTCTTACATAATTTTTATTTAAAAGTTTTTGGAAATTTTTTTTTTTTGATGGTAACTTATAATCTGGACCATGAAATAATATTTCTGGATGAAATTCTAAATAAATTTTTTGAGTATATAGTATTGTTGCTTTAAAAAAAAAAAAAAAAAAATTCTATATGATTATTCACAAATTACAGCTTAAAGAGTTTGCTTTTTTGTTATTAGAGCTAAACCTCATGTGTGCCCTTGACATATAAAAAGATTTTTTAAATATATACATATATAAATACAGCTCTTAAATAGTAGAATAGTAAGTTGAATTATTGATTTCTACTTTCATTGTAATCTAACTGTTGTCTTTATTGTTTATTCTCTTAAGAAATTTTAAAAAATATATAAAAAGAAAATTAAGAATCTCATTAATGTGTCACATGCTATAAAGCATAAAATATTTAGACAAATTTATTACACATTTTCATGTAAGATATATGAATATTAAAAAAAAAATAGTAAGTACCTTAAACAAGGTTAGTAAAATCCCAAAACTATTGATGATCGAAATTCTTGTTGGCATTCCCAGGAATTGGACAAAGCCTGTCTTGATAGACCCATTATTAGCCCTACAATGGGCGTTCATAAATTAAGAGATTCTAGCTATAAAGATGGTTAGTTCTCTATTTTATTAGTGATAATTGTGTTTGATGTGGTCCGATGGCCGATCTCAACGTGCTGCCTAATACATCACCAACAACCCAATGTTACTTAATGACACACGTGCTGTCTTTTTTGTTTCTCCCCTGTATTACGAAAATTTATGAGAGATGTTGTCAAATAACTGAAAAAACTTAGGGTTTTTCTTTTTGTTTCTCCACTTAATTTAGGAGTGGGTAACGGATATATTGATTCGTTCAAATCAATTAAATCGAACCGATCTGCCGCATTTTGAATGAATGCGTGATAACTAGCGGACGGTTGTAGATTGATTTTTTTCAATCCGTCTAGTTTTGGACGGATGATGGATTTAAGGTTCCTTTACCCGCAACCGAACCGCCAAACCGCAAGCATCCCTAGTAATTTATAAGACTGTATGTTTTTAATTTGTTTAGATATTCTATTTGTATTTTCAATTGAAAAAGAGTTTAAATATTATGTTGAATATATTTTGTTGAAAAAGAGCTTTCAACTTGAATATATTTTTGAATTAAAAAAAAATAAATGTATTATTTATCTATATTTTTTTATTTTTAAATCGAACTCTAAAAATAATGGTTTTTGTTTTGAAAAACAGATATAGATGTAACAATATAGAGGCATACAATCTCTACTACTGCTCTGTTTATAGTTTTGGTGGTCTGAATTGTTTTTATATTTTAAGAATCACAAATTGTAATACTTTTATGTGGATGAGACATGCGATGATTGGAATATGCGTATGAAACATGTAGTGATTGTAATATTCTAAAATTTCAAACTTTCTTTCTTTGGATGAGGCATCCAATGATTGTAATACTTTTTTAAGTCATTGACTATAATACTTTTATTTATATATTTATTAGGAAGTGCACAAATTGAATTATATTGAAAATTTATGAAATTTTAAATCGCCAAACTGATTCCCATCCATTTGCTAATCCATCGACTTGCTCAATCCACATCTACCGGATTGGCGAACAGATGCGAATTAATTTTCTCCAATCTGCCAATCTGGCGAACGGATGACGGATTGAAAGTTCCGTGGCCGCAATCGATCCGCACCCACCCCTAGTCTCAGATAGCGAAAAGGTGTATGATGAAAATCTATGCCGGATGATTGGAAAAACTTAGGATTATCTTTTTTATTTCTCCATTTAAGTCTTAGATAGCGTAAAGGTGCATCGTAAGAAGAAGATGATATTCAAATTTATTTTTTAAATTTAATGATATGTAAAAGATATAATTAGATAATAATTATAGAAAATTTGACAAAAAATTATCATATTATTTGATTTGAAAAATGAGTTTAATTTTTTATCTTGAGTAGAACTATTCATCACGAAAAGCTATCGAAGATTTTTTTTTTTTTGAATAAATCATAAAATAAAATGAAAAACTATACAAGAAGGTGTTTGGCAAGTTGGGCTTGGGCTTTTTTTTAAAGCTAAAATTCATAAATAAAAAAAAAAAGACAAAATAGACTAGAATAGCTAATAAAATAAAATGTCTCATCAAACTCATAATTATTTTACTTTTTTCTCTCACAAACATCATATCTAACTACAAAAAAATTCAACATTCTTCCCAAACATAACTATTTTAGCCTACTAAAATAGTCAAGAACAAAAATATCCTATTAAAATAGCCAACTTCCCAAATGAGACCTACAAGGGGTAAACCCCAAGCCCTACCAGAAACTATACAAAGATCATAAACAACAAGCCAGAGCTCTACAACACCTTAAATAACTACGGGAAAAAAAAAAAGACAAATAAAAAAAAAAAAAAAAAAACAAGGCTAATAAAATAATGCTTGTTCATACGCCCCATCCAGAAAGGATGGGGGATAAGAACAAGCCAAACCAAGCCAATACAGAGCCTAAACCCAAACAAAATCAGATAATAAATGGCCACAAAAAGAAAACCTAACCAACCCAGTATACTATACAAGCTAGATCAGGCTAAAAATCTTCAGTAGCAGGACTTGGTATTTCAGCATGTGTCTTCCCAAATATAAACCCCCATCTTGTTCAATATCCATATGCAAAAGGGGTTGAACAAGTACACAAAAGAGGGTCCCCAACATAGTTCTAAAAATTGGCCGATAAGCTACATATCAGCCAGTTCGTATCGGAAAAATGGAGTACCGCAGCGGATACAAGCCGGTACAGCGCTGAGATTGAAAATCGCAAGAGAATTGGCCCAGTCTATGTACGTAGCAGTTTGTAATCGTTACACAAGCTGTTATAGAAGTTGTGACGGGCCGATTCTCATCGGTTTGGACCGATATGGGAAAGAAAAAGCTGAAAAACCTGTTAAATGATTTTTAAAATTTCACCGTCATAACACTTGATTCCCAATATGTACCGACCGATACTATCGATATTGATACTTCGCTATTGATACCGTTATGTTACCTGATATAGCGATTTTGAACCATGGTCCCCAAGCAGAGCCCGCAAGGGATAGAAATGAAAACAAATATCATCAAACTGAATTAAGTAACCATGAGCAGGACAATATCACCTCCTGCACAGCCCGTAGGAGTATGCTTGAAAAAGCAGCTTAGTCCTCTTGACATTCTCCTTCACTCTATCTCCAAAGTGATCAACAAATCCTGAATAAACCACACGGAAAGAGCACAACATTGAATGAATCAACAAGGAGAGAAAATAAGGATGTAACCTGCACAAATCTCACACAGTATATAGTCTAAGTCACTGAACCCACAAGATTAGAAAGACAACTTAGCAAGAAAAGTAGCTAAGGATAATAAATAAAGGAGCATTGCAAAAATATAGGGCTTACTTTACTTGACTCACAACAAAGAGTTCCTTATAGAGGTACTAGCTATGTGTAAAACCTACATGAAAACAGTTAGAAAACATAAGGTAGCTCCCATCACTTAACCCACAATAAAGAACCTCCATAAAGAATGTACCAGCCATAAACACCTGTAAAGTGGTAGAATACTTCGGTAGTACAAACTCTCAACCCTCAAGCTTACATCATTTCTCAATGTCCTAAATTTATGCTCACTCATTCAAATCCTCCATCCCTAACTTGAGACCAACTTGACAGTTTGCAAAACATACAGTTAAACAAAAAGTAAAACAGTAAATATGAATAACTACCTTTTCTGGCTTCCATCACTCAACCCACATATATGAGCTCACCATCACTCAACACTCACATTCACACAAACCATGCATTGTATGCTCACCATCACTTAACCCTCAAATATCAGAGCTCACACACTTAGAATTATAGTTTGATATTTGATTGTGGAAGCTTCCAAGATTGACAGAACCAATCATCAGAGTTTGATTTTTTGACATTCATCAATGCAAGAGATTTGAACCTAATCATTCTAATACTGCTCTGAATGACAATTTCCTCAGTCTTTCTCTCTTTAGTAAAAATTCTGTTGTTTCTTTCTAACCAAATTTGCTAGACAAAGCAGCAAAAACTCAATCTCTTGATTATGGATGCAAGTGAATTACCCTTGCAATCCTTTGCCACTATTTGAACAAGAGTATTCCAATTATTGCAAGGCCAGCACACATTGCATTTCTATTTAAGAGCACTCCAAACAATGTTAGAATAAGGCCTCGTTTGGCAACTATCTTTTTTAGTCAAAAAGTCAAAAAATTACTAAAAAAGTCAAAAAAACCAACAACCTATACCAAAAAGTCAAAGATTCCTTTTTCTCTTTACTTTTTGCACATCTTTTCGTAAAAAGCCAAAAAGTCATCCCAAACATACTAATTTTTTTTACATCATATTTTAGCCAAAAAGTCAAAAAGTTACTAAAAATGCCTGTTCCCAAACGAGGCCTAAGAATAATTAAAAAAACATATGGGTAAGATCTCTCTTCCCTTTCTCTCTCCCTCCCTCATTCCCCCGTGCAACCACACAAACGGCAGGTAGAGGATTGACTAATATTATACAAAACAAGCTATGGACTCACCTTTTTCTCATGCCCCCTTTCGAAAGGTTTGAAAATAAGGGCATCACAGTTCAGACTCCTGTGGTTCTGAATCTAATCTCACAAATACAATGTGAAACTGATAAACACCAAAGAGTCCAAATCCGGCAAATCTTTTTGAAAAATTGATTTTAAATCAAATAATACTAAAATTGGACTGATTTGCCAGATACAAAGTCGCCACCTAAATATTTTATTTTGGAAAAATTTAGAAAACCCAGACTCATGCTGAAAGTCACGTGTTCGTCATCACCAAAGTTGCCTCGGCTCGGGGAACTTAGGTACGAAGGGAGAGGGTCATGAATTGAGCACCCCTGCTCGCCCGATCAAAGATCGGCCTCTACTAATCATGATATGATTTTTTATAAACATTATGTGTTCTTATTCCGGTTATTAAACTAGCTTTACTATGTGATGCGCACAAAGCCAGTATAGACTAGTTTGCTCAATTTGGAACAATTTAATTTATGTTTGTTTACGAAAATGGTTTGAATTTGTTACCTCAAGTGGGCTTAAAGATCGCGGATTTGCCACCAAACATAGTGGGCTTAAAACATAATTTGTCACTCAACATAATAGGTTTAAAACGCACATTTGTTGAATCGTTCTAATTCAAACAACAAGCCTTCATCCACAGGCATTCATGTAGTTTAGCATTTAAGCACATAGCCTCATGGCAAGCATGCTAATTATGGCAACATTCACACTTGTGCAAGTATGCTAAAACTTAAAAACTCACCTAGTACTCCAAGCTAAGAAAATATGAGTTAGTAAAATATGCATGAGTCTTAACTATGTTAAGTGTCTAATGCAATACATGCAATATGCAATTAATAGGCTCGACTACTAATATGGCATATGAAGCAATTTAAAGAACATGTGATTAAACACGTATTCAAATAAGTACTGAAATAGCGATGCAGTTTGAATGATGCGCCAAGCCTTGGTGCATGCAATATGAATGAATGGATGCAAGCATGCGATATGCTAATTTGAAATATGACCATAATCTAACCATCAAAAGCGATTAAATAAAAAGGGAGAAAGACGTGGGATTGGAAGACACACACACACACACACACACACACTTATTACAACATTATGCCCTCGCGAAGGAGGGTCTGAATGAATAAGAGCTAACCAACTAGCTACGCTAATTAAGCTAGCTAATTATTACAAATCGAAGTAATTAACTATTTTAGCTAATTAATTAAATAATTACATCACATCTAATTAACTACTTAGCTAATTAACGGATTATAAGTTAATTGCAAGTAAACTAAGTAATCAACTACTTAGCTCCGAGAAGTGATAGATATGCATACACATGCTCGATTCCACACCCGAAAAGCCACTGCTTTACTGCTGCGAGCCTCTGTTTGCACATTTGATGACTGAAAATTCTGCTAACTTCCAGAACACCTTTGCTTCATCTTACCAACATATTGTGCAAAAATCACCGATGGCCGACAAGAGGGACAAGAGGCCGGTCGGCTACCAATGGTGGCCGGTCGGCCACTGCTGGTTCACATTTCCATGCTGCAACAGAGAGCAAAGCAGTGTATTCTCACAAGTTGTTTGTACTGTTTACCCTCCTTATCATCACACAAGCTCAAAGGAGAGAAACTTTTGGCTCTCAAACCATCAACCGAGCAATTTCCATGCATGATGGCTAAGAGACCAAGTTTGTAAAAGTTCAATAAATGCACAAACAAGACCAAAATGACCACCACCCTATCATGCATGATCAAGGGTAATGGTGACCTAGGAAAATGGCCCATTTCATCACTTCGAGTATGAAATGTCCCATTTTCCTTGTGTTCAAATTAACGTCCGATTTGAACACATATAATGCAACACAAAGAAGGCTTATCTTACACGCTTTTACTGGCCAATTTTATTTACTCATTTTAATTACCAAATCCATCATTTAATCACCAAATCCATCCTTTAATCAATTTAGTCCATTAGTGAGTGTCCTCTAATGGAAATATGGCTCAAACCACAAGTTACTTTAGGCATGAAAGAAGCATTACACTATTGATAATGAACCCCCTAAGGGATTAAACCATTAGGTGTAGCACCTCCATTTCACACTTAGGCAAATAAGTGGTTTGAAACCACTTTCAAAGCAAACAAAAGAGTGAAGAATTGAGGGAGATTGCAGATATTATAGTGCTGAAATTAGGTGCAAAACAACACTAAAACATGCTATAAACTCAAACAAATGGTGTTTAAAGCCTTAAAACACCAAGTTGGTAAAAGAATATTACACTACAAGCATGCAAAACAAAGCTCAAATACAAAAAACACTCTAAAACAGTCTTAAAACAGGTCTAAAACAGCCCTAAAACATGCTGGAATTAAGCTAAGTTAAGTTATAAAAATATGCTAACATGTGAAGCTAACTAAGCATGCAAACAAGACGCAAGAAGGAGAGGCTAACTTCTCCAAATTTGGACTTCAAAATAAGATTTTTTCCACGAAAAAACCTCTGAAATTCAGTGGTTAAAAGGCCCAAAAAAGTTGGTTTGAAAGCGATAAAAAAATGGTACAAAAGCTTTACAAGCAAAGAAGTAAGAAGGGTGAACCACCCCTAATTGAAAATGGCCTTAAACCAACACTTTTAGGCCACAAAAACAAAGTTTTTACAGTTCAAAATCAGCCCAAAAACAATTTGAAAAGATGGCAAAACAAGTGTACAAAACAAGCTTAAAAGGACAAGTGTTATACCTCTTGAAGCAAAGGGCAATTCTAGGCACAAATGAGGCACTAAATCAGGCCAAGACCACCTTTTAGAGCTCAAAGAGGGTCCCAAGTAACCTCAGCCCAAAGATAAGCAACTTTGGTTAAGGGTTG
This sequence comes from Camellia granthamiana, assembly GCA_036172215.1. NCBI lineage: Eukaryota > Viridiplantae > Streptophyta > Magnoliopsida > Ericales > Theaceae > Camellia > Camellia granthamiana. The sequence continues at coordinate 106,671,328 of CM069905.1, read as the reverse complement.
ATAGGCAAACTAGAAATATATCTCTACTTGTATGCACAAAAGTTCAAGAGAGAGAGAAATCTAGAGAGAGAATTGTAGAGAGAGAGGCTTCTAAAATTTTTCCAACCTTTAAAACAATAGAAAATGTCTATATATAGAAAAATGAGAGCTCAGATCGAAAATATCAATATAGGACAGCTGGAGCAGTTGAAGGGAAAATATCTGTACAAAAACTACCTTTTTTGCACCAATGGCCGATCGGCCACCACTGGTGGCCGACAAAAGTCACCCTTGGATGACACATGGCCGATAAAGCCCATTAGTGGCCGACAAGCAAAAACTAGTTTTTGAACCTAACTTCAAACAAGCATATCTCCCTTGTCCGGACTCCTTTTCAGGTCATTCTTGAGCCTAAATTGAAGCCCCGGAAGTCTTCTTTCATCAAAATTCCAAGTGTGCAAAAAGATATACCTATTTTAGTGAAGACTGCTCAGTTTTGGTCCTAATCAGATTCATGCCTAACTTCTCCCAGCCATACCTCGCTCATCCAGACTCGTCTTTAGGAGATTTTTGAGTGTAAAATGAAGCCCTGGAAGTCTAATTTCCAATGGTGGTGGCCTCATAAGTTAAGTCCAAGCGTACAAAAGGATAGACCTAATTTAGTGAAGGCTGCCTAATTCTCTCTTAACAGTTTATGCCCAACTTTTTTCCTAACTAGGGTTCTTCCCTTTCCTCTAATTTTCTTCAACTCCAAACCTTTAAATAAGATGTTTTAAAAGATTTTTGAAAGAGTTCACCTCTCTTCCATTTACTGCCACTTTGTCCTTGCTCAGTTTACCAAAAAATGTAACTTTTAACGAAATGCGAACCTCAGAATATCATAGAAACATTTTGAAAGAGAGGGTTTTGAGATCTAAAAAAAAGTTTTGGTCAAAATAGTTTTGGCCCAAAAAAGGGTATAAGGTTGGGATTGAAAGCTTTTCTTGCTGAAGAAATTGAACATTTGCATAGCACAACTTTTATCATCGAGTGATCAACCTATGACGCCCAAGTCTTAAAGGTGATCAAAAATAGGGTGTCTACACAAGCACTCTAAACAATGTTAGAATAAGAACAATTAAAAAAAATATGGTTAAGATCTCTCATTCTCCCTCCCCTTCCCTCTCCTCTCCTCCACCCGGACCGACCACATAAAGGGCATGTAGAGGATTGACTAATACCATACAAAACAAGTCTATCCCCAGTGTTTAATCTACCCAACATAGCCATCCCCACAATGAAACTGACTCTAGAAATAGTGTGAGGCCCTAGATAACCTTAGGCTACTTTTGTCTCCAAAGGTTCCAGGTAGACTAGATACTAAACTCACCATTAGCATTAGCAGTCCAAGTGATCCTATCAGAAGTAGTAGGGCAAGGCTTAAATCAAAAGTAGTTTGAGAGATGAGCTCTCTAATTTCCAAGGAGAGAGCAATAGGCCAGTTCCAGCCAATGTCATTCAATGTGGCACTAACCTTAGTTTGATTAGATAAGGTAGTGTCATATTGAATCCTATCACCAAACTTAGCCCATAGAGATCCAATGGGATGCCAATTATCAAATCAGAGGAAAGTCCTCTCACTTATCCCTATAATTGATTTAATGAGAGGAAAAAAGGTTCACTCTAAGGGACAAAATTTTCCTTTACACTTAAGATGGATTACTACGGACCTTAACTTTCTAGAAGTTATGACCTTTTAATAAGTAAGACTTGACCCACTAGCACCACATAGACTGTTCCCTTCCAAAGAGAAGAAACCAACATGATTGGAAATAGCAACTTTATTCCAAACCTCCATGGATTTGAAACCAAGACCTCTCTCATATTTGGGAAAACACAATCTATCCCAAGCCACTTTAGCACCAGTACTTTTCAACTCTAACCCAGTCCAGAGAAAGGCTCTACATAACCTTTCTACCTCTTTGATGACTTTCTTATGAATGATAAACAGAGTAGCCCAATACAAGATGGTAGATATTAATTGGGCTCTTCTAGCATAGGACAAAGTTTTATTGTGATTCTATCCACAAGGCTCTGACAATCTGTGGCTTTCAAGTTAGTGGTAATCAAAGGCACCCCAAGGTATCTAACAAGAAGAGAGCCCTCTTGGAATTGGAGAACTTACAGAATGTCCGCCTTAGTTTTCCTATCACGACCAGAGAAGAAGACATGACTCTTATTAGAATTAGGAGATAGGCTAGATAGGGTTTGAAACTCTTTAAGGCCTTGGTTAATGAGCTAAACAAAGGGAACATGACCTCTACAAAATACCATAAGGTCATCAGCAAAACCGAGGTTAACAATCTTGGTTTTATCATATCTCCAGTGAAATTTAAATTTGGGATTGGTAGATTGATCAACCAAGAGTCTAGCAAGGACCTCCACAAAATTGACAAAAAGATAGAGAGACATAGGGTCCCCCTGTTTGAGCCCTCTAGCACCCTTAAAATACCCATGCAAACCCTCATTAACGATAATGGAAAAGGAGGGAGAGGTCACACAAGCTTTAATCCATTGAGCAACTCTAGGAGGGAAAGCCATAGCTTCTAACACAACAAAAAGAAACTCCCACCTAACATTGTCATAAGCTTTCATAAGATCCACCTTCATAGCACACTTAGGAGTAGAGGAATTTCTATGATAACCTCTCATGAGTTCTTAGGAAAGGAAGAGATTATTAGCAATTCTCATGCATTAGACAAAAGCAAACTGAACAGGATCAATGATGTTAGGGAGAATAGACTTAATCCTATTCACAACGATTTTGCCAATACATTTATACACAATATGACAACAGGATATAGGTCTATAATTCCCAATCTTGCCAAGGTTAGGAATCTTTGGAACAAGGGCAATGATAGTACTATTAATCTATTTCAAGAGTTCCCGAGACTCAAAAAAGGACTCGATGGCCAGGGTAATTTCAACTGCAACAATACCCCAAGCATCAAAGAAAAAACCAACATAATACCCATCAGGGCCAGGGGCCTTGTAAGATTGAGAGACCATAAATTATTTTTAATCTCATCATCAGTGACATCTACAGCCAGATTAGTGATTTGAGCAGGAGAAAGCCTACTCTTGATCAACTGGTGAAATCTATCATGCCCATTATATGTATCAGTGAAAGGGTTAATTGGTAAAGTTAGTGACAAAAGCATTATGAACATCATCAACTTTAGTAATTCTACTCCCATCCTCCAAGGTAACCCCACCAATCCTCCACCTATCGATATTATTCCTCACAGATCTGAAGAAGAAACTACTATTTCTATCACCAAGGCCAAGCCACTGAACTCTAGACTTTTGGTAGGCAAGACTCTCCTCAACATTACTGAGATCAACATATCTCTTGAACCACTCTCTCTCCGTACATTGTAACTCAAGATTAAGGGGATCTTTGTCAAGTTTAATTTGAGAGCTAGCAAGCTCATCTCTAGCACACATAACTCTGGTTGAGCTAGTAGGTCCTAAACATATGAGAGAGCCTTTGATATACTGACACCAAATATTCTTAACAGATGAGGCAAACTTAGGATGTTTAGTCCAAAATTTGAAATATTTAAAAGGTTTCTTGCAGCTTTTGGATTTGGGGGTAACAGTAATCACAATGGGAGAATGGTCAGAAAGGCAAGCAGATAACATAGCATGAGCCAGATGGTAGGGAACATGTTGAAACAATGAGCAAGATCCATGATTTTAGCAAAAAGAGGCATCCTCAAAACATGTTTATTCTGCACATAAATAAAATCAACAGATAATATCATCATCAACATGACCCATTTTTCAAAAGTGAGTTGATCAGATTGAAAAATGGGGTCAATAGTACAAAAATTAGGGTCCCAACACAACCCAATTATCCCACAAGGTGCAAAATCAGAGTTGGACCAAAAAACCCAGTTCTTATTAACTGTGCTACAAAAGATTTTCTGCTCATTTGATTTTTTAACTTTTGTTTCCAAAATACACATAATCTCAACATCTTTTTTGAGAAAATTACAAATTTCCTGTTGTTTAAAAGCTATCAAAGATGTTGCCGGATGACTAAAAACAGTTGGGATTGTCTTTTTGTTTCTCTACTTGGGTCCCAAATAACGAAAAGGTGTACCACAAAAATCTAAGCCGCATAATTAGAAAAAACAGTGGTGATAGATCCCACTAAAAAGCCACCTCTAACCCAGCTCTAATGAGCTGGCAGTCCATAAAAAATAAAAAAAATAAAAAATAAAAAAAAAAAGAAAAGTAAAACATCAACTCAATTGGGGCAACAGTGTTTTTAGAGCTCTTAGTGGTCATTATTCTAGTGGTCTCAAACAATTTTGTCAGAAAAAATTAGAATTGTCTTTTTTATTTCTCCACTTGGGGAAACTCCAACCACACTCTTTACTTTTCACTAGCTAAAATATAAAAAAAGTACATTATTTATTTTATCTAATTACTTTAGTTATTGTGTTCTCCAACCACTGCTCTTTATTTTAGCTAATCATTTAAACTAACTTAATTAATTTTTAAAATAAAAAATACTAATTGTTGATATTTTACTAATATAAATTTGCAATAATAATAAATTTATCCATACAAACATACAAAACATGTAGAATGAGGAAAAAAAAATACAAAATACAAAATAAGTTATTTCGTAATTCATCAAACAGAATTGAAATAACATATAAAATTGCTACACACACACACACACACACATATATATATATATATATAATATATAAAATCCCAAATCCAAGATAAAAATATACAAAAATCTAAAATATATACATACATAATTGTTTGGAGAGCTTCTGGAGCTCTTCAATTGTAGCCACAAAAAAAATAGGATGATAAAGTAGCTAGCCCAATAGCTAGCCCATTAGAGTTCAAAATTAGACTTAGGGCATCCACAATGGGATATCTAAAATTGTTTGTTAAAGTGTGTAATATGATAAAAAGTAATAAAAGTGGGGTCCAAAAATATTTGTTAAGATGTGTTAAGAGTTTGTTAATTTTAGAGAGAGAGTGGTGGTACAATGGATGTGTTAAGGGGTGTGTTAAATATATATGTGTGTGTGTATATAATAAATAAAATAAATAAATAATTTAGTTTAATCAAAAATTTCAAACTCAAAATAAAATTTCAAGTCCAAAAAAAAAAAATCCCAAAAAGTTAAAAAAAATAAAAATAAAAATTTGCCGTTGACCGGTTGACCGGTCGGACGTCTTGCCGGTCAATCGGCAGGTCAACCCGTAAGACAAAAAACACGCTTTCCCTCTCTCGCTAGAACCCTCGCTGCAGATAACAAAGAACTTAGCAGTTAACTCTAACACACACCCCTAACACACGCGTTAACAGGTCCACTGCAACACCAAACAATACCCTCAGCTAGCTAAAAGTTGGCAACTGACACTAACACACAACTTAGTGTGTCCATTGTAGATGCTCTTACATTAACTAAAATACCTAACAAGCCTTATTTAACTATTCTCTTAGAGATACTCTTAATTTCAAATAGCTAAAAGATGTATCACGAAAATCTATCCAAGATGTTGCAGGATGACCCAAAAAACTTGAGATTGATTAACCAATGGATCATAAAAACTCCGAAATAATTTTTATGAAATTTCTTTTGTATTTCATAGCATTCTTAAGGATGGTTTGGAATATTCTAACTAAGTGTATTTTTTAATTTTTTATAAAAAAATTGTGTAGAAAAGTAAAGAAAGTGGGTAGAAAAATAGAGAGAAAATTTTGATAAATGTTGATTGATGTAACCTAAATAAATGTATATATACAAAAAAAAATATACTTTTTTAGTATTATCAATAGGTTCTAATAGTTAGACTTAATTCCCATCAAATCCTATTAAAAATAAGTCTTAGTAAAATTGTCGCTAAAAATAATTTTTTTGTGACAATTTTTTATATATGTCTCTAAAAATTAACAATTAGTAACTTTTTTTATCATAATTTTTATAAATTATCATTAAAACTTATAATTAATGACTTTTTTTATAAATTTCTTTTATAAAATTTATTAAATAATAAATTCACTTATTATAATTTACACATAAATATTCCTTCCTTAATAACTTTAGTTCAGTACATAACCATCGATGGGCATGGCCCTACCTAGCTACGTAAGCATTAAATTACACCACAAAAGGCCACTTTTACCAAACCATATCCATTTGTATTTTATATTCGTTCTCTTTACTCTAAAGACAGAGAAAAAGGAAAGGAAGATATAGATACACGTCTCTATATGTGTATTTTATGTGTAAAGTACTATAAATTTGATTGATAACTGCCCTTTCCCGTATACAAGGGAGTGGATTGGCTGCTTAGTTTGTTGTTGATGAAATAAAATAAACAAAAAAAACTAAATGGAATAAAGACATCTGGTTGATGTCACCACACAATTCATGTTGTCTGATTTATATTATTTATCCATTATGCTTCATTTCTTTTTTTGTTTATTAAATTATTGACTATTAATTTATTTGAAAATTTAAATCGCTAAAAACAAGAATAACTTTGATATAGTTGTCGGCATGTCACTTTCTTTCTATTTGTAATTATTTATTTTTCTTAACATCGAGGCATTATTTATCAATTATACATTTTAATTAAAAAGTTAAAAAATCATTATAAATTAGGAGTACTTACATGTAGATCTTAATAAGTAAATTTATTGTCTAATAGATCCTATGAAAAAAATTTGTTATAAAAAAATGTCACTAATTATAAATTTTAGCGACAATTTATAAAAATCATGACAAAAAAAGTCACTAATTATTAATTTTTAGCGACATATATAAAAAATTGTTACAAAAAAATTATTTTTAGCGACAATTTTACCCAGATTTATTTTCAATAGGACTTGATGGGAATTAAGTTCAATTATTAGGACCTATTATCATATCACTATTTCTATTTTTTTGCACATCTTTTCATAAAAATTTAAAAAATTACTAAAATAACCTGTTCGCAAACGATACCTTAAAACTGGCCTAGCGTTAATGAGTCGTAAAGCAAAATTTTAGAAAGTGATTTTTAATATTTAAATAATATATATTAATTAATTATTTTATTTTTTATAGAAAAAATATTTTTCTATTATTGGAAATAAAACTTTGGGAGTTTATTTACTATCTTTATTAATAGGGCTTTTAATCAATTTAAAATTTAACGTTTATGGTTGGAGCCAATGTTTTGAAATTGGATCGGATCAGTCAGTTCGATCAATTGAACTGTTGACCAGTCTATAATTCGCTCCAAAAATACCTTCTAATCCGTTGCCTCTTGAAAACGGGTCATCGATCAATTGAACCGTCGACCGGTCCAGATATATCATCTAACCTGTTCCCTCTTGAAAACGGGTCATTTTAAGCTAAACCGATGCGAATTGACCCAAGTTGAAGCAAATTGATTTGTTATGTTTGGTCTAATATTAAAAAAGTTGATGCTAAATGGACTCAAACCTAACACTTCAAGCTCTAAAGAGTATGAATTTCCAATATGCTATCATGGTTCATTGTTAATATATAGGAAATATATAATATTTATTGTATTCAAACTAATTTTCCTCAAACACATGTATAATTAATATTTTTATAAACAATATTAATATAAAAATATATATAAACATATATGTTTGATTAATATATATGTATTAAATTATAAAAATATTTTAAACGAATATATTTTTTATTTTTAAATTACAAAAATATTCGTAAAATAATTATGATATCACAATTCGATTCTGATTCAACTTGACAATTAAACTAGTGATCCGTCCAACTGATTTCTTTTTTAATTCCCTCAACAGCCCGATTGTTAAAACGTTGGTTGGATCCTTAAACATTCTTTTTGTAATGGGCTCTTGGACAAAGAGATTTTATAGGTTTTGGATGAATAATACGTTTCAGTGTTTATCATTAGGCACAATTGACAATGATTTTTTTTGGGTAAATTATAAGCACATTCTTGAAGTTTATTTAAATTATAAATTATTTCATATAATTTTAAAGATTACATTATGTCTTCTAAGATTTTTAATTTTATAACAAATAGGTCTTTTTATTAATAAATCATCAAGTTAATTAACAGTTTTTAATAATGTTAAAATTTTATTTTAATTAATAATTCAGATAAGTTTATTATTGTATAGGTGAACAGTTAAAAATTTCACTTTTTTAATTAATTCTGTTAAATAAAAAATTCTGACAATGAGGTATTTGTAATTTTTCAAACTACAGGGAGCAATGTATTTTAAACAAATCTCAGGGGGTGTATTTGTAATTTATCTTCTTTTTTTTTTTTGAATCTGAAGACAACAATTTTTTTTTATTTCTTTATTTTTTGAAATTTAGATGAAGTCTACATTTTTTTAGGTCATGAACAAAGAGAGTTAGAATTTGAGGCCTGCCAAAATTAAGGACCTAAAATTTTGGTTAGTTTTATATATGAGCCGGCCTTTTATAGCACATTTTTTTTTCTTTCTCATTGCATACTTTAGTATTTATCTTACACTCTAGAGACATTTATGTTTGGACTTTTTTTTTTTTTTTTGGCAAGTGGCTCAAACAAAAACAAATGTTATAATTATTCATAATATAGTGAGTTTTGAGCACAAAATTCATTGTCTAACTTTGATACCATATTGTATTATTGACTACCAATTTAAGTAAATAGTTAAAACATTAACTTTATTTTATATAGTCTAATGGGATCTGAAATGAAGTACTGAAATGAAGCCTTTATCTAGATATTGGGCTATTTAAAATTTGAGCACACGTCACCCGAAGTCCTGTGGGTTTGGCCCATTTACGAGAAGACCTGTACTTGGAGGCCTGTCCTTGGAAGCTCAGTCCGCTTAGAGACGGAGCAACGAATTTTTTCATTGTTGGTTGGGTGCTTAATTTAACGGTGATATTGATTACATGGTATCACCAATCTATAATGAAATTACATGATGTAGAAGGTCAAATATATTTTTTAGATACAACTATCTTATCACATTTATATATGGAGGGTAAAAGATAAGATATGATTGGATGGCAATATTAATGACATGTATCACTTGTATATATATATATATATTTGAGTGTCAACGATTCACAATCAATTGGAGGTTTTATTTTATTTTTTTTTTAAATAAAAAAATTATCAGCAATGATAGAGACCACTAAAAAATCCTATCACTAATAGCTCTAATGAGTTGGAAAATGTAAAAAATAAAAGAAAAAAGAAAAACACAAGAGACAACCATCACATCAAAGGGAGAGGCACCTCATTAGTGCTCCCCTAGTGCTTCCTTTTTAGTGCTCCCAAGCATTAATCAAAAATTATTTGGAGCTAATAATTAGATTACTATTATTAAACTTTTGATAAATTTAAAGTTTGAATTTCAAACCATCCATTTCGAATACAAGTTTGAACTAAATTAAAATTGAATTTGTTTCTCGTCTACATACACAATGAATATATATATATATAAACAATTGAATTATCAAATATTAGATGGTTAAAATATAAAAGAAGTTCAACAACAAATCAATTAGATTAGAGGCAGAGTCATTGCTATATATAGATGCATTATAATACCGGTATAAATATTTACATAACTATCTTAAATTTTTAGAGAGATTATAAAATATCAAAATCAAAATTTGACCCTTATAACAAAGTAAATCCTGTGTTTTTAATTTTATCAATTTAAATCTCTAATATTTTGATTTATTTTCAATCTAAATGACGTACTGGAATATATTACATGAGACTAGATATCGTTCTAGCAAATGAAGAACATCTTGAATCCGCAAGGAAAAAAGAATTCTCTAAGAGAAACAAAATTGTATTGAATAAAAGTTGATTTGCCCAAAGACATATATCCTTATATATAATGAACTAAACCCTAACTCAATAAGAAACAGAAAAATAAATAGAAAATTACCAAAAATAAAAAATTTAAGTTAAGCCCAAATTTGAATACTAGGAAATAATAGAAACACGTCAAAATAGATGGCGCTAATCAAAATACAATTATTTTCACAACGAAACTTTCCTTAGACAGAATCACTAATTTGAGAGCCTAAATGCAAGAATTCGGCTAAAATCCACTAGTCGACATCGCCATTTAAAATACCATTTCCAATCATACTATCAAATTTGAGATAATTTAGAGCTTGCCACATAAGTGTCACTATTACCCTCAATTTAACTTCTTCCTTGCCTTTTGTGTGTCCAGTTATTCCAAGAATTACTCCGCTACTTGTTCTACTTCTACATCACCAAACCACAACCTATTTTTCTTAAGTAAAACTGAGGAAAAAATAGTATTTAAATCATTAAATCCAAAGTAAGTATATGTAAAGTATTTAAAACACCATTTTTGATTGAGTTTAATGATTAAAATATTAATTTTTTCATCAATTTTACTTAACGAAAATAGGCAAATAGTTTAGAATGAAAATAAAGAGAAAATTTCATTTTTACCCCTATACTTTTCCTCGATTTTTAATTATACCCCCATACTTCGAATAATTCAATTTTACCTCCAAATTTTTTGAAATCATATCAATTTTGCCTCTGCCGTCACATTTGAAATGGAAAAAAAATTTAAAAAATTACATTTTAATCCCAAATTTCAAAAGAAAGATACAAACCGACCCCTTCTATCCAAACTCACCTTATCTCTCTCTTTAGAACTTTCTGAAATGTGAAGCTGAACCTGTAGAGATGTAAACCCACCCACAAAACTGAACCAATAGAGAGAGAGAAAGAGAGAGAGAGACACACACACACACACACTAACTAAAACTCTTTGAAAATTCGACGACCTTCAACGCCATTAACATAGCTCCGATTCCGCTTCATTCGCTCATTCTTTTCATCTTCATATTTATCTTCAATACAACAATTTCATCGTCTTTTTATCCTCACCTCTCTCTCTCTATCTCTCTCTCTCTCTCTCTTCAAACCCTCTTTTCTATCTCCTCTATAACCACTCCACCACTAGCACCACCACCACCACCACCACTCTGCCACCTACTTTCTCTTTCTACCATTTTCTCTCTCATTTTCCAGACCTTTATCATCCACCTCTGACACCGATCCAAAAAAACCCAAAAATAGATATTTCTCAATCTCTTTCCTCTGAGTTTCTGTCTCGTTCTTGAAGTGTGCCTGGTATGGAAGTCTCCAAAGCTTTCTCCCATACTCAAATTTTATCCAAGACCTTCAGTGTTGGACTTCAAGGCTGCGACGACGGTGGTGCTGAAGCCATCCCAAAGGACATTGCCAGAGAAGTAAAGGAGGCGACCATTGTCTCCGGCAATCCTTTCTCGTTATTCTTCTACGACTTTTCAGCTCGTAATGGAACGCATTATGTCACAGTCTATGAGTATATTAACATAATCATCAAAGCCATGTGTATATATAGACAAATTGTGAGTGTTTTGTTTGTTGGATCTATGCCAAACTATCTCTCTTTCTAAAATGGTTCCTATATTATGGACAATCTGTTGGGTATACCTCCTTATTGGAGTGTGGGACCTAATTGGTTTTGGAAAAAGAGTTTAATTTGATTTAGTATTAATTATAATATATTTTTATATATTATATTTAATTTGTGGAGACCCAATCCAATTTGGAAACAACTAAGGTTTGATAATAAGCCCTAGATTCACCATATTTTAGGGTTTGTTTTTGCTCATCCCGAGGTGAAGAGAACGGCTGCTACACATACTCCACTTTGGTGAAATCAATTATTTGGGTGTGTGAACAGTGGAATTAATTTGGGTGATTCTTTGCTTCGTTTTCGGTATTAATTTAGTTCGTTATTTTCGATCTTCTACAACTCTAGTTCTGAAGATTTTTGTTCATCTATTTGGTGAGGTCTTTCCTCTTGTTTATTTGTGATTATTTGGAATTCACCTAAGGGTGGTTTTTTGAGACCATTAGTGTCTCATTTGTAATCGTTTGGAACTTATTTGGTTGATAGTGGAATCGAATTTCGATCTCGTGGGCGTACCACACATTGAGGGAACCACGTAAAAATTCTTGTGTTACTTCTGATTTAATTTTTCCGCATTAGTTTTTATTCCCATTGATTGATTTACTTGTGGGGAATCACATATTTTTCCTAAAAACTAGTATCAGAGCTTACGGTTTATTGGGGTTTATTTATTTGTGTAAATCAATGGAGGGGAATATGGGTTGCATGCCTAGCTTCAATGGAAGCAATTGGATAACTTGGAAAACTAAAATGGAGGACCTATTATTTTGTAAAGATTTGTATGGGCCAATTGAGGGTGATAGTGGCAAACCTGATGATATGAAAGACAATAAATGGAAGAGGTTTAATCGAAAAGCCGTTGGTGTTATCCGTCAATGGATTGCTGACAGCGTGTTTCATCATGTTACTACTGAAACTTCAGCACATGATTTATAAAAAAAGTTAGAAGGCCTTTATGATAGGAAATCAGCCACAAATAAAGCTTTTATGTTTTGTAAGTTGGTTAATTTAAAATATAAAGAAGGCAGCCCTATTCCGAAACATCTGAATGAAATAAAGAGTATTGTTAACCAACTTGCTTCTATGAAAATTGTTTTTGATGATGAGTTGCAGGCTTTGATGCTACTTAGTTCCTTACCCAAAAGTTGGGAGACTTTAGTTATGACAGTTAGTAATTCGGCACCTGATGGAGTTGTCACAATGGGCCAAGTCACTAGTAGCTTGTTGAATGAAGAAACTAGAAGAAAATCAGCGGGTTCCTCTCATTCAGAAGCATTTGTTATGAGAGGCCGAAACAAAACAAGGGGGAGGAGTAAGACTCCTCATGGTCGTGATCAAAACCGTGACAAATCAAAAGATGGTTCTTTTTCAAAGAAAGACATTGAGTGGGCACATGAAGCGGGAATGCCGAAAGCTCAAGAACAAAGAGAAAAGGCGTGACAAAAGTGTGGATAAGAAGCAAGAAGATACAACGGTAGTTACTACCGATGATCTCATGGTCGTTTGTGAAGATGATTGCATCAATTTTGTGGGCCAAGAGAGCAATTGGGTGATTGATTCGGGTGCTTCTTTTCATGTGACTTCTCGAGTTGATTTCTTCACTACCTACAGCAAAGGAGATTATGGTTCTGTTCGAATGGGTAATGAAGGTTTGTCCATGATTATTGGCATGGGTAATGTTTGCTTGGAAACAAATTTGGACTGCAAGTTGTTGCTTAAAGATGTGAGGCATGTTCCCGACATTCGCCTCAATTTGATCTCTACTGGGAAGCTAGATGATGAAGGCTTCAACAACAAATTTGGTGATGGAATATGGAAGCTCACAAAGGATTCTTTGGTGGTGGTTAAGTGCAAGAAGACTCATACACTTTATTCGATACAAGGAAAAATTTGTAAAGGTGTTGTCAATACACTTGAAGATGACACTTCTACCGAATTGTGGCACAAGCGGCTTGGCCACATGAGTGAAAAGGGGCTGCAAGTATTGTTCAAGAAAAAGCTTCTACCCGGTTTGAAAGGTACACATCTCAAAACTTGTGCTCATTGTTTGGCGGGTAAACAACATAAAGTTTCTTTTCATAAAAATGTTGCTTCTAGAAAAGAAAATGTTTTGGAGTTGATTTATTTGGATGTTTGTGGTCCTTTAAAAGTTAGAACACATGGTGGTGCACTTTATTTTGTTACTTTCATTGATGATTATTCAAGAAAAATTTGGGCTTTTCTACTAAAAACTAAAGATCAAGTTCTAGAAGTATTTAAGCATTTTCAGGCCATGGTTGAAAGAGAAACAGGGCAGAAATTGAAGTGCATCCGATCAGACAATGGTGGTGAATACATTGGGCTATTTGATGAGTATTGTCGCAGCCAAGGTATTCGGCATCAAAAGACAGTTAAGAAGACTCCTCAACAAAATGGAGTTGCCGAGAGGATGAACCACACCATTGTGGAAAGAACAAGGTGTTTGCTTTCACAAGCTAAATTGCCAAGATCCTTTTGGGGTGAGGCATTGAAGACAGCGGTTGACGTAATCAATTTCTCTCTTTCCTATCCTTTGAATGGTGATGTTCCAGAAAGAGTTTAGACCGGCAAAGATGTGTCTTATGAGCACTTGAAAGTGTTTGGTTGCCGAGCTTTTATTCACATTCCAAAGGATGAGAGGTCCAAGCTTGATAGTAAGTCAAGACAATGTATTTTTCTTGGCTATGGGCGTGATGAATTTGGGTATAGATTGTGGGATACGGTCGACAAAAAAGTCATTCAAAGCCGTGATGTTGTGTTTCTTAAAGACCAAATAATTGAAGACTTTGGCAAAGGTGATCAACCGAAGCCAAAAACTAGTAATCTCATTGATATGGATTTATCTCCTTCATCTTCAGTTGATGATGAAAACGGGGGAGATGTGCAGCTACCTATTGAAGATGTATAGGATGATGCTAATCCTAATGAAGTTGAGCCAGAATTTGAGGAAGAGCATCCAACTCAAGAACCGCCACCACAACTTGAGTTGAGAAAATCTATAAAGGACCGACAACCTTCAAGAAAGTATCCTCCCAATGAATTTGTGTTGATTTCCGATCAAGGGGAGCCTGAGAGCTACCAAGAAGCAATTGAGCATGCAAAGAAAAGTGATTGGAAAAAGGCCATAGAAGAGGAGATGAACTCCTTACTTGAAAATCACACCTATGACTTAGTGAAGTTGCCTAAGGGGAGGAAAATTCTGAAAAATAAGTGGGTTTTCAAATTGAAGAATGATAGTAAGAATCTGAGGTACAAAGCACGTCTTGTTGTGAAAAGCTTTGGGCAAAAGAAAGGTATTGACTTTGATGAGATTTTCTCGCCGGTTGTGAAGATGTCTTCTATTCGGGTTGTACTTGACATGGCTGCAAGTATGAACCTTGAAGTTGAGCAACTTGATGTGAAGACCGCATTTCTTCATGGTGATCTTGAAGAAGAAATTTACATGGAGCAACCGGAAAGTTTTGTGAAAAAAGGGAAAGAGAAATTTGTTTGCAAATTGAAGAAAAGTTTGTATGCTCTCAAGCAAGCCCCGCGGCAATGGTACAAAAAATTTGATTTTTTCATGATGAATAATGATTTTTCTAAAACCACTTCGGACCATTGTATGTTTGTGAAAAATTTTCCGGATGGAAAATTTATTATTCTTTTGCTTTATGTTGATGACATGTTAATTGTGGGTCAAGATTCTATCATGACTAACAAGTTGAAGATAGAGTTGAGCAAGTCTTTTGCTATGAAAGATTTGGGACCGGCAAAGCAAATACTTGGTATGAAAATTGTTCGTGATCGCAAAGAGGGGCTGATTTGGTTGTCTCAAGAAAGCTACATTGAGAAAGTTCTTGAAAGGTTCAACATGAATAAAGCAAAGCCGGTTGGTTGTCCACTTGCGGGTCACTTCAAGCTTAGTTCGAATCAATGTCCTACAAGTGAGAAAGACAAGGAAGAGATGTTGAAAGTTCCTTATGCTTCAGCAGTTGGTTCTTTGATGTACGCCATGGTTTGTACAAGGCTGGATGTTGCTCACGCCGTTGGTGTGGTGAGTTGTTTTCTCTCTAATCCAGGTAAAGAACATTGCAGCGGTAAAATGGATTCTAAGGTATCTTCGAGGGACTTCGAAGGTGTGTTTGTGTTTTGGGGATGGTAAGCCGATGCTTGATGGGTTCACAGATTCTGACATGGCCGGTGATATTGATTCTAGGAAATCTACTTCGGGGTATTTGATGACTTTTGCAGGGAGAGCTGTGGCATGGCAATCTAAATTACAAAAATGTGTTGCTCTCTCAACTACTGAAGCTGAATTTATTGCCATTACGGAAGCTTGCAAAGAAGAGTTATGGTTGAAGAAATTTTTGCAAGAGTTGGGTTTGAAGCAAGAAAAGTTTGTACTTTATTGTGATAGCCAAAGTGCTATTCACTTGAGTAAAAATTTTACTTTTCATTCGAGATCAAAACACATTGATATGAGATACCATTGGATTCGTGATATGTTAGATTCGAAATTGTTACAACTCGAAAAGATTTACACAGATGATAATATTTCAGATATGTTGACAAAGATTTTGTCGAGGGACAAACATTTAAAGTGTCGAACTTTTGCGGGTATGGTTGATTTCTCCACCTAAGTCGGTAGGGGGAGAATTGTTGGGTATACCTCCTTATTGGAGTGTGGAACCCAATTGGTTTTGGAAAAAGAGTTTAATTTGGTTTAGTATTAATTATAATATATTTTTATATATTATATTTAATTTGTGGAGACCCAATCCAATTTGGAAATAACTAAGGTTTGATAATAAACCCTAGATTCACAATATTTTAGGATTTGTTTTTGCTCATCCCGAGGTGAAGAAAACGGCTGCTACACATACTCCACTTTGGTGAAATCAATTATTTGGGTGTGTGAACAGTGGAATTAATTTGTGTGGTTCTTTGCTTCGTTTTCGGTGTTGATTTGGTTCGTTGTTTTGGATCTTCTACAACTCTGGTTCTGAAGATTTTTGTTCATCTATTTGGTGAGGTCTTTCCTCTTGTTTATTTGTGATTATTTGGAATTCACCTAAGGGTGGTTTTGTGAGACCATTAGTGTCTCGTTTGTAATCGTTTGGAACTTATTTGGTTGATAGTGGAATTAGATTTCGATCCCGTGGACGTACCTCACATTGAGGGAACCACGTAAAAATTCTTGTGTTACTTTTGATTTAATTTTTCTGCATTAGTTTTTATTCCCATTGATTGATTTACTTGTGGGAAATCACATATTTTCCCTAACACAATCATGTGTTAATTTGGTGATTTCATTTCATATTTCATTGTATTTGCTTGTGGGTTCTTCAAATCTTCTCAAAATTTTGAAGTTAAAAAATAGGCAGTTGCACTATCCTATTTTTTTGATTCTGTGTTTTTTGGAATTGAAGTTCATGGGAAAGCCAAGTATTTCATAAACACACTAGTAATCTTGGCAATATCTCTCTCTTCAAAACCCAATTGCTGCTCTGTTTTCTCAATAATTTATTCACTTTTAAGTAATCCACAAGCCTCAATGATGTCTATTTGTATTTATAGTGCATGTATATAATAACATGAAATGATTGATGGTGTACAGCAGGATGTAGAATTGAGTGAGTCAGTGCAAAAGTGAATTTGAGTTTGAGAGAAGTTGGGTTGGAAATTGGAGAAAGAGGAAAGATTGTGAGTTTGGGTAAGAGAGAGTGTGTTTGCATCTTTCTTTTGAAATTTGGGGTCAAAATTTAAATTTTTTTTAACTTTTTCCTTTTCAAATGTGACGGTGTGGGCAAAATTGATACGATTTCATAAACTTGGGGGTAAAATTGCAATTATTCGAAGTCTGAGAGTGTAATTGAAAATCGAGACAAAGTATAGGGATACAAATGAAATTTTCTCGAAAATAAATCAAAATTTAGAATTTAAATTGACAAAATTAAAAATTTAGGACTTATTTTATTACAGAAGTCAAATCCTAGGGTTACCTTTGTAATTTTATTTTATTTTATTTTATTTTTTTCCTGAATTGCTGACTAAACATAATAGGTCCATGGACCATGGTACATGGTAATAGACCCTAACTTAGGAATTGTTTGGGATGTTCTAAATAAGTACACTTTTTAACTTTTTATGAAATATGGGTTGGGTTTGAAGTGATGTGGTGGAGAGATGATGTGACTTAAATAAGATGATGTGACTTAAATAGAATAGTGACTTTTTGACTTTTTAAAGGTATGCCAAACTTAGCCTTAAATCCCATACTAAAGTCTCTAAAGTAGAAGAAGCATGATGAAAAAGACGCAGCCACCATCACACTTCCTTCTATATAACCGTTATGCAACGGATTTATACCCGCCAAACAAATTCAAATATCTGAAAAAAAGTATAAGAACAAAAGGCAAAAGTCACCCCACACCTTTCCCTCTGCCTTTCTATCCCAAACTGCATTGATATATGTGAATACAAAGACATTGTAATGTCCAACCTTAAAAATTTTCTTCTACTCTCATTTGTGCAACCCAAGCAAGGTCATCAATGGGGTCTTGCATTAGCAAATTCAAACCCAAGAGAGAGAACCAGCAAGTCTTTAACCATGTCCAAGACAAGCTTGTAATCTCACAACCTCCAATCTCTTCTACTTCTCTTTCTTCAACTAAACAACCTCTCTCTCCTACTAAATCTCCTGCATCTACCTCTTCAGTTTCTTCGTTTTCATGCACGAGTAGTAACACTAGCAGCTCATTGTCACTGTCATCGTCATTGTCATCTTCAAGTATATGCTCCAAGGAGAGATCGTTCTCCAACGAGTTCTTGTGGTCATGTGTTAAGAAAAACCCACATATAATTCACAATGATCAAATCAAGGGAAGTCTCCAAAAGCCAGTTCCAACCAAGGCTCATGTCCAAAAACCAAGTGTAGCACGGGTCAAACAGTCAATAGACTCGATTCCACCAAGGCGAGTCATTTCAACAACGCAGAAGAGAGGTTGCGCAAATTCACCTACTCTTACGCGAAAGAAGAGCTTTAGGAGAGAGCCTGAGAGGCCTAATTCAACATATTATCTTCCAAGTAGAGCTTTGAAGTCTCCATCTCCGAGTCGAAGATTTAGTGGAGGTTTGACAAATTCAGCAAAGGAAAGTTGTTGCAAAAGTTGGGCTGCATCCAAGGCAAATACAATGAATTCAGGCTTGTCATTTGTGAAAAAGGAAAATGTTAGGCCAGCAAGTCCGATCAACAATTCAAGTAGACATCGCACGTGTTTGATGAACAGAGAGATGTGCAGCTATCGGATTGGTTCTAAGATTGATGAAATTGTGGTTGGAAAAGTACTTTCTAACCAAGATATCGAAGCTATTCCCATGGAAGATATTGATAATCCTCTCATTGCCTTGGATTGTTTCATTTTTCTGTAACATTAATTGGGTGTGTGCATTTAAATTGATACCATTGCATGCGTGATGTTCATAAGATTTTTTTTTTTTTTTTTTTTTTTTGTACATCTTGATTCTTGATACGAACAGGTTTGCTATAGATCAAATTATTGCATTATTTGCTTATGAGGATTGACATTCTATGAAATTCCATTTTGAAGCTTCATTTACAGAGTATACCATTTGTATTGTAATGAAAGGAGCACCTTGAGTTTTGTTGGTCCTTTGATTTTGTTACAATCACAAAATCAAAATCAGCCACTGTCCACTTTTTTTCATTGGTTCTGTGATCAGCTTCATTTGATTGGTGTGTGATATTAGAGACAAAACAAACATCCCATATGGTAGTATTACACATCATGTAAAAAATTTAATACCTCCCAAATTCAGATTACTGAGGATTGGAACAGAGAAATTTTTAATCTTTTAGTAGTTGGAGAATTTGTTTTTTAAGAAAATGTTTAAGCAGCAAACTGTCTCTAAGAACTTTGCTCCTTTCCCCACAATAATTTTTGAGAATCTGAAGAGACGAGGCATAACTTGGTGTTAAATAAGAAGAATGTTTCCGTCAACACAAACTCAACTATCATACGACAAAAATAAAATAGAATTTAATAGAAGATTAATTACACAATTCATCGTTATTTCTAGTGAAGTGTGTTATGATATGACATGTTAAATTCTTTATGTTATCCAATCCGATTGAATAAAAAATATATGACATTAGATTTTAAAAGTTATCTATAATTTTTTATTTTATTTTATTGAGTTAATGTTAAAAAATTCTACCATGAATTCAAGGAGTTTGGATTTGTTAAAGTTGAAAATCTTAACTTCATGGATGAAGTTGTTGTATTGTGAGACTAATTTGTGCCGATGTCAATAATTTGAACCGTTCATCTCATATGATAATTTAAGAACAACAGAAACTCAAAAAATTAAGTTGATCAAATGTAAGTAACATATAATTAAATTACATATGTGTTATGCACATGGACAGTCTATTCTTAAAAATATATCACTACTAAAAACAAGGCCTTTTGAGTCGGTTTTTTTGAGTCGGCAAATTTTACCGTCGCAAAAGGTAGTCTTTTTGAGACGGCACAGAGTTACCGACGCAAATACCATACCTTTTGAGTCGGCACCGTTGGCCGACACAAAAAACTAATATTTGATAGCATTATTTGAGTCGGTAGTATTTACCGACTCAAAAGATAGACTTTTTGCGTCGGTATATACCTTTTGAGTCGGCAAATTTGTGCCGACGCAAAAAATTACATCTTTTTGTGTCGGCAACAAATGCCGTAGCAAAAAATATATTTTATAACCAAGATATATATATTTACTTGATTATATTTAATAAATATATTATATTTAATACTCATTTCGATATTAAAAATAATAGTTAAATTAAAAGAGAATTAGTAATATAAAACTAAAAGTGATTCTAATTATTTTATTTTATTTTTATTTTTATTTGGATAATAAAAATATGTAGAAATAGAATTATACAAAATTTATTTAAAAGATTAAATATAAATATGTTGTGATTGGATTAAGAAGAAAATAGTGTATATAGGCATAAAAAATTTAAATTAAATAATTTAATGTTAAATAAAAAATAATTTAATGTTAAATAAATAATTTAATATTAAGACATAAAAAATAATTTAATGTTAAATAAATAATTTAATGTTAAATAAATAATTTAATATAGGCATAAAAAATTTAATGTTAAATAAATAATTTAATGTTAAATAAATAAAAGATTAAATAAAAAATAATTTAATGTTAAATAAATAATTTAATATAGGCATAAAAAATTTAAATTAAATAATTTAATGTCAAATAAAAATAATTTAATGATAATAAATAATTTAATGTTAAATAAAAAATTAAATATAAATTAATATTAAGACATCAATCAGATCGATAAAAAATAAAAAATAAATAAATAAATAAATTTAATTTGTGCGATACATGTAATTAAGCACATTCTGCTTTATTTATTTGTATATCAAGATAATTTTTTCGAATATCATAATAATGAAATTATAATTATATGTATATATATTTATAGATATACTTTTATATTAATATTGAGTGTATATACTATAAATAATAAATATGTCAATTAATAACTGAAAGAGGTAGAGTGGCGAAGTGGATTTAGAGTGAAGAGTTTGGGTCCGGTCAAAGCTTCCAAATGGTTGTGGGTTCGAAACTTGGGAGGCGCATAAGAAAATTATGGGTTAAATTTCTTAAAACATTGAACCACTTTTTGAGTCGGCACGATGCCGTCACAAAAAAATAAAACCTTTTGCGTCGGCAAATTGCCGACTCAAAAACATTTGCGACCCCACCAATTTCGACCCTTGAGTTGCCGTCGAAACGCCGTCGCAAAAACGTTTTTGTGTCGGCAAATGTACTATTTGCGACGGCACTCTGCCGACTCAAAAAGCCCTGTTTTTAGTAGTGTATAGGCTGCATAAATAAAAATAGTCTGATAGTATGACAATCGATATTGGATCAATTTAATTTTTTGTATATGAAATTTTTTTTCATTATATAAAATGAACAATTTAAATTATATAAAATGAACAGTTTAAATTATTAAAATAAATTTAAATTAGTTAAATAATATATTAATTTCACCGCAAAGTTGAGATTTTCCAACTTGAACAAATTCAAACTCGAATTCAAGATGATACCACGCCAAGTGCAAAACAACGTGATCAGGGAGCATAGAGACAACTGCTACCATGATAGGAAATTTTGTGATACACACACTCGTTGAGATTAGTTTGATTAATGAATTTAGGTAGAAATTTAGGAAGGAAAGGAAAAATAGTGTTTGAAGGTGTGTAGAATGTATTACATTTCATTCACATTCACTCACATTTTCCTTCTCTTTCCAAGTTCCTCACCATATTCATAAACCAAACATCATTCTCCTTCTCTTTCCAAGTTCCTCACCATATTCATAAACCAAACATAGCTTAAAGGGTGTGTACCATATGCACCCTACTATGAGTTTCCGTGGTGTACGTTACGTATTTTTGTGGTCAATGTTACATATTTTTCTAATAGGAAGTTATGATAATTTGTAATTTAGAAATGAAGTTACGGACTTTTATGGTAATATTGTTGCTATTTTCCCTCAATAATAATTTAAAAAATAAATAAATAAATTATATAGAATAAATAGTGAAGATAAAACAATCTTATTTCAATTCTTAAAGAAAAACACAAGATTAGATAATAAATTAACATATTATAAGACGGGTTTACATGGACATACAAAAATAATATACAAGCAATAGATTAAAATTAAAGTCTAAAGAACAAAAGATAAGGGATGCAAACCAAAACCTGTGGTATACACAGTTTCCTTAAAATAGATTCGCTGCGTCGCCAATGGGTGCTGAAGGAATGCCAGCGTTTGTTTTCCAGGATACAACGATTGAACTAGTTAATGCAGAAGCACTTTCTGAATAGTTTCAACGAACTTAACAGTGATAATATTATCTCATTAACAAGAATCAAAGAATGGGCTAACAAAAAGGAGATAAGAAAATTTTTTTTGATATAAGAAACATCTCCAACTTCATCTAAAAAATCACTATTTTCCATCTCAAAAACCTCTTTAAAAACATCCTACTAAGTTGGAAGGGAAAACTCTCTATTTATACTAGTAGGGGAGTCCCTAGCCATGAAGATTATCAAATGCCGTTAACCAAAACCATCAAGTCTAGCCATTAGGGCTAGAATTACAATGGTTGAAAATCTCCCTTGCATTATATATATATATATAATGTTATTTGAATAAACCAACTAAATGAGTCACAAAATAGATATGGATGTTGGGACACAATTTGATCCAAGCCCAATCTCAAATACATGCACAAGTTAAACCTAACACAGCACAGCTCAACCCAAGCTCAAGACTAGGTCCAAGTCCAAGTCTAAGTCCAACTCCAAGACCAAACGCAGTACATGCACAAGTACAAGCCTATACCTAGTCCAAACCAAAACTAAATTTAAATCTAAGCCCAACTTTTATTGATACTACTTTATGAGACAATTCTCATTCACAGCCTAATACTTTTGACTCATTATTTTCGTATTGTAATCTTCTCACTTAAAAGAATACAAACCCACTCGGACCCACTTTAATCGACGGTTGGGTCCCACTTTAACCTCAAATTAAAGTTGTCGAAAAACTATTATTTTTCAACAAATCCCCTACATTAATAAAATTGGCCGAATAAAAAAAGAACGAGAGACAACAAAGAATCGGAGAAAAAGCACACAGAATAACTCTAAATCAGAGAAGGTAGCTTTTGGCCTTAAATCTTTTTTAGTGAAAGCCTATCGGATTTATTGGCTGACCAGTGAACGTAATGTCTTGAACTGTTATGTTGTTTGTATAAACTAAGACAATAGACCTCACACAGGAGTCACTCCAATCATCGTTATGTTTTCTCTGTTGTGTCCGGTTTGTCCTTGGAATACTCGTCTGGTTCAGTGAGTGTTTTTAAAGAATTTGGCCTTATCAGTACTTAAAGAAGTGGCCCCACTTCACACTCATATAGGTGATATTTTTTATGGCGTCTCGCTATACCATGCTTGACTCATCAATACATACAGGTATTAAAAGCACCAGCTTATCTTTCCACTCCATAGGTTATCACTATATATAGGAATGGGTAGGATGATTTACCTTCACAGTGACTTAATTGTTACACGCAATTAGGTTGTCCTTTTAAACCTAGATCTTGCAATCTGCAGTCAACTAGGTTCGGTTTCCTGTTCTGATAACATTCTCTCAAAAGGACTCAGCCACATTCCCCTTAACGACTTCTTACTAACTCTCAATTTAACCCTTAGCTTAACGGATCCGTAAAATTGTCCTTAGACTATACATAATCTATAGTGACAACTCACAAGAGTAGTTGTCGTCTAAAATTATGTCTTCAACGAAAATGTCTAGACAATCCATTATACTTATTACTTTATGCCCTACCAATACTTGATTGGTTGTTGTAAAGTATACAAAATTGCTAACACAAGTTTTGATCAACGTGGAATATCCTCAATGAAAACGACAGAGCCATTTAGCTTCTCCAATAGCTTTATCTAAAGCACTGAACTCTAATTCCATCGTTAATCTCGTGATACACATCTGCTTGGGAGATTTCCAAGAGATGGTTGCACCTCTAAAAGTGAAAACAAGTCCACTAATGGACAAGATATCCAGTAGGCACACCTCCTAGTGCAACTGGATATTAAATGTAATGTTACCCATAATCCTGATTATACAGTAAGTACCTTAGTACCAGTACAATCGCCTTCTAAAGATAGGCATTGGGATTACTCATAAATCTACTTAGCTGGCTAAATGAGTAGACTATATCTAGCCTTATAAAACTCATTAGATACTTAGATTTCATATGATCCGAGAATATTCCATTATTCTTAGTCACATGGAGACTGAAATCTACCAAAGTTTTTGACACATTTGTGTCTGACTTGTACTTCTCAAGGCTCTTATCAAAATGATGAGACCGAGAAAGTACACTACTAGTAGATGTTTACGAAATCTTAATCCTCAGATATACATTTGCAAGGCCCATGTCAAACTTAGAGTTCAACATCCACTTGGTAGTATTAAACATCTTCTCATAACTACCAACAATGAGTATGTCACCAACATACAGACATAAAATGACATATACTATTGTCAATGTCTTTCACATACACACATTTGTCAATACCTGTTTATTTAAAATCCACTTGACAGCATTATGTTGTCAAATCTCTCATGCGATTGTTTCGGAACTTGTTTCACATCATATAATGATTCTCAAGCTTACAGACTTTCCTTATCCTCAAATTGAAAAACACTTCAAGTTATTCCATTATATAAATCTTCATTTAGGAAAGTTATCTTTAACACTCATTTGATGTAACTCCAGATTTCGCACAACTGCGATCACAAACACCATAGTTAATGAACACGTATCAAAATAATCTAGGCCTTCTTTTTGTCGGTATCCAAGCTTGTCTCATCAACTTTCATTCACTTTTATGCCAAGGCTTACTACCTATGTGAGATAAAATTAATTTAATAACTTATTTCTAAAGAAATCACCGCTTTAAATAAGCTTTGAGCCTTACTTGCCACCATATAGGTTTAAGAAGTTTTAGACCAAAGGACTTTCAAGTCCTAGCTCTTCTTTCATTTCTTCTAGACTCATATCTTTAATGAAGATCGTTTCCTCAATTTCATAATAATTTGTTAAATTTGAATTGCGGATTTGTCCACAAGAAACCAATATGTGCCATATATTGTGCATAACCGTTGAACACAAAGTCAACGGATTTTTAGCCTATCCTAATCCTGTTGGGTTTAGGTATTGTCACCTTTTGCATAACACCTCCACATTTGTAAAATTTATACGAAGCCTTTCGGCCTTTCTAAAAGATTCATACAGGGTCTTTATACAATACCTTGCGTCACAATGATTATGAGACTCTCCAAATCATATCACAGAAAAATATTCCTATACCGTCATCAAATGAATTAGGTCTCTCCTAAATTCAAGGTACCAAAACAAGTTTGGTCCAACATGTCACTCTTAAGTCAATAGCCTTATCATTAGGAAACACAAATACAATGTTCAATAGTTTACTATTCGGAACTTCATAACATAGCTAGTAGTCTTATCACTAGGAATCACTAATTTCTCAACATGTGATCAGTAGGCTTTTCACTACTAGGAATCACAATGTCTTGACATGTGATCAATAGACTCTTTATTACTCAGAATCACAGTGTCTTGACATGTGATTAGTAATTCTTAACATGCAATCAGTAACCTGTTCACTACTTGGAATCACAATCTCATAACTGCATAGCCAATGGCCCAACACCTTCTAGAAGCCATCAGTTTCATATCTATGTAATCAATGATCTTGCACTCACTAGGAGCTATCAATTCAAGAATATATTCTGAATTCTAAAAATTTTAAAAATATATTCACCTACTTTAACGGGTTGTCTCATTTTTACTTTTAAGCAAAGTTACATATAGCAATCATACGTGCTATAATTGACACAAGCATAACATATTATTTACATCTGATTAATTTAGAGATATTATCATGCAATCTTATGATTTCCTATAATCACACTAGATCTCTCTTGATCTTCTTTTAAGAACTTCGTAAGGCATAAGGTTGTCAGGTGAAACAATATCTTCTATTGTCATCTCTTGAAGCCATTTTTGAAAATTACAACATAATTTCAACTATTATTGTGACACCCGAATGTTTTAAATTTAACATTATAATAAATAGAACTCAGAAATTAAAAAAATAATAATAAAAAAAAAATAATAATAATAAATAAATAAATAAATAAATAATAATAATAACAATAATAATATATGTATATATATACATGTAGTGACAATAATAATAAATAAATGCATAATTTAGGAAATTGGGAATTTTATGGTTAAAGAAATACGTTGTGAAACCCTACACATTAAATATTTTAGTAAGTGGTAAGTGGTGATTTATAGTTGGGTAGTGAGGTTTTTAGGCATGAACCTAACTTATAGTCATATATAAATTTAGGAATCATCGTGAATTACCAAAGAATGTAATAACTTTTCCTGAGTCCTAAGAGAGCCGAATGGTCCATGGTCAAAGTAAAAAAATCAAACAAGTTAATAAAGAATTAGATAAGGGTGGACTGGAGTGATCAGTAAGATTTCCACGAGTCAATATACGGAACTTTCCATATACTTGCCACCCACGAATTACTTCCTATAAATAGAGAAGAATGGCATCATGTTTAAGGCAACGGAAATAGAAAGAAGAAAAGAGAACGGCACGGGTGAGGATCTTGAGTAGTGAAAATAAAGAAATTAATTTAAGGTGAGTTATATTATACCTTGCGTTACCAAAATGTATTTTACTTATGTTTTGACTTACCATATTTATTTTATATAAGCTATGTTTTATTAGTATATTAATTAAAGTTATGTTTTATAAAGATTTCAGTTACGTGGATTATTATCTGAACTCTATTTGTGAAAATGAAACCCATGAATATGTTTGTTTTACTTTTAAAGAATATTTGGCTATGACCTTATATACAATTATGTTTTGTAAGTACCACCACGGGAGTCTCACGCCTTGGGGGACTTAAATAACCATTGGCCCCTGTTTGACCACTTTGTGGTCCCCTGTTTGCCATGGATCCATTGACCCCTGTAGTGATTGTCACTTAGTGACCCCTGTTCTGTTCTGTTATGTATCGTGGTTATAATTAATTATTTTAGTTACTGGCACTTAATTAATTTGTATATTCAACTCAAATTATGTTAATGTTTTAGCTTAAATAAATATCCATGGCTATTTTGTACCCCTACACTCATAGTATAATATTTTTTCACTCTGCTATGTCCTTATAGCTGTTACCCCTTTTAGGTGACGAGGTTTAGCGGGATCAAGATGGAAAATGAATCACCGTGTTGTTTTGTTTTTTTTTAGATTTCTATCTTTTTATTAACAGACTCTTGTAATACAAAGAAGTTCAAATGACTACGTTTTGTTTCCTTTTTAAATAAACAGTTGGTATCCAAATATTTTATTTTATTTATCCGCTTGCGTTGTAGAATTATCCGAATTATTTTATTTTTATCTTGTTACGGCACCGAGCCTTTGGGTACCGGGTTTGGGTCGTGACAATTATATTTCTCCAAAAAACAAATTAACACTAGAAAATCCCAAAATTCTAATAATTCAAAATTAATCTCACTACTAACTCCATAAATCTAATAGGGTCAGAAAAGTTTCTAGGAACACTAGAGGGTCACAACTAGGGTTGTGCATAATACCGTCAAACCATCAAAACCGCACCGAATCGCTCCGAAGCGCGCCAAACCGCACAATTTTTCAACTCTGGCGGGCGGGTTGGGCGGTTTGGGGTCCTAGGAGTGGCGGGTCAGTGCGGGTGGTGGTTGGAAATTTCCAACCCGTAGTATAAACTGAACCGACCCGCCTTCTGTGTCTAAAAAAAAAAATCCTCTGTTATATACACATACAACAAGTGAATTCCAACCATGGATTACATCTATCACATATATACTTATACATACACAATAATTCCTCAATTAAGACACCCACATTTCATCTCATTCATCATCAATTCATCGCTGCTAGGGCTGTACACAATATCTCTTCTCATTCCTCTTCCTTACCTTGCTGATCTGTGCCGTTAGCCTCTTCTCGCCGCCGCCGCTGCTTTCTCCTTTCCTTGCTGATCGGTGCTGCCTCCTCCTCCTTGTCGGTATGTGCCTCTCTCTCTCTCTCTCTCTCTCTCTCTCTCTCTCTCTCGTTGCTCTCTCTCGGCTCTATATACATATATATATATATATATATGACATCATTCCTCCTGATTCTTTTTTCCCTCTGATTATATATATATATATATAACATCATTGATATTTATAGGGAAGCACTTACTGATAATTTTTATTTATATATATTTATCATCATTGATAATTTTTATTTATGTGTAAAGTCATATTTATAATTTTTATTTATGTGTAAAGTGATATTTATAATTTTTATTTATATATATTTATCATCATTGATAATTTTTATTTATGTGTAAAGTCATATTGATAATTTTTATTTATTTACTTATCATCATTGTAAATTTTATATTAGATGAATATTTTAATTTTGACTATTTTAGTTAATTTATAAATTAGATCTTTTAACTCTTTCATTCAAGTTCTGTAATTTGAATTATATTTTTTATAAACCGCAAATCCGCCCGAACCGCCAAGGCAAATATGCTATTATTTGCCAACCAAACCGTCGGTTTTTGATAAGAAAAATGACAAATTCTAATGACACTTTTATCAATCCGTCACCCGCCGTATGGTTTATATTTTTCTCCTAAACCGCACCGACCTGCACCGCGCACACCTCTAGTCACAACGGTCCCACTTAAAACCCAATTAACCTTAGATAAAAATTTCAAGAGTTTGTTGACTCATTGTCGATGGGAAACAAATTCAGATTTAAGCTTCCAGGGGATAAACAATGTAAAAAAAGCAATTTCCAAGCAAATACAAATTGCTACTAGAATTATACCACTCATAAAAGTTAAACAGTACTCTCGGAATCAAACCCATTATTTATGAATAAAACTTAGAAATATTTTAGCTAATGCTAAAATTTTGTTTTTTTTCCCAAACCAAACAACTTTGGAAATAATCAAATTATCACCAAAGACTTTCTCAAAAAATTAGTTTTCTAACACTTTGGGAATAAATGGATTAAACCTAAAGACTTCCTCAAATCTCAAAGGCTTGAAACCAAATCCATTTCAGTTGTCATTTTTTAAAACAAATCGAAAATATTCTTTGGCTAAGGCTAAAATTTGGTTTCTATTACAAAAAACCAAAATAGTTTAGGAATAATAAAATTAATTTCAAAGACTTTTCCAACAAACCCGAAGGTTTATAATTTCTTTTTTCATTTTCCTTTTCACTATGGTGAAAGTATTACAATTTAGAAATTAAAACCACTACAAATGAAAATGCAACCGTTACAATTACAAATTATCTAATCTGCAAAAACGGAGTTTACGGTCATATCCATAATGGTTTGTTTAGCCAAGACCACACTCCTATACTTTCTCAGGGGTCAAATTGTAATTTCATAAACTTCTAGGGGCTAAATTGGAAATACCAAAAATTCTAAGGGTCAAATTGCAAATACCAAGTTCAGGGGCCAAACTGCAAATATTAGAAAGTTGAGGGACCAAACTACAAATATTACAACATTAGGGATTAAAATGCAAATACTAAAAACTTTAAGGGCCAAAATGTAATTTCAAAAAAGTTTTGAGGTCAAAATCAAATTATCCTAAAATTTAGGGACGAAAATGCAATTATTGAAAAATTTCTAATGACACGACAAATTTGCTACATGTCTCTGATTGATCTATCATTGACATGGCTGCTGACTAGGTGTACACACGCCATTTTGATTGCCCTTAAGACTTGGGCGCCTCACGCTGAACATTCGATGATGAAATGTTACGCTATACAATCGTTCAATTTCTTCAGCAAAAGGTTTTGGTTTCAAGCTTGAAAACTTAAATCTTACACCCCTTTTTGAACCAAAACCTTATTTTTTTCTAGCCTAAACACTTAGAGAAGAGCTGGCAAACAAGTGGCCGGTAGGCCATTTTTGATTGGCTGACTGTCTCCCTTCATGGCCGGCCAGCCATGTTTAGCGCAGACAGATATTTTTCAATAGCCAGTTGTCCCCATGTGCATGCCTTGCACTAGTTGTCTCTTTATAGATGTTTCTGACATGAGAACCTTTTTTTCTATAAACACAAGTCCCCCCTTCATGGTTTGAGGTTAGAAAATTTTGGCCAGAAGCTATAACTTCTCCAATACACTTCCTTCATCTCTTGTAATATACATACACTATATATACACCTTCTAAGCTTAAACTTGAAACTTTTGTTGAGATTTGTGATGATAATTTCAGACTATTGAAAGTACTTAGCTTGTGGTTTGTCAACTAAGAAGAGCATTATCTCTTTAAAGGGGTCATCTTTAAGCTTTTGCACCATCTTTTCTCTCTCTTTTTCTTGTGTTTTTTATGCTAATTTCAAAGCTATTTTAAGCTTTAAAATGTGATTGAAAATTCACAAAAAGAGGAAGGGTTCCTTAGGCCTTGTTCCATAACTTGTTATTTTGCCTTTTTCTACTTTGTTTTTTATGGTTTCAGCCACTGTTTTTTTGGAGTTTAGGGGCTGTTTAAAGTGTTTATTTAAATTATGCTTTGAATATTACACTTGTATTGTTGTACGTCCTCATAGATTTGGTGTATAGGCCATAGCTTCTAATCCATTTGAGTTAATAGTCTTATCCTTTCATTATTTTTATAGCTTTCATGTATGTAGCGATCCCGGTTTTGACCCGTCTCTTTGTGGTGTTCCGGGCTCGGGTTGGTATGGTTTTGAACGGTGTTACGTATCTTAGTTCCTTGTATTCCCCTTATTTTGGTTATCAGGTTGTAGCGGTGTGTTTGGAACAAGTAATGTCTCCAAATCTTTAGATGCGAATCCAACCCGAATTGTGCCTTGTAGAGTTGTATTAGAAATTAATTCTTTCATGTTTTGCCACTCCACTGAGTATGTCGGGGATCGAGCTGCCCGGTCAGCTCACGGGGGTCTAGGGGGCAACCCCCCTTGACGGGTCCGGGGCAGCGCCCAGGCGGGGCTGAGGGGCAGTGCCCCCGAAGCAAAAATGCAAAATGCATTCGAAGTTACTTGTTCGCTCGAGCGGCCGTTTATGTGCTCGAGTGAAGAATATTTGGTTCTAGAAGTTTGACCTAACTGCAAAAGTACTGGGAATGTGTATTTGACGCTCGAGCAGGGCTTTCCACGCTCGAACGGACCATGTTATGTCAGTTCATGAATCTGATATTTCAAATCACTTTTTCAGTCCTCTTTCTCTCTAAAACTCTCCAGAATTCCTAATCTAGAGCCTCTCTTTCTAGAAGTCATTCTTCACCAAAGTTAGTTATCATCTCGAGGGCTTCGTTGTTTGTGGTGAAGATTGAGTTTAGGCATCCTTGATTTTGGCTTTCATCTCAATTCTTCTTCAATACTTGAGGTAGATATTTTCTTAGAGTTATATATATATTTTTGCAAGATCTAGATGATTTTGAAAAGCATCCTTCGATAGCTTTGAAAATTAATTGTTGATTCAAGAAGTTGAGCGATTTTAAAAATGAGTTTGTCTCTTGTTCTTTTAAAATGATCTTATAGGTTTTGATATTCGTTGATTGAAGAAAAGATGATTTTGGAAAGTTTTCTTTCAAAAGATTTGAGTTGTACAGTTTTGGTGAGAAAACCTAGAAATTGGAGATTTTTAAAAGAGATTGGAAATCCATGAATGATATTGTTATATTTATTTTATTTGTTAAAATAAATGGATGTTTGTAAAATTTCTTATTTATATTTATATGAATGATGAATTTCATGGAATATGAGAATTGTTGTTCATTTTGGAAATTATTGTTCAAAACTTTGAAATAGTCTTGAAATGACTAATTGTTGAGGATACTTGAGAAGGGAAATTATGTTATTCCTTGGATGATGAATTGGAATAAAAGTATTTATATTCATCTTGTGAAATTGGCATATCAATTCATTTGATTACATTAAACTTTGAAAGTTGATTTGAAAACTTGCCTTGAAAAAAGAATGTTGAAAAACAAGTTTTCATGAAATGGTTTTGAGGTAAATACGTTGGTAAGTCTTGATAGGTGGTGTAGATGATATTGAATAAGTTGGCCTGAGGGTCCGGGGTGAAAGACCAAAAACCAACGTGGATAGGTGTCGAGCCTTCCGGTTAATACCGGTAAAAATAACAATTTGGTAGTACTCGTATAGTCTACTTGCAGACACCGACCTAGGGATTGCCAGAGTTGTATTTATCGCCCCTTGAATTAAATTGTTAAGTTTTGAACAATGGATATTTCATGGCATCATTGAGCATAATGATTTTCAAAAGATAAAAATATGATTTATTTGCAAAAAGACATAGCATGGCATGTGCATTCATCTCTTAAGACTTGTATAAAATGTATATACTTTGTTAAGAATTTCCTACTGGGCTTTATACTTACCCTACGGGATTTTTATGCAAGAAAATATGTAGTGATTCCGCCTAACTAAAGGCGAGGAAATATGTGTTGAGAGTACAAGGTTCTCATTTTGCTGTAACTCTGTTTGTAAGTCGAGGGCTGTATTTGTGTGGATTTAAATAACCATTTTGTGTAACCAAGCCTAAGCTTTGAAAACTTGTAAACCCTTGGGGGTATCTATTTGTTTATGTTATTTTGATTTGAAGTGAATGTATTATCGCCTAAAGACTATTTGTATCATATAATGCAAGTGTGGAGATTTATTTTTAGTTTTACTTTAAAAAATCATGGTTGTCGTATTATCATTTGGGTATAAAAATTGGGGCGTTACAATGTACATATTCACACCATTGTAATCATCCTCTTGTTCATTCATAATCTGTAACCTCTATCATTTCTTTGTTTCTTTTGATTAAGAGTTGTATCAAACAATAGATCACCGCTCAAGGCATAAAAAAGAGACCTCTCATGCTAAATGGTTTAATCTCTTTGGAGGTTCATTACCAGGACATTACATCTCTTTTATGCCTAGTATGATCTTTAGTTTGACACTTCTATTTATCGTCGGTGCATTTACTTCTAAGGGACTAATTTTCTAGTTAGACCATTGGAAACCATAAAGGAAAGAGTCATTGTAGCTTATTATCGAGTTTGGGTTTGGAGCCATTATCGCTCATCTCAAGTTTGACTCTGAATTCATTATCGCTTGTAAATAAGTTTGATTCATCCTTTATAATTTTTCCCTATAGAAAAGGGCTTGAAAAACTCACTTCTCAGGGTCAAGTCATGTTTGCTACTCTTTATTGCTTTTGGACTTAGTGGACGTATTCATCACCTTTGGACATAAAGAAAGAAAAGATAACAAATGGAAAGGTAAAATAAAAAGTGGCTACTAAAATTGGAGTAAAAGAGGTAAAAAGGTAATAAAGTTTGGTTAGATTCAGTCAGACGTTATACTGAACCTATTGCTTCTTGAATCATTGCATACTATTTAAGTGATGTTTGATGATTCATGAAGCAAGTCTACTCCCTTCCTTGAGGTAACTCCATGATAAGGAGGAGGTGTTGTTTGTCTTTTATTCCATTTTATTGAGCTCTTGTCTTATCGTTTCTAAGATCATCATGGAACAAATTTGCAATAATTGATAATTTGAGAATCAAATATACTCATTTCTTGATCATCTTCATGATAGGGAAAGGCAGAGAGGATAAATATCTCTCGAAAACATTCTGTTTTTGCTCTGTTTCAGCTCTATTGCAGCAGAATATTTCCCAGAAACAGTGGCCCGCTGGCTACCATTCTGTACGGCCGACCATTTCTCAGGGCCGGCCGGCCACCTATTTTGTACAGGCAGTGGCATTTTTGCAGCAGAACAGAATAGAATCTGAGGTCAAAACAGAATAATTTTATGACTGCAAGCAGAGTAGATTCTTGCAGCAAATAGAGAGGTTTTTGGAGGATGTTCTCCGTTGTGCGCATCCTATTCCTTGACTCCTATTCAAATCCATTAGATTAGTAGTTTTGATATTAGTTTTGCTTCCATTCGGACTTGTAATATTTAATTAGTTAGTTAATTCAGTCAATTATGTTGTAATAATTAGTTTAATTAAGACATTCATTCGGACCCTCTTGTGCGATGGCAAACTTGTAATATTTTGTATGCCTTCCAACCCCCATTTCTTTCTTTCTTTTATTTACATGCTTACTGTGATAGCATCATATTTTTGTTTCATACCTTTGTTATGCGTTGTATCCATTTTTGCATGCATTGGGTTCGGTTCATTATTCTCATATCATTGTCATTGTCATTTCCTACTTACTTGAATACGTGCATTACCACATGTATTGAGTTGATCCATATGACATGATAAATAAGCCGAACCTAGTAGTTGCATCTTATATGTGTTGCATTAGTCACTTTGCATATTAGGAGCATGCATTTTTTTTTCTAACTATTTTCTTTTTCTTTAGCTTGCCTCGGTTAACTACTAAGTGAGCATTTTTGCTTTAGCATATTACATATGTGTTTGCGTTGCCATATCAAGCATACTACCATGAGGCTACGTGCTTATTTGAAATGTCTACTTGAATGTTTGTGGATGAATGCTATTTCTCTTAAGTTGGAACGACTTTGATAAATGCACATATGAGCTTGCTTTTTTTAAGTAGCACGTATTCAAAACTTTTTTAAGTAGCATGGATTCACATGAACATACAAAAATAATATATAAGAAATAGATTAAATCTAAAAGTCTGAAGAATAAAAAATAAGGGATACAAACCGAAACTGTTGGTATACATAGTTTCCTTAAAACAGATTTGTCGCCTCACCAATAGATATTAGAGGAACGCCGACATCTATTTCTCAAGATATGATGATCAAAAACAACTAATGCAGAATCACATTTTGAATAGTTTCGGCAAATTGCAGCACTCTCTTATTAACAAAAATCAAAGGAGTTAAAAAGGAGGAGGTAGGAAAAATTTCTTTGAATTTTTCTTTGTTATAAGAAACATCTCCAATTTCACCTCAAAAATCACCATTTTCCATCTCAAAAAATCTCTCTACAAACATCCTACAAAGTTGGAGGGGAAATACCTTTATTTAAAAATTGAAGGGGAAATACCTTTATTTATATAAGTAGCAGAATCCCTAACTATGAAAGCTATCATTATGAGGGCCATCAAATTCCATTAATCAAGGCTATCAACTCTAACCATTAGGGCTAGAGTTACAAAGATTGAAAACCTCCTTTGTACTATATAAATATATATATATAATGCTATTTGAATAAACCAACTAGATGGGTTGCGAAATAGATACGGATGTTAAGTCACAACCCGATTCAAACCCAATCTCAAACACATGCACAAGCTAAATCCAACATAGCATAATTCAGCCCAAGATCAAGATCAATACTAAGTCCAAATCTAAGTCCAAAACCAAGTCCAAAACCAAACCATCACATAACACAAGCACAAGCCTAAGCTTAAGCTCAGTCCAAACTAAGACCGAGTCCAAATCTAAACCCAATTGTTATTGATATCCATTTTATGAGACAATTCTCATTCACAATCTAATGGTTTCGGCTTATTATTTTCACATTGTAATCTTCTTACTTAAAAGAATACAAATCCATTCATACCCACCTCAACTAACGGATAAGTCCCACTTTAATCTCAAATTAAAGTTGCTAAAAAACCATTATTTTTCAACAAATATTACGTATTTCGTGGTATTGTTACTCATTTTCTGATTAGAAAATATTTGGATTAAAAAAATGTGTAACATTACCAAAAAAATGTATAACATACTACAAAATATGTAATTTTATTTATGAATTACAAATTATTATAACTTTTATTAAAAAAATACTTAATATTACTATAAAAATATATAATATTATTACAAAAATATATAATAAAGTACATATGATGTACAATTTTTTTTTTAAAGGTCGTGTACCATAACATGACCCTTAACATCACATGTGGGAATTGGGTTTAGGCATTGGCTGTGAGGCCTCTTTTGGTAAGTAGGTTAAAAGTTACTGGCTAACTTTTGACTCTCTTTGAGTCACATCATCTCTTATATTTTTTACACATTTATTTCTTATATTTTTTACATGTTTTTCTTTTTTAAAAAAATCAAAAAAATCAAAAAGCCAGTTTTTATTATCTTCCCAAAACGGCTATTGCGAATTCTGAATCACCACATGGATCAAAGAGTATTCATAATTATTGTCTTTGGCAACTTGCTGCTTAGCCAATTTGGGAAGGGCTCAAGTGGCTCATGAGCCACAAAAGACAAAACAGGCTCATGAGCCACAACAGACAAAATATCACATCCAACCCCATAATCATTACACTCTTCTCTCACAAAAAAGCCAAAAAAGCCAAAAAGCCAAGAGTCCTTCCCAAACAAAGCTTTTGAGCCCAGGCTCATATAGCCAAAAAAGCCAAAAAGCCAAAGAGCCAGCCCACTTCCCAAACGGAGGTTAAGAAAAACAAAACCAAAGTACTAATTTGCTATTCTGCACAAACATGTCATAAACCAGTTATTTGAGTAATGTTACATATTTGTGTTAATATTATATATTTTTATAATTTAAAAATATTTTGGGTGAATTACTACAAATAATAATAATAATAATAAATTTAATTTAAAATTACAAATTATTGTAAATTTTTGGATAAGTAAATTATTATTGTAACTCTACTAACAAATAACACAACATTTGTTACAAAATTTCATTTGTTACAAATTATTGTGACTATAAAAAAAAAAAAAAATCATATAATATTTATTACAAAAATTTATAATATGAATTTTGCTTCAGACCCCCACTGGGGGTCGACCCCCAGTGAGGTGGCAGCCCTTGATTGGGCAAAAAACACACTATTTTTTTTTTTTTTTTTTTTTTTCAGCTGTCAGCCAGTGGGGGCGCGCCACCTCACTGGGGGTGCGACCCCCACTGGGGGTGTATAGCACGGTTCTTTATAATATATACTAAAAAAAAAATACGTAACTTACACTACAACATTTTCTTAGTTTAGTGACATTTGAAAGTGCCACAAAACTATTCTTCTAATGACATTTTTTGGTCTTGTGGCATTTTGAACAAGTGTCACTTCTATCGGTGCCACGGTAGATACGAGTGCCACGGTAGATACTTGCAAGTGCCACTGCACCATCATAACTAAAAACTTTCAATGACATTTTAATGTCATGGTAGATATTATTTGTGGCACTATCAAGCGCCATTAAAAAAAGAGTTAGTGACACTTATAAGTGTCGTTGCACCATCAAGACTAAAACCTTTCAGTGACACTTTAATGTCATGGTAGGCACTATTCGTGACGCTGTCAAGTGCCATTCGTGACGATAATTCGTTGTAGAACAATTTGATCTGCTCTTGCAGAGACTCGAACCGCCAATCTCCCGCACCATAAACCTTATACACCACACTCTTTCCACTACACCTCTATAGCACCATATGATTATATATGCAACATTTATTATTTATATAGTACATACATCTATATTAATATAAAAGTATATGTATAAACATAATTATTTTATTAAACATAATTTATGTAAAATAAACTATTTACTAGTAAAATAAAAAAAGACCACTTTTGGCGACTAAAAATATTTTTTGGTCGCCAATTCTATACTTTTGGCTACTAATTATTTTTTAGTTGCTAAAAAACTTAACTTTTGCCGACCAAAATCGGATTTGGTCACCGAATATGCACTTTCAGCTACCAAAATTTTGGTCGCTAAAAAATTTAATTCCTGCCTTAGGATTTTAGTTCTCCCGCGCTAAAAATAACCACTTTTGGCGACTAAATTTATTTTTTAGTCGCCAATTATAGACTTTTGGCTACTAAAATTTTTTTAGTCACCAAAAAGCTTTACTTTGGGCTACTAAAATTTTTTTTGTCACTAAAACCCATATAATCAGCGATCAAACTTAGTTTTGGTCGCCAATTGTAGACTTTTGGCGACTAAAATTGTTTAGTCGCCAAAAAGCTTTACTTTTGGCTACTAATGCTGTTTTGGTTGCTGAAAGCTATAGTTTCAGCGACCAAATTTTTTTTAGTCATGAAATTTAGTCGCCGAATATGCTTTTTCCTGTAGTGTATATTGAGTTTAATTTATTTATTTTTAATCATCTACTGCATTGTAAATTTTTTTAAAATATATTGACATTTTTTGTTTTTTCAAAAATGCCATTATAAGCTTGGAAAGTTTTTGATTTAGTGGCATTTCTTAAAATGCTATAAAATATTTGTTTATGAAACTTTTCACCTAAGTGCCATAAAAAGTAATTTACACCTACCTAGTGTCCTGACATTTTTTAAAAAATGCTATTGCTACCAAAGTTTAGTGGCATCTGTTGGTAAATGTCACGAACATAATTTTTTGTGTCATTATTTTATAAATTTTATAAAATGCCATAAAATTGATGTGACATTTCTTTATTGAAATGCCACTAGAGCCTTATATGTTTGTGGCTTTGTGGCATTTATCTAAATGTGTCACCAAATATTATTTTTGTGGCATTTTCTAAAAACATGCCACTAGTATAGTGTCACTAAAGTGTGTTTTTGTTATAGTTTTGTGACACTTGTTCATTGAAATGTCACTAGAGCCTTTTATGTTTGTCGTTTTGTGGCATTTGTAAAAAACATGCCACTAAATATCATTTTTGTGGCATTTTCTAAAAATATGCCACTAGTGTAGTGCCACTAAAGTATGTTTTTGTTGTAGTTTTGTGACACTTGTTCATTGAAATGTCACTAGAGCCTTTTCTGTTTGTCGTTTTGTGGCATTTTTCAAAAACGTGCCACTAAATATCATTTTTTGTGACATTTTCTAAAAATATGCCACTAGTTTAGTGCCACTAAAGTATGTTTTTGTTGTAGTGTTATAACTTTTAAGAAATTTCCCTGATTGAAAGCCAATCCACTTTCGGTAAAAAGTTCAAAGAAGATATATCCACCGACTCTGATTTGTGGAGTGCGTGTTACCTTAGGCGTTGGCAAACTGCCGCCAAGCGGGTTTGGGCCGCATTTGCACCCTATAGTAAGGGTATATGTGATTTTAAATTTGGCCTAATTTGATATTTGGTTTAATCTAATCATTTTAAATCTCGTATTAAAAAAATTTAAATTACAAATTTGTTCACTTAAACCAATATATATGAATTATGTAGATCATTTTATTTAATATTTAAATTTGGAACGTTAATAAAATTCGATGACAAAATAAATATGAATTTTAACAAATGTTTTAATTTAAGTCTTAGAAAGAAATATATAGACTTTTTTTTTTGTTTTTCTATATTTTTTCTACCTTATTTTATAATTAAAATAATTAATATTTTATAAATAAGTGAGCGAGGCTACGTTAAACTTTTTAATTTAAACTTAATCTAAATATTAAATAGGTACAAAATCTCAACACAATCTAATTCTAAAAGTGGAATAATTTTTTTAATTTTAAAAATATCAAGTTAAATTGAACGGATTAAGCGGGTTATCAAACAAATGGTCAATATACTAGCGATCGGGTGTTACAACCTTTCAACATGATTCTCGGGAAAAGGTGAATGAAGAATATCTGGCCCCTTCCATCAATTTTGGGGGTGGGCACCGACCTGGAATCAAGATCTTCTTCATCTCTGTTCTTGTTTATTTATTTGTTAGATTATTGGACTTATTTTTGGACTTAATTTTAATAATTTAAACTGTTCACATTTTAAGATTTGTGGAGTATATCGTATCTGTAAAAATTCAAATTGATCGGATATCAGAAAGCATAAGTTCGGAAAATTATTTATTAAAATTTTTAAAAAAAATAGTTTTTAATTCAATGATCAGAACACATAATTTCTAATATTCAATCAATTTATTTTTTACAGATATAATATACTCAATAAATCTTAAAATATAAACGGTTCGGATTATCGAAATTAGGCCTGAAAGTGAGCCCAATGACCTAATAAATAAGGAGGCAATGAGAGAAAATAAGGAGAGGATCCTAAATCACCGACCTGGTGTCCATCTCATCTCATTTCTCTCCTTGGTTTTTTTATTATTTATTTTTTTAAAGATAATTCATCCCATTTCTCTAAAGATTTAAGATTGACTGTGTATTTGTTCATTACATGGGTTGGAATTGAAAATAATTGGGAGAATGACTAAAAAGTGTAATTAGAAAAATGAGAATACCAATAAGTCCTCTCGACTTTTTATTGAATCAAAAAGTTTTGTTCACTTTTAATTATTACCACAAAATCTTTTTTATCTTTTATTTTTTAGCAGTGTTTTTATATAAAGTGTTATCAATTGTTAGTTTTAGTAACATTTCTTAAAATTCATTATAGAAAAATGTTACTAACTGCTATTTTTACTTATAGATCTAAACAAAGTATCAATAATTATCAATTTTTACGACTTCTTAATTTATAAAAATACTTGTAAAATTTAATGATGAACAAATCCTTATAAGAGCTATGAATAATTAACCCAAAAATAATTTTTACAGCCTGGTTCAACCCAATTATTATTTGTTAGTGTATGACACATCTCGCGAGTAATGCATTCTACCCCCAGCTGGGGGTGACACCCAGTGAGGTGTCAGCTGGGGGTTGGTCCGGAAAAAACAGTTTTTTTTTTTTTTTTGATTTTCGACCAGTGGGGGCGCGCCACGTCACTGGGGGCGCCACCCCCACTGGGTGTATGAAGCAGTGCTCACCACTTCATGGGCACGGGAATTATTATTATTATTATTATTTTGAATTAAGCTTGACTTAATTTTTGCCCACCCTAATCAATCCATTGTTGACGTGCGATGATAATTAGATTGTTTGGTCTGGATCCAATCCGATGATCTATGAGAGAAGATGAGATGAATTTTTGAAGTATCGGTGTGGTGCTGGCCAAAAAATTTTCAAGACCCTTATTAGAAGTGTAGACATAAATAAAAAAAAAAAGATGGAGAGTTAGGGTTTTTTATTCATACCTTGACCTTATATAGAAAGTCTTTTGTCTTGGTCTGCTAATAATGGTGGGCCTCTATCTCCCTAGGCTGTGGATCTATGAGTTGATCTACCAAATTTGAGTCTTAACTAATTATATATATTTATATCATTATAAAGGGTTTGGTTATGGTGTGCAACTTACACCTTACACCTTATTCTTTACACTTACACCTTGTACTTACACCTTTTATACCTTACACCTTACACCTTTTGTGTAAGTGGCATATGGTGTGCAACTTACACCTTACATTTACACCTTACACTTACACCTTATACTTACACTTACACCTTACACTTACACCTTTTGTGTAAGTGGCACATGGTGTGCAACCCACTTACACCTTTTGTGGGTTGCACACCTAAGAAAACTCCCATTATAAATGGCATATGTCATCCATCACTTTTGTCGAGTGTTATATAAATATAAAATAATATTAAAAAGTTCATTAAAAAAAATGAATTTAGAGTGTGGTTTACACTAATGCCTCGTTTATTTTCAGAGGTAGAATGGAAGGAATTATTAGTGATGAGATTGTT
Organism: Camellia granthamiana; assembly: GCA_036172215.1. Classification (NCBI taxonomy): domain Eukaryota; kingdom Viridiplantae; phylum Streptophyta; class Magnoliopsida; order Ericales; family Theaceae; genus Camellia; species Camellia granthamiana. The sequence continues at coordinate 106,629,501 of CM069905.1, read as the reverse complement.
AGTGAATAAATAAATAAAATTGTCTTTATTTTTATGATAATTGTTAATGTGAAAATTGTTAAATTATTTTTATATAAAATCAATATAAAATAATAAAACAAATAAAAATCATGGTTTTTACTTAACCAAGAAAAAAATATATATATTAATGTTTAAAATGTGCAGCTGCACATGTAAAAAAAAATTAAAAAAATCATTTGGCCAATTGATTGGCCGGACATCTTCCCAAAAAACCGGTAACACTCTAATTCGAACGGACTATTTCTGAATATCATCTCCTCGCCCAGACTATTAGTCTGTTGATTCAAGACCTTTTATGCTCCGAAAGAACTTTTAATCTAGACTTTTATTTTCAAAACAAACATGATATTAATTTACTCTTCCTCACTAATAGTCTAATCCAGACTACTAGATCGGAAAACAAATGAACCCATATATTTTCAATGAAAACAAACATGATGTTAATTATTTATTTTTTTTTGTATGCATCGTTATATATATTTTCAATGTTTGTAACTTTCCTATTGATGATAAATAAGTTTCAGATAAAAAGAAGACAGGTAGGGCAATTATGTATTGTATAGAGGCTACACTAGAACATAAAATTGTTTTTTAAATCAGAATAAAACAACAGGTTCACGTGAAGCGGTTGAAATATCCAAAAACACTTTCATTCGTTAATGGGATCACACACTACATTTGTTCTTTAAAGAATTTGAGGACAGTTTGGAGTGAGTGAATGACTATTGTTCTATGAGTAACAATAGGTTTTATGAAAAAATTATTATGAAAATTCTTTACTCTTAAATTATACATATAATAAAACATCACAAATTAATTAAAAAATAAAGATTTTTTATAAATTTTTCATAATATTTTTTTCATAAAACATAACATTATTATTCTTCTATTAGTAAAGATGGATTAATTACCACAAGATGTGTCCCCTAGGCTACCGAAAAATAAGCGTGCATGCACGTATTTGTGTTTCCATTTGGCATACATAATTACAAAGTTGAATTGAAATTGATTCTTCATTATAAAAATCTCACTGTCACACATGTGCAACTTCAATTTCAAATGAAATTAAGTAATGTCATATTTACAATTAAGGAATTAGTTTGATTGATCAGAATTTTTGTATGTGTATATGAGAGTTTCTAAAAGGTTTGGAATTCAAAGCAAAACTTTTAACATAAGACCTTTTATATATTAAAAAAAATCCAAAGTGAGTTTCTAATATGGACCGATTTTTAATTTTTTAATTCTTTAATTTTTTTTGCAAAATCAAACCGGTGTGTAATTTAAATTTTATTTAAAAATTTTAAACTTTCGTATTCTTGAGTATAAAACTCAAATTATTAATTGTAAAATTACTAATCAAACTTGCATAATTCAACTTATCAATCAAATTCATTCAATCATTTTGATGACATAGTTGACTAAAAGTAAGATTTAATCAATTTCAATTTTAAAATGGTTATTTTCCTAAAAAAAACTGTAATAGGTATAGTAAATAGCATTAATTTTTACATTTGATAAACAACCTTCCATTAGTTTCAAATAATTTATCACATCAATAAGCTGTTTATTTATTTATTTATTATTATTTATTATTTTTTATTTTTTTATTTTATTTTTTTGAGCAAGTATAATAATTGACAGTTTTTGAAGACTTTTCACAACCAATTTTTACAGAGCCAACGCGGTGCTTCCTTGACTTTGCCTCAAAAAAGCCGGCACTGTTTTAGAGAGCCGAAGCGGTGCTTCCTTGACTTTGCCTCAAAGCCAGCACTGTTAAAAGGTTAAGAGTCAATCTTTGATAAATACTATAAAGATTATTTGTTTATTTAGGGGTTGTTTGGGATGATCTAAATAAATATATTTTTTGTCTTTTTACGAAAAGATGTGCAGAAAAGTAGAGAGGTGATGTGATAAAAAAAAGATAAAAAAATAAAAAGATAAATTATTTGAGATATGCCAAACTTGGCCTTATTTTTTCTATTGATGTGGTTGTTAAAGCATCCTCATCAAATTAAAACTTTTGTTATATTTTAGTTTAATAGTTACCTTTTTTATTATTTTTTTATTTTGGGTATATACTTTTTAAATACACTCTTCAACAAACTATCATTTTGTCATGCTATATAAATATTATTATTATTTTATTAAATTTTATTTAAAATTATTTTTTATAAACTCTACACAATTAATTTCAAAATATCAAAAATAATATTTATTAATGTTTGACTCAAACCAAATTCACTAAAACAAAGAGCTAACTTAATAGCTAGTTTGATGGAATTGAAATTTAATAATTTACTCGCTATTTTAATTAACAAATAAAAATAACTAACTTGATGGAGATGTTTTTAATCCTTGTTTGGCAAGTGAATATTTTAGCTAAAAAATTAAAAAGTTATTAAAAAAGTTAATAAGCCAACAACCTATACAAAAAGTCAAAAATTCTGTTTTCTCTCTATTTTTTGCACATCTTTTCGTAAAAAACCAAAAAATTATCCCAAACATACTAATTTTTTTTACGTCACATTTTAGTCAAAAAGTTACTAAAAAAGTATATTCCCAAACGAGGCCTAAGTGTTGGAGTTGCAAGTATATATTGTCAAATTTTATTAAATGGTTGTTTAGTTCAATGTAATTCACATAATATTTAAAAAATAATCTTTACCAAATGACCCCCCAAAAAAAGAAAAAGATACCATCATTATATGGATTTTTTTTTTTCCCTGCTGAGGCCTCGTTTTGTAAGTGACTTTTTTAGTTAAAAAATCACTAAAAAATCTAAAAGCCAACAACTCATACCAAAAAGTAAAAAATTTCATTTTCTCTTTACTTTTTGCATATCTTTTCGTAAAAAGTCAAAAAGTCATCCCAAACATATTAATTTTTTTTACATTACATTTTAGTCAAAAAACCAAAAAGTTACAAAAAAAAATCTATTCCTAAACGAGACCTAAATACATACATGATTTATCACTTTACATTTACGTTTGTAAAGCATAATTTTCAATACATGATTAGAGAGATACAAGCGAGTGAAGAAAAATACTTTAAACATTTTACAACAAAAAAATCATTTCTTTTTTGTCAATTGATAAAAAGAAAAAAAAAATTAAAAATATAAGAAAAAAATATATCATCAGAAAAACTATTAGCCCAAAATAGAGAAGCTAACAAAACCTATCAAGTCCAAGCCTAACAATTACTCCACTAACATCATCAAACATACTACTAATTTACAATAGTTAAAAAGTCAAAAAAAACCTACTAAGTCCATCGTCAAAAAGACTACTTAGCTCACAATAGTTAAGAAGTGAACAAAGCTTATCAAGCACAAGTACAACAACTCCACTAACAAGTAACAATATCCATAATGATAATGATAGAGAATTAAATAACAATAGAGAAGGTGTTAAACTCTTCCTCATAATAGTTAAAGAATAAATATTAGTAGCTCGAAAATTTGCCCCCCCTAATCCCCCTAATGCTCAAAACGACGTCGTTTCGGGTATTAGGCTTTTTTTTCTTTTTTTTTCTTCCATTTTCGAAGCTTTTCGAGCTCAAACACAGACAGGGGGAAGAGGGAGAGGGAGAGGGAGAGCGGAGAAGAGAGAGGGAGACACACACACACAGAGGCCCTGCATTCCGGCCGACCGTCCGATCGTCGCAGCTCCACCATCGTCGCAGCTCGGAGATGGATCGTCGCAGCTCCAGTCCCTTCTTCTTCCTTCTCCTCTTTCTTCCCTCTCTTCTTCTTCTTCCCTTCTTCCTCTTCTTCTTTCTTCTTCTCTGCTTTCTTTCTTCTTCTTCGTCTCTTCTGATTTTCTGATTGAAAAAAAAAAAAAAAATTAAAACGACGGAACGACGTCGTTTCGTCGTTTAGGGGGATTCGGGGAGGCTAATTTCGAGCGACGTAGCATTGCTCATAGTTAAATATGAAATCTCATACTACAAAGAATGTTACACAACTATTACATCAAATATCATGGTACAACAAAATAAATATTTACATGGAGCAAAGAGTGGCTAGGGACTTTTGTTTTCGAAATAAAAAAGAAGAGGGGCATATAATATCTTAAGAGGGGACAAATTGAAGAGCTATTTAAAAAATATCGGTTAAAAATTTAGGTTTTGTTTGGTTATAGTATTCAAAAAAAAAAAAAAAAGAAGAAGATATGAGTTTTCATTATTTTTTAGTGAATTTTTTTAAAATTTTGGTCATTTTTAAAAAAAACTTTTTAGATATATCAAGATTAAATACATCTAAAATAGCTTTAAAAAAAAATTAATTAAAATATAATTTTTTTTTTTTACTAAAAACAAATAAAAATCCGAACAAAAATACACATAAATTGTTCAAATTTTCGCTTGTTTTTAGTGATTTGTTTAAATACTTTTAGTAACTTTATTCTACTTTTTAAATAAATCTTGATTAAGTATATTTCAAAAGTACAAAAAAATTAATAAAAATATTTCAAAAAATTCAACAATAATAAACAAAAATTTATCTAAAAATAAATTTAAAAAAATCAAACCATAAAACCAAGGAGGGAGATATGCCACTCCTGCCCTCTAGTGGGTTCGCCAGTGGATCTACCTACCCTTCCCCAATTATAATATGTGCAAACCAGACCTGGCGGTGACTTCCAAAATATGTTTCTCCAATTATCGATTCAACTCAGGGCTCATTTGGCAAGTAGCTGTTTTAATTTAAAAGTCAAAAAATTATTTAAAAAATCAAAAAGCTTATAATTTATATCAAAAAGTCAAAGATTCTTTTTTCTCTCTACTCTTTTGCACATCTTTTCGTAAAAAGTCAAAAAGTTACCCCAAACATACTAATTTTTTTACCTCATATTTTAGCCAAAAAATCAAAAAGTTACTAAAATAGTCTGTTTTCCAAACGAGACCTGATTAATAACTAAGAAATAAAAATAAAAAAATAACAACAAAAAACAGATCTTCTATATGCATCAAATCAATTACAAAACAAGACACAGCCTCATATATGGGTATTATACAACACAACCTTTTCGAAAATTCTATTTCCACACACCTAATTAGTTTATGGCACATATTTTCTCAATATACACACCTGCTAATTTGATTATTAATTAATTTTCTCAGTCCACACACTTAAAGTTACAATTATACCCTTCACTCATAATCATTGTACATACACCGCTAACCCTCATTTTCACACATTTTTGATTGACCCTACTTCCATATTTATAGACCCACCCACGCCCTTGAAGACTTTGGTTTGAAGTGAAATTTCCTCCATTGAAGACTTGCATAGAAGATCTCCAGTGAAAACCCTTCAAAATAGTGTTGAAAATAAGGCATCGTTCCATTTTCTTATTACATTATATCATTTTCGGATCATAGGCATAATTTACGGTGTCGGGCTTTTGACACTAATTTTCCTAAACAATAGAGTTAATTTGGAAATTAACTTCTGAATAAATGGTATTTCTACTAATAATTCAACGAGAACTAATTCACAAGCAAAGAGAGAGACAAGAAAGAATGAAAAGTTTAGTAATAGAAACAAGAGAGAGAGAGAGAGAGAGAGAGAGAGTAACAAGGGGAGAGAGAAACAAGAAGCAAAATGGTGTTCGACAGCTTGGTAGTATTAATAGTGGCGAACATATCAGCAGATGTATGGCAATACATAGCATCTTTTCCAAAGAGGATAAGCAGTGATCAGTTGTTAGAATAAAAAATTAGGATTTAATTTCTTTAACTCAGATTGTGTAAATTGAGATTTTTTTTTGTTTTTAAAAGATGTGTACATAAATTTTTTTTATATAATATTATGGATATTGTTAGATGTATATTATAGTAATTTTTGTTTAGGATATAATTGTCATTAAATTAATATTTCATTAAATATGTGCCATGAGTTAATTAGATGCGTTGAATAGAATTTCCCAACCTGCTCATATAAATTCCAAATCACTAATGATAGAAATACATAAATAGATCATAGAATAGGATAAAAATACTCACAAGGTTATGAGAAAGGGATTTTGTGGGACTATGTAACTTGGTAAGTTCAACCCGACCAATCTGAAATTTTTTAGAATTTGGACAAAATATTTTTGAATTTGGTATGGATTTAGACAAAAATTGAGAAGCTTGAATCAAATTTGGATGGGTTTAAACAAAGATATCAAATAATTTGAGCAACCCGAAATTCGAATTATATGTATGTATATATATATATAAACATATAAATCTTAATTATACATATAAATCATTAACCATTGAATAATATTAAAGTAAATTAGATCATTATATCATATTAAATATATATTATATATACAAGTAATACAATACAAAATCTTACATTTTTTTTTTCTCACTCATAAATTGTAAATAACACCATAGTGACATCTCTCTTACATTATATAAATTATTTGTTATGATGTTATTAATAATTTTTTAATAAAAAAACTATAAATAGAGTCTAATTTTAACAAGGGAAGATTATGTTACACACCTCTCAAATGGTGTGTATTGTATGCATTATAACTAAAGAAAAAAAATAGCACAATTTTATACTTTCTAAGTCATAATTAAAAACAAAAAACAAAAAAAAGTCATAACCAAACAACACATGAAGCATAACTAAAGATCTCATGAGTCATAACTTAAAAAGAAAATGGTATAACTTAGGGGTGCATATGGTAGTGGTGTGTACAGTAGAATTTCTTTTTTAACAGATTAATTAATTTAGTTGCACTAAAAAAAATTGAAATTTATATACAATTTGGATAATTTGGAAAACTCGATTTTAACTCAGGTTGGATTTGAGCAGATAAACTCGGGTTATAATTCGGATTTGGACAAACTTGGATACCTCTCAACGCAACTTGAGTTGGGTTTTGACAATTTCTCAACTTGTCGAACCTATCTGAATTGCATCCATACGTGAAACTCATAATCTTATGAAATCAACTTGCTGGGAATTACATTGAGTAATTACAGTAATGACCAGACTACTTAATAACCACATATATGAAATCAACTTTCATCCAGTTGGTCTGGATGTTTAGTTAAAATTCTATGAGAAATTTTCTTCACATTTCTTTTAAACACAAGGTAATGAAATTCATATTAATAAATACATGTGAGACTCATTTACTTATATTTAGACATGACAAAATATGATAAAAAAAATAGTATTTATAATGCACACAAGAGTAACTTTAATAATAACACAATGGTAAAACGAGACTTTTTTTAGCCAAAAATAATAAAACTATATAGATCTTATCTATGTTGTTAAAAAAAAAAAGAAAAAAAAAGAAAAGAAAAGGAGATTGGCCAATAAATTTGAAATTGTAATTCAGATAGTTCTAAGATTTTTCTTATGTTTTATTTGGTCCTATTGAATGTGTAATAACAAATTTTTGTTTGTCATAACTTAAAAAAGCTAAAAAGTCAAAAAATCACTATCCTATTTAAGTCACATCATCTTATTTAAGTTACGTCACTTCTCTATCACATCATTTCAAACACAATGCATACTCAACTCATATTTCATAAAAAAGTCAAAAAGTGTACTTATTTAGACCATCTCAAATCTTTTATTGGGTTTTTATTAGGTATTACAATGGGTGTCAAAGCGGGGAAGTACACTATAGCCTTTTTAAAATCATTCATTGTGGTGGAACAGGTCATATCAATACTATCCCAACCTTTTGTTGAGCTTTTGTTAGGTGTTATAGTAGAAAAAAATGGATGTTATAGCGAAAGAAAAGTATATTATAGCTTTTAACATATCACATGCCATATCAGTTGAGTTTTTGTTAAGTGTTAAAGTGAGAAAAAATAGGTATCACAGTGGAAAAAAGGATACCATGGCCTTTTTACAATCTTTGTGGCGGAATATACCACATGCCACATTAGCAAGGGAAGGGTATAGCCGTCCATCGACCGCTATCAAAAATTGAAAATAGATCCCACAGAAACAAACTCTCCACTAATAGGACTTATCAAATCAAAAGAAAAAACTTGGTACTAATTGAAGTACTTGTTGGTGAGATGGGATTTACTGATAGATTTTCCTTAAAAAGAATGTTTTAAAATATATTATTTTATACAGAAAACTCATAAAAAGATATGAGAAATTAGACTTCAATGAAAACTTTACAAAAGAAAAATTATAAAATCATGAAAAAGTTTAACATTTTAGTTATTAAAATTTATAAACTCTATCACTCATCTATAATTTTTTTTTCCCCTAAACATACACTGATATGATATTTTCCCTAACAAATATAGCAGTGATAATTTTGTAATTTTAAATTATAATGACAAATGTTTTGGAATAAATTATACTTAATATCTCTACACTTTCATCAAAATCTCACTTTAGTTTCTTTACTTTCAACTGTAACTATCGGCCATTTATACTTTATTAATTAAGTTACAATCTCACCGTTTCGCTCATCTACCGCTAATAAAGCTAACGGAAATTGAAAATAGAAATACTAAAGTGAGATTCTAATAAAAATATAAGAATTAAAATGAGATTTTAGTAAAAGTGTAAGGGTGTTAATGAGATAATAAAAATGTCACATATATTTCAAATAACAACTTCCATTAATTGACTGTTACCATTAAAAGTGATGGGATTAAAGTGAAATTTTAATAAAAATACAGAAATACTGTAGACTTAACCCAATGTTTTGCTTGAAATGAAATAACTACAAAATATAACATGATTTTATATGAATTTTTAATACAAAAATTTTGTTTATATAACTTTGCTCTTAAATAATTATATTTTAAAATTATACGCCTCTCAAAATTGAGGGTTAGAGCCGTTGCTTTGTCCCCCTCCTTTTAACCGTCAAGATTCATTTTAAGAGAATCTAACGACTGAGATCACCTCCAAAAAATTACTTTTTAATTTTTAATTTTTTTCATAAAGTGATCTGTGCTGTTAAATTTTCTTAAAAGAAATCTTAACTGTTGCAGGGAAGGAGCCAAGTAAAGAAGACAAGAGGAGAATCCTAGCTCTTACTTTGTCGGCTTTTACTCAAAAACCGGCCCCGACTTTACTATCTTCCAACACAACATCTTCTGAGCCGCACGCAAAACAGACACATGAAATTAACCATTCGTTCCTTTGTGTGTTTTGTTGCTTTGTTTTGTTTGGGCAAAAAAATATCTTACAATTCGATTAATAATTCAACGGACAAATTAAACTTTACCCTCATTAATTATCACTATTTTTTACTTTATCCCGTCAAAATATATCATTTTATTTTTAAATTTTTTTTAATCTAACTTTCATATCTCCATTTTGTTAACAAAACTGATAGAAAATGTATATATAGTGTACACATATTAAATTTATGACAGATCTTTAAAAGTTATTTTCGTCATAAATATGACGTGCACATTACACGTTTATTTTTTTTGTCTATTTTGTTAATACAATGGAGACATAAGGATTATATTGAAAACTTTTAAAAGGTGATGGGAGAAATTGTATCAATTTTGTTTGAAGAAGTAAAGTAAAAAATGATAATAGTTGAGGGGGTAAAGTGTAATTTGCTCTAATTTGAGGTTTGTTCAACAAAATTACAGTTTGGACTAATAGCTCATCTAGATATAGTATTATTGAATCCTAAGAGAGAGTTGATATACAAAATAGACTAATTAACTGAATTATAAAATTGATAAAATTTTGTCAATTCCTCCTTATAATTCTGAGTCAATTCAAACATGAGTTATGATACCCTCCAAAGGGCTTAATAATTCTTAGATTAACAATTCTAAAAATACTAATTTCAACTGATGGGATCCGTCCAAACAGACATGGCCTATAAATAAGCACAATACATGGGTTTTTTTTTTAATTTTATCACACTAGTATCTTCTTTCCCAATGGACTTGAGTGTCTCAATGCTTCAGTGCTCACCATTGGAGCACAGTGATCACATAAACTATGAGTCTTCATTTTCTAGCTCATCTATTTTTTTAAAACATACCAATATACCCAAAAAATTTATCTGGCCTATAGGGGACACAATTCAAGCCCATGAAGAACTTAAAGAGCCAGTAGTGGATCTTGAGGGGTTCTTGAAAGGTGATGAGTTGGCCACCCAGCATGCTGCTAAGCTCATTAGGGCAGCTTGTCTGAGCCATGGTTTCTTCCAAGTGATCAATCATGGCATCGATTCAAGTCTCATTCGCAAGGCGGAAGATCATATGAATGCTTTCTTTAAGTTGCCCATTGACAAGAAAATGAGAGCCCAGAAGAAGCCTGGTTGCATGTGGGGATATTCTGGTGCCCATGGGGATCGGTTTTCGTCAAAACTGCCATGGAAGGAGACACTGTCCTTTGGCTTCCATGAGAATGGCTCAGATCCTGTTGTGGTAGATTTCTTCAGATCAGCCTTAGGGAAAGAATTTGAGCACACTGGGTAAGGCATGTAATACAATTGGAAAATGCTCTATACATAAACTCATTTTTACTTGATTTTCTTAGGGATTGGTTTGTCTCATATACTGGACTGGTTCAGTTTGGGCCAGAGAGCCCACCATGAGCTTTATTTTGATAATCTAATCGGTTAATTTTTAGGTCTCAAATATGTAGTTCATTCACATAAAAAATTAGATTGATTTGATAATTGTAATATCTAATTTCATCACATTTGGTTTAGAAAAAATGAATGATTTGTTTTTTAGATTATATGTATCTTTCATCTTTTTGAAAATAAAGTGATGAAATCATATGGTTACAAATATTGGATTAATCTTATTTTTTTTTATATAAATATTCTATACATAGGAGACGAATAAAATAACGATTCAAATTATCGGGTCATAGGCTCAAATTGGACTGGTCTAATTCACATCAGGCTGGACAAAGTTTGAGTTTATTTTCTTGTTACGAGATACAAATACATGAATACCAAATGCATTTATTAATGTGGTCCTATTCTATTTCAAAATTTGAATATGTATAACATCAGGCAATACAAAATTGAATTAGTATCTTACCGCACGTGTGGTTTGCAAATAATTTGTGATTGGATTCTCAATTATGATGTAAAATAACTCTTTATTTGATTCAAATTCTTTGACTCGAGAAAATTAATTTTGAGAGAATTTTTATATGGTGAAATTATTTTATCCTAATAAAAGGCTGGGATAACTTAACTTGCTATAATAATTTTAACAAAATTACAAAAATACCCTTTAGTAAAAGACTGCCCTAGAATTATTAATTTCGGATTACTTATCTCAGTTAATTTTGTTTGTGAACCAAATGTAACCCATACGAATGAGAAATTAAGAATTAACTTGTGCTAATTACTCTAATTGTTTTAGTTACAACCACTAACAACAAACATTGACTCAGTATTTTGTGTTTGTTTTCCAATTTCCTTGTGTTTCAGATTGGTTTATCAAAAGTATTGCGAGTCAATGAAGAGATTATCTCTTGCGATTATGGAAATATTAGGAATAAGCTTGGGATTAGTGGATCAAGTGTATTATAAAGAATTTTTCAAAGATAGCAAGTCCATAATGAGATGTAACTATTATCCACCATGCCAAGAGCCAGAACTTGCTCTTGGAACTGGACCTCACTGTGATCCAACCTCCTTGACTATACTTCATCAAGATCAAGTTGGAGGTCTTGAAGTGTTTGTCAACAACAAATGGCAGTCTGTTCAACCTATACATGGTGCCCTAGTCATCAACATTGGTGATACATTCATGGTAATCATATACATATGTAAAATAATTTATACAAAATAATATATTTTAATATTTATCTTTATAAAAATGTCAAAATTTATTTTACTTCCTTGTGGTATAACTGGATAATACTTTAGTCCCCTGTCTGATAGAAATAGTCATATATCCCTTCATGTGATTTTAAACTAAAATATAACATTAACTCCATTAATATTAACTTTAAAAAGGCAAATATACATTTTCATATCTTCTTCTTTTATTTTTGGCTCGCTTTATAAATAAATAAATAAATTTACCATCATGACAAAGTAAAAAAAAAAAAAAATAATTAAAACATAATACAAAAATCATTTAAGAAACTAGAGTTTCCCAAATTTTATTAAACAAACTTAATTTTCAATTTTAATTAGATATTATGACATGCATGTATATATATCTTATATATATGGACACTGTAATTAATTTATGATTTAATTTATTATATATATATATGTACATGTTTAAATTAAAATGTTATTAAATAATAAATTGATTTAAAAATTAAAACAAGATTAAAGTACTTTTATGATTTAATTTTTATTGTAATAAATTAAGTTATTTAGGTTAATTTAAGATTTAATTTGTTATATATATGTATGTATATTTTTAATTTAAAATATTATTAAATAAGATAATTTTATGATGATAAATTAAGGTGTTTAGTTTAATTCATGATTTAATTTGTTATATATATATATGTTTATGTTTATATTGAGATGTTATTAAATAAGAAATTAGATTTAAAATTAAAAGTTAGATTAATGTAGTTTGATGATTAATTTTTATGATAATAAATTAAGGTATTTAATTTAATTTAATTATATATATATATCTATATAATATGTATTTTTAATTTAAAATGATATTAAATAAGAAGTTTTTAGATTAAAAAAAGAAGAAGATACAATAAGGTTAGTTTTGTGTTCTTACATTGAAATTTAACTTTTGATTATTTTTTTTTCTTCTCTAATTTCAAAATAGATTTGTGAGACACCCTCCTTTAAGTTGGATAAAAAATATAATGGTAACATTTTAATCCAAAACTATTTTAAAAAGATAAAATGATAAAGTGTTAGCGGGTTGATTTTTTCTTATAAAAATGACTTTTATTTACAGCAGTGATATTGACACATTATTTTATTCTATTATTTTATATTTTTTACATTTTTTTTTTTGTCGTCTAGCATTTTTTCACAATAGATACCCCTACTGGGCCAGAAAGTGTAATCATAATGTACTTCTAGAATAGTATACGTACAAACACATAATAAATTACTTTAAAAGTATCAATAAGTCACATACCTTTCATTTTGTTGCACTCAGAATCCCAACGTGCTACTAGCTCAAAATAAAAATATACTAAAATCGTCATATTAATAATGCTACATGTGTCATATTCTTATAATTATTTTCAGTAGTGGCAACAAAAATATAATAAAATTTCATGATAAAATTTATAAATTTAATTGCTGAAATTTATAAATTTTGCCCTGAATTTGTAACACGTGTTTGGTGACATCTCTGTGGTGTTATTTTCTCATAATGTTATTTGTCGGTACATTAGTGTAATAGGTCCAACTTTGGTAGAGAAGTTGGCTATCTTAATTAATTGATTATTTAATTATTTTTTAACTATTTTAGTGTGATTAAAATAGTTGTGTTTGACAAATTGGTTGATTTTTTTTTTTTTTTTTTTTTATAGTTGATTTGATAGTTGTAAAAGAAAAAGTGGGATAATTATAGATTGAATATAACATTTTACCTTATTAACTATTTTAACCTATTTTTTGTTTTAGTGAGTTATTTTAGTCCAACGCTCTTCCTAAATGTATTTTTGTGCAGAGTTAACAATTAAATTGATAAATGACATACTAAGATATTAAATTGTTGTGGGGTGTATTATATAAGTATATTTTTTATCTTTTATTTTTTTTTAAATCACATCACTTTTCTATTTTTTTGAATATTTTTTTTAGTAAAAAATATAAAAAACAAATATACTTATTTAATTTATCTCAAATAAATGTCTTTATATATATATATATAGGGAATGGTATTATTATATATTAAATGTGCATGGGAGGGGTCAAGTGTGATGTGGCTGTTGGATTGGCGTAGGCATTGTCAAATGGGAGATACAAAAGCTGTGTGCATCGGGCAGTGGTGAACAGGTACCAGCAGAGGACATCATTGGCATTCTTCGTGTGCCCTAAAGAAGACAAAGTTGTGAGGCCTCCTCTGGAGCTTGTTAGGAGAGACAGGCCAAGGATGTACCCTGATTTCACATGGTCCGATTTGCTCCATTTCACTCAAAACCACTACAGAGCTGATGATACTACTCTTCAAAAATTTACTACCTGGTTTCTATCTTCCAAACCCACTTGTTGACGACGACGACGACGACGACGACGACTAGCCCCTTAAATGATTTCTCTCTCTCTCTGTTGTGTGTGTAGGAAGAAAGTTTTTTTTTTTTTATCAGAGTGTAGGAAGAAAGTTGTACTCTGGTTTTCTGCACATTTAAATATATCTGGATTTAAAAATGTTTCGGAGTTTTAATTTGTGATCAATATGTTTGGTTTGAGCTTTTTAGATTAAATTTTTTGAAAATTGAATTTTTTATTTTCGTATTTTTTTTTAGTGAATATTTTTAAAATTTTAAACATTTTTTTTACTTTTTTAGATGTACCTTACTTAGATGTATCTAAAAAATAAAAAAATTGTGAAAAAATATTTTTAAAAATTAATAAATACATACAAATACAAAATATGTACAGAATTCTCGTATTTTTTTTTTTTATAGTTTTGGTATTTAGTGAATTTTTAAAAGGTTTCTTTCATAATTTTTTTATTTTTTAGGTATATTTATGTTAGGTATGTTTAAAAAGTAAAAAAAAATTGCTTAAAATATTAAAAAAATTCAATAAAAATAAAAAAAACACCAAAAACAAAAAAGTAAAATTTTTTAAAAAGAGTTTTTGGAAAACTCTAACCAAGCATGCTACCTCTAATAAGGTAGATTCTATTATGATATGTTATTTTGATCTTAATTTTTTTTTTTGAACTACCAGCTTAAGGGTTGTTTGGGATGTCCTAAATAAGTGTACTTTTTGTCTTTTTGGACTAAAAAATTATTGAAAAAAATATGGATGTTTGGGTTAACTTTTTGACTTTTTATGGAAAAATGTGTATTAAAAAATTGTATAAATTAGTGTATAGGGAAAAATTAAGATTGAGAGTTGTGCAGCCGTAATTTTTAACTTTTGGTGAATAGTGATAATTTTTTAACTTTTTGAGTAACTTTTTGACTTTTTGGTAACTTTTCAAAAAGTCAAAAAGTCAAAAAGTCAAAAAGTTACTCAAAAAGGTTAAAAAGTTATCACTATTCACCAAAAGTCAAAAATTACGGCTGCACAACTCCCAATCTTAATTTTTCCCTACACATTAATTTATATAATTAGTTAATACACATTTTTCTATAAAAAGTCAAAAAGTTAACCTAAACAACTATATTTTTTCTCTCAACTTTTTAATCTAAAAAGACAAAAAGTACACTTATTTATGACATCCCAAACAACCTTTTAGTAAAACTATTTATAATTTTACTTTTAAAACTATCAATCATTGTTGTGCTTAAATTATACAACAATGATTTATCCCGCTAAAAACACCACCACTAATAGCACTAATGCATTTAAAAAGTACAAAAAAAAAAAAATACAACTCCAAGACCAAAATATCACATCATTACTAGTGGGACCTACTACCACCTAATTAGTGGGAGCACTAATTAGTGCTCCCACTCATTTTCCTAAATTATATGACTCGAATATCAAAGGTTTATTTTTTTTGGTCGTAAATTACTCCAAATGAAAGTCATTGGCTTACTTTGAAAACCTATGCCAAGAGAGATTCAGGATTGTTTTTAGAAGTTGGTAAAAAGTTAGCTTTTAATTTTTTACCAAGTTTTTTAACTTTTTTTATAGTGATTTGGGAAGTTGGTAAAAAGCTGACTTTTTTACTTTTTGGTTTAATATTTATTTATGGCATCAAATCAAAATAAAATGACCAATATACCCTTGCCAAACTTTGGAATTTTAGGTAATTTATTAACATAGAGGGTATTTAAGTAATTTCGCCTGGCAGCTTTTTTTTCACTTCCCAAATGCATGTCCCGGCGTTTTTGGCAGCATTGCGTTTTCCTTCACAAGCCAAAAACGCCACGTTTTTGGCAAGTTCCCAAAATGGCACTCAAAAGATTTACAACGTGTTTGATTAAGAGATTTGAAAAAATAAAAATAAAAATAAAAAATGTGTGTGAAATTAGGTAAAGCAAACAAAGCCTTCGGTCCTTGATCGGACTGGACGGTACTGTTCGGCCAGTGAGGGATCACCATGGGTCCCGTTTTGATAGTCTGAACCGTTTAATATGTAGAACTCATTGAGTACTATATGCTTATAAAAAATCACGTTGATCGGATATCGATAACTATCTTATCTTATTAGTTTTTTGTTAACCGTTAATTTGTTCACCGTCCATTTTTTTTATACAAAACTGATTTGATCAGATAACTATCAATATCCGATCAACGTAATGTTTTATAACCATATAGTATTCGATGAGTTCTATACATTGAACGGTTTGGATTATTAAAATAGGATCTGTGGTGAGCCCCCACGAGCCGAACAACACCGTCTAGTTCGATTAAGGACTAGAGGCAAGCTGCTTCCTTAGGTAAAATAGAAGTATATTTTATTCACATTTCACATATCTTTTCTATTTATCTTTCTAAATCTCTTTCTAAATCTAAACACAACCTAATTAAAATTTTATCAAATATTTTATATGGGTGTATAATCCAAACTGTGAATTTTACATTCATGTGAGATATTTAATAAAAATTTTGATAAATCTTTTGAGTTCCTTAAACGTTTTTCATTTTGGAAATTAAGTTTTTCTAAATAACTTTTTGATTTTTTTCACTTTTCAAAATAAGCTTTTGTCTGGTCTGCGGTCATGTTTTTTATTTTCTATTTTTAATTAGCAATGAAAAAAATTTATTAACTCAAAATAAAAAGACAAAGACACAAGATTTTGTGGAGGCCTAAAAAATATGACGGGTAATGATGTATAAATAAAATTTTTATACAAAATTTTAGTACAAAATGATCTCTCTTTTTTTTTTTTTTTATACATGGAAAAAAATTAGATCAATCTAATAATTTAACTTATTAAATTTTTCATATTTGCCATAAAAAATAAATGATTTATTTTTAAAAGTACAATTATCACTTATTTTTTTAGTAACAAACCCGATAAATTGAAAAAATTATGATTATCAGGTTGACTTATTTTTGTGCGTGAATGAAATAGATGAAATATCTGACAAAATAAATAATTCAAATTATCAAAATAAAATTCATAATGAGTAACAACAATCTTCAATCCATAACCTCTGCCCTTTAAAGGCTCAATTTAAAAGCTTAATTAAAAGTTAAAAATTAGCTTTGAACTTATTTTAGATCATATTAATTATTTATTTTTTATACAATTTATTAAAAAATAAAAAAATAAAAAAATTAATTTTTAACTAATTTTTCAAAATAATCCAAAATTTGGGAGCAATATTCGTGCAATTTAGCAATTGGTAGCAAAAGTGCCGTCAAACACGTGCTTGGGGAGTCATTCATGTAGCTACCCTATGTCAAAAAATAGATATATATATATATATTTTTTTTAATTTGGGGGCAATATTCGTACAATTGGGCAATTGGTAGCAAAAAGTGCCGCCAAACACGTGCTTGGGGAATCATTGATGTTGCTAGCCTATGTTAAAAATAAAAAAAATATAAGGATAAATTTTACAGTTCCATTAGGTCGGTCGAATCCTTCGAGACTAGCTTGTGATGTCAAAACCGCATCATTTTGGCAGCGCAATTTTTTTTTTCTTTCCTTTCTCTGTCTGTATCTGTTCTTTTTCAGTTTTTTCTTCTTCCATAAAATCAAAAAAAAGAGAGAGAAGAGGAAAAAAAAATAAAAATAAAAATAAAAAATCAAACGTCAACAATTAAAACCAATACAAATTAACTTTTTTTTTTCTTTTTTTCTTTTTCTTCTTTTTCTGTCTGTATCTATTCTTTCTCAAAAAAAGAGAGAGGAGAGAAAAAATAAAAAATAAATAAATAAATAAAAAATCAAACATCAAAAATCAAAACCAATACAAACCAACCCCAAAAATCAAACCCACAAAAGCAAAACAAATCAAAACCAATACAAATCAACCCCAAAAATTAAACCTACAAATCAAACCCATAAGACCATCTCAAACCCTTCATCAAACCTAGCATCAAATTTGAAATTTGGTGAAAAAAGCACTGTTTGGAACTCCAACGGTTTCAGCAAATTGTTATCAAATCGAGAATTCACCAAACGTTTCACCAAAATGAGGACAGGCTCCGTATTTCACCAAAACACTGTGCATGACCGTTGGGGAAGATCAACCGGTCGACCAGCCGGTTGACCAACCAGTCGACCACCAAAAGGTTCAAACAATTCCAAAAAAAGGTTCAACCAAATTTTTTTTTTTTGGCTTAACCGGTCAACCAGCCGGTCGACCAACCGGTTGTCCCGGCACAGATTTGATGAAAATTTGATGAAAATCAACCATTGGAGCACTCAGTATCAAATTGAGGAAAAAGTCATTTTTTTACTCAGATTTGATGAAAATTTTGGTTCAGGGTTGGAGATGCTCTAAATGAGAGAGAGAGAGAGAGAGATACACAGAACAAAGAGAGAGAGAGAGATACAAATCAATGGCCGGTGATGGCGAGGATGGCCGGTGATGGCGCTTCTCTCTTCCTTTCTTCTCTCTCTTTCTCTCTTCCTCCCTCTCTCTTTCACAGATAAAAGAGAGAAAAAAAAAAAATCAAAATGACGTTGTTTTGATTTCGAGCCAATCGAGCCTCAGAATTTTGAGCTCTGAAGCATTTTTGGTAAATTATATTCAGTGTATTTGGCTTTATTTTTTTGAATTTAATTTTTTTTAAATTGAGTATTTTATTTTTTATTTTATTTTTATTTTTAGTAAATATTTTTAAAATTTTAAGCAATTTTTTTACTTTTTAAATGCTCCTTAACTTAGATGTATCTAAATAGCAAAATATTTGTGAAAAAATATTTTAAAAAATTAATAAATACACAAAAGACGAAAAATATATTGAATTTTCATATTTTTTAGTAGGGCAAATTACATATATCTCCCTCGAGGTTTAGCTAAATTACAGATACTCCCCCGAGGTTTCAAAAATTCCAGATACCCCCCTGAGGTTTATATTTTCGTAACAAATTGCCCTATGAGGTTTATATTTTCATAACAATTTGCTCTCTAATTTGTTACGCAAATAGTACCTTCAGGGGGGTATCTGTAATTTTTCAAACCTCAAGGGGGTATTTGTAATTTTGCTAACCTCGAGGGGGGTACATGTAATTCGCCCTTTTTAGTATTTAGTAAATTTTTTAAAGATTTTTTTCACAAATATTATACTTTTTAAGTATATTTATGTTAGGTGTCTAAAAATTAAAAAAATTGCTTAAAACATCAAAAAAATTCAGTAAAAATAAAAAAATATATGGAAAATGAAAAAGCAAAATTTTTTGAAAATTGGATTCTGAAAACTGAAACCCAACAGAGTGGTTGGTAGTTCTATATTTTGTTTATTGTGTCATTTTAATTCTTACATTTTTAATTATCTCAATTTTGACTTTTAATTTTAGATTTTGTGTTAAGTCTAATTGATAATGCTTTTAGTATTTTTGACGAAAAATTATGACCGAATTGGTTGAGATTAACTAACTAAGTTGAGCAAGTTTATAATTTTATTCCTAAAATCATGATATATGCCACTTATGTGCTTATTTTTCATTAAAAAAAATATTAACAATTGTAATCAATTGGGCTAAATTGAGACAAAATCATAAATTCAAGATCAAAACTGAACCAATTGAAATTACAAGAATCAAATAACACAAGAATCAAAATATAGGTACTATTGACGTAATTTACTTAAAATATAGGCTTATTTTGGGAACTCGGGTAAAAGACTCTTTTTGGCTTTTAACCTATTTTTAGTCACATAATCTCTTTACTTTTTTAGAAGTTTAAAAAAAAAAATTCAAAAAATCAACTTTTAACTTATTTCCCAAAATAAGATAATTGTTAAAGTTAAGTGACCTAGCAATTCAAATCAGGATTTTAAATAATGGTGATCATCTATGTTGGCTGCTAAATTAGTGAATAATGATATCAAAAATTTAAAATTATGATATAGATGGATTAATATTTAAAATCCTAAGAGTGTGAACAGTAATTTACTACTAACTTATTTTCTTATTTATTTATTTATTTTATTGGCAAATGTTAGTGGTTTGTAGTTAGATTATCATCTATGAGAGGAAATCCTTTCACCTTTGGCAAAATACTTAAATGCTTGCATTCTCTTAATTCCACTCCTTTAAGAAAAATTGAACTCATGACCTTCCTAAGGATTAAACCCCAAGAAAAGTATAGTGACCAACTAAGTTATGCTTAACTTATGCTCTTATTAATATTTGTATGGAACTGTAGAATGTAAACTACAAATTTTTTGAATCCGAATAGGACTACAACATGACCTCTTGACCGAGTTAGAGAAAGAGTTAGTTATAGTGGCTGAACTAGCACTTCCTAGAAGGACTGGAAGTCAACGTAGAAGACCGAGCTAGATTATGGGTATGGACGTTGGACCAAACAGCCACGCTAAATTAACTTGGGTTTACATATATGGATCAACCACTCTTAGAAATGTATATGAATGTGGAACACAATTCCACATGAAGTGGGACAGACGTGAAGAGTAGCAGGGGAGTGTTAATTAGGGCTGAGTAAGGAATTCGTGAAATTTGTAATTTGATGTAGTTCAATTTAATCTAGTAGGTTTGAATTATTTTTTGAATTCGTGATTCGATTCCGGATTGAAAAATTAAAAATCCGTAGTTCACGGGTTGGTTCCGGATTGAACCTCACAGTTTTAGATTGGAACCGATTCGGACCGTATACAAATAGTCTAAATTTTTATTATACACCATCCTCCATAGTATCTTCTCTTATTACTTTTGTTTGCTAGTTTTTATCGTTAATTTGTAATGGTCTAAATACTTATGGTGGAACTAGTTTTCTTATGATTGTTTAAATTCTAGAATAATATGTCGTTATTATGAAAAGACAAGTTGCTATTGTGAAACTAATATGGTGTTATATTTATATTTTTATGAAATTAAAGTGTTATATATATTTTTTTGTTATTCAATTATGTAAATCCGGGGTCCTAAATCGATTCAATCCGTGTTTAAATAGATTGGTTTGGATCGGTTCCATGATTTAAACGGATTGGATTGGTTCCAATTTTTCAGGAATCGTAAATAACGGATTGGTCCTGATTTTAAGCCAATCCGGTCCAATCCGAACCATACTCACCCCTAGTTGCTAATCGCCTCCAAGATTTATCTAAGAGGGTATATATTTGATTCCAATGAGGGGAAAATGTACACAAATTTCTGATGCAACCAATTACATACAACATTTTACACTCAAATTTTCTTGCTCCATTACTTTCAAGCTCTACTAACTTCAGCATTGGAGAGTGCCTTGACTAACGACCAGTTGGAATTCCTTGCTTTTCTTGAGTGTTTAGGTCATATTCATCCAAGCCTTCACCGGAGCCTCATCATACCAAGTGTGGTCAAGTTTTTTACACACAGTAACAATAAATACTATGGTACATTGGCAGAGCCACATGATGCCTGGGAGGGTCACGTGCTTCCTTTAAATTTTTTTGTTTTTCATATGTGCATATATAAAAATTTAAACAAAAATAATATTTAGAATAAAATGTTAAGGGTATTTTTAAATTTATGAAAACAATAGTGATTGTTTTATTGAAAATGAAGTGATTATAACAAATTATATTTTTATGTATGAAAATTTTGTAAAATTTTTTTAATATAAAAATAATATCCATCATTATTGATATACAAATATAATTAATCTCACTATATATAATTAATCTCACTATATATATGTAAAACTTACTAAAGTATTAGTTATATTTGCATGTGGAGTTTACCCTTTATATGTTGCGTTACTATTGGTTGATGATATTATATGTCAATAATGACGTGATATCACTATTATATAAAATTTTTACTCAAATTTTCTAAAAATTTGATTTATCTTACAATTATATAATTTATTTTAAGACGTAAATATATGATTTTTTTACATTGTTTATAATACACTAATTATACGTAATACTTTCTTTTCGATTTTACTCGAAGTTAATTATAAAATTTTATGTGAAATACTTTTGTAATAATTTATTTAAGTTTTTGTACTTATTATTAATTCAAAAATTATTATTATTTTCTTACTTTGGTTATGAAAAAAAAAAATTAAAATTGTAATCAATAAGTGCTCATTCTAATTTAATTTCCTAACTCCGCCACTACTATGGTGAATTTTGGGATGTTTTGGGAACAAAATAAAAAATTAGTTTTTAGCTTTTTACCCATTTTTGATCACATCACCTCAAATTTTTTACCCACAAAAAAATAAAATAGGTTAAAAAAGTCAAAAAGTCAACTTTTTACTAATTTTCCGAACACCAATTTATCTTGAAGTTGTTACACTCATAGGGCCGGCCCTGGCCTAAGGCCCCAAAATTTTGGCTAAAAAATAGGACTCCCAAATTTAGTAAAATGTTATAGGCCCAATGATTATTTATTTATTTATTTATTTTTAGGATCAATTTAAAGGGTTTCAAAATATTTTATTGGGTCCATGTATGGTTTAGTTCATATTGTCTATATTTATTTATAAGTGTAGTTTGGCCCATATTTATTAAAATGAAAATATATATTAAAAAAAAAGTGTTTGGATCCAAGAAGAACAATACATACAATATATGGGCCTAATTTTTTTTTTTTACTTTCTTTATCTATTAGAGTTTAGTGGAATAAATAATTTTACCCTAATTTTTTTACCTAGTTATTAGTTTTAATTGAATAATTTTTTTCTAATTTTTTTGTCATAATTTTGTTTCATTAAATTGTTTTGTTTATAATTTTAATAATTATATGTACAAGTAAATTTTTTTATGACTACAAATAAATAAAAAAATTATAACTTATCGTTTTATCCATAAATTTTTTTTTTTCAATGGAAAAGAGGTCCGCACTTCTAAAATTCGCCTAAGATCCCCAAAACCTTACTGTCGGCCCTGTACACTCAGTCTGTACCTTCACATAGAAAGAAGTAATAGCTCCAGGACAGACTCTAAAAACAAGATCCAAACCATAAGGAGTGTCATTGTGTTCTACGCTTAAAGACAAACGAAATTAGTAACCAAAGGAGAGTCCAAAGCAAAAGACAAGAAGCACCATTTACTTTTTCATTTCAGGTGGCCAGAAATCAAGAGACAAACAAGCTCATTTACTGGGATTGGTTATGATCACAGAAAGAAATAAAAAGCAAAGATTAAGAGATATGGAGAGGGAGGGGTCTAAATCACTACGAGGACCACCTTGTTCCATCCTAAAAAGGGATTTTGGATTTTACACAAAAGGATAACAGAGGTGAGATTTGAAGCAAAATGATCATTTTGTATATGTGCTCTCGTGGGTTGTGCCGTGGATTCAAGGGAGTAACATTAATTTGTGGCCTTGTCTCTCTCTATGGTTTGTTGCAAAATGTTGGTGTAGTTTTCATCATTTGGTAGTATTCTCTCTGAAACTGAAAATGGCACTACATTTGGATATTTTTTTGGGAGTTTGTGAGGATACTATATAGTTGTTGATGATGGCCATGGCTAGACTATGTCCTTTTGCATATCTTGCCATACATGATTTACCTGTGCCGTGGTACCAAGGAAATGGCTCTTTGGCTTGTCTCTGATTATATAGGTTTCAATTGGTTGTATAATATTCAACGGCTTTGAATCCTCCCAATCCTTTGTCCTAACTTTATATTCCATTCTTATAGTACTCTCATGTTGTTACAATTTGAATTTAATACAGTTTAGCGGTTTTTTTTTATATTAAAAAAGAATTAAAAACCAGTTTTCAATTTAATTTTAACATAGTGGCAGTACTAAGTGAACGAGACAGAAAATTCCAAGCCACGCGTCTTCAACATATATATATATATATGTTTGTGTGTTTATGATCGAGTGTCCGAATCAGTTTACGTGTATTTCGACTAATCTCGAGACTCACGCAAAGTGCTCTCTTTATGTGGATCAGGCAAATCTCGGTCAAAACTCACTGATATGATCCCTAGTAGTAAATAGCACCTAATAAGAGTTAGAAAATGACATAGTATTAGTTTACGGAAACAAATATGGCAAAATTTTGTTTTTCTATTTTTTATTTTGTTGGACTTTTGGACAATTTTTTTTATAAAATATTTTTTGTTATATCACTGGACAAGGAATTTTTATTTTTTTATTTATTTTTGTCCAGCCGTTCTATAGGGTGGTGTTTTATTTTGGAAAAGTCGTTAGAAAAATCCGATCTATAAGGTGTTTTAGGAGGCAGGTCCATAGTTTGATCTTTATTGGTTATAAGGAAAAGACAAACCTGGTTAGAAAGTCCAAAATGCATTTTGTGTTAAAATTTTTTAAAATCTCATAACTTGAGTTCTATAAATTTATTTTTTACAAAATTGCTGTCAATGGATTTGTCTTTCCAAGACCTTTCAAACAATATTAATAATAATATAAAAATATAAAAATATAAAAAAAGGGTTAAATTACACTGACACCCCTTGCAGTTTGGATTTAATACATATCACCTATTAACATTTGAGAAATTACATTTTCGCCCATGCAATTAATAATCTCATTTCACAAACCTCATTGCTTATATAAAAGGCAACAGCTCCTGGTAGAAAAACAAAGGAAATTGCATTGAAAAAAAGAAAAGAAAAGAAAAGTAAAGCAAAGAGAAAAAAGAAAAAAGAAAAAAAAAAGGAGAAGTAAAACAAAGGAAGAAAAGAGAGAGTGTATGAATTCAATATCTTTTTGATACCAGCGTTAATTCCGTCTAAATAATTACATTTACAGGGGGGTTAGTGTAATTTTCCAAACGTCAGGAGGTGATATATATTAAATTCAAATCTTAGGGGGTGTAAGTGTAATTTGCCCAAAAAAATAATAGATTGATTTTTTAGTTAATCAAAACAATAAAACATTTTTTGAGTGCCCAAACCATTTTTGCCAATTTTGTACGGATAGAACTTGAAAAAATACATGAAATAAAATAAAAATTCATCCAAAATGGACTATTGAGCCCAAACTTATGACTTTTTGAAGTTTTAACGCTATAAACAATTTGAACAAATAGCTAATTTACTTCCTATATATATATATAAGCAGTGTTTTTCCTTTCTTATGTCCTAATATTATAATATATCTATTCAAATTATTTTATGTCCTAAGTAAATGCCCTGTATATACCTATTTGTTCAAATTATTTTCCAATATTTTTAATGTATCTGTTTAAATTATTTTAAACTATGTGTCCCAAGTAAATGCCATGTGTATGCTTATCTTTCCAAATTATTTGAACCTATTTGTTCAAATTATCCAAATAAATTTAATCTATTTGTGCAAATTATTTTAATCTACATATCCGAATTATTTTTAACTAGATTATTAACATAATTTCTAAATTATATTAATCTATCTCTCCCAAAATTTTTAACATATCTATCAAAATTGTCTAAATTATGTTGATCTATGTGTTCAAATTATTTTAATTTGCGTGTCCTAGTACTTTTGCTTATCTTTCCAAATCGA
This sequence comes from Camellia granthamiana, assembly GCA_036172215.1. Lineage (NCBI taxonomy): Eukaryota > Viridiplantae > Streptophyta > Magnoliopsida > Ericales > Theaceae > Camellia > Camellia granthamiana. Next base: position 106,603,824 of record CM069905.1, on the reverse strand, counting down.
ATCTATTTAATTGTAATATTTTTGCTTATTTATCCAAATTTTTTGCAATCCGAATTGGTTATGGTAATCATTATTTGTATTAAATTTTCGATACCAACGCAATGGTCACATGATTATTCAAAATTTGATTTGTTTTTATTCATTTACATCACATAGGTAAAAAATTAGGTGTTATAGTCCAATCAATGGGAATAACAGAGGGTTTGGAACCTTGTAATCAAACAATGACTCACAAACCCACAATTTCTCTTTTGAAAATCCAGAAATGTGATGATCACTTGGTACTGTTGGAAATTGGCATTTTTTCAGAAAATAAATGCTCGAAACTAAGATCAATAATTTTGGATGGATAGATCTTGAAAAAATTCATGGAATAAAAAAAAAAAATCATCCAAATAGACAACTGAGCATAAATTTACGACCTGTTAAAATTTTAACAACATAAATAATTGAACAGATTTGAAGGTGTATAAAATTTGAAGAGACAGTTTTCTGTAAAATGCATGATCTTTTGGCCTTAGAAGGTTAGCCTTGGATCTATTGCCAAATAAATTTAAAATTTTGATTAATTTATGGCCTGAGCTCCTTTTTATTTTGCATAGCCTCATAAGGAGATTTATCTTTATTTTCGTAGAACAACAGTCAAAGAGGATAAAAATTTGCAGCCTTTGAAAAACTGGGGCTCACTTAGGTGATGGGCCAGTTTTAGGCCCGATTCAAAACAACTTGAAGCCAACTGTTGAAGCCCAGTATTTTGCTATTTTTCATGACAATCAACAAAATAAAAAAAATAATTAAAAAAAAACACTAAAGCACACATACATTTATATATAGGGGTTTTTGGTGCCAAGTGCAGTAGATCGGGTTTTTAGTTAATCTAAGAAATTTCATTGATTTTGTTCTTTAATAGTTTAAGTCCCACTTTTTAATTTTTTTAACGCTGATTCAAACTGATTTTCCCTTTAATGTAGAGGACCATTAAATTATGCGCTGAGTAATGCCACTCATGTTGATCGGATTATTGAGCTTTCAAGTTTGTAGTTTTTAACTTTTAAATTGTCATAGTTTTAATTTTCATATATTTTTATCAAATAAGATTAATAATAGATGTAAAATTACGTACATAAATTATTTTTCTTACTTTCTAAAAAAAAAAAAAACTCAATTTATACAAATTGAGAAATTTCATAGTTTCTGTAGTTTGAAATGTTAAAGTTTCTAAACTACAAAATTTCAGTATTTCTGCATTTCTTAAATTGAAAATTTTCGTAATTTCTCTAAATGAGAAACTACAAAATTTCATAGTTTTTATGTTTGAAAAATTGTAAAATTTCATAGTGTTCATACATAAACTGTCAAATGTTATAAAAATTAAGGAATTTCACAAGACCTGTGAAAATTTATGAAAATTAAGAATTTTCTTAGTCTTTTACATTTTTTTTTCAAGCTTATGTGTTAAGAAATTGTTAAATTTTGTATTTTTTACACAACAATAGTGAAACTTATAAATATTGATCTAGCTTGATAAATTTCTTCAAGTACGTTCCAAAATATAAGTTTTATGAAGAACAACTGTGTAAAATGGAAGTTATTGAATTTTAAATTTTTGAGGAGAAAAAAAAAGAAAAAGAAAAAGAAAAAAGAGTAACACTAGCTAACACTTGATTTTAGGTTGATCCGGTAATCATAACATTTTTATTTTATTGTGTTTGTCTTCAAAAAAAATAGATGGTCTATTTTTAAAAATATAGTTAATTTTTTCAAAGACAAACTCGATAAAATAAAAAAGGTTAGGAGTATTGGATTAATTTTTTTTTTTCATACACTAAGATCCTATAAAATAAATGATTCGAATGACCAAAACGAGACTCATAATTTTCTTAAATTCAAAACATGTGTTATGGTTCCTCAATTTATAATTTTCTTTCCATGGTATGGAAAGAAAAGCAACGCACTTTGAAATTTTCCACGATAAATTAAGCCTTTTCCATTGTAATCTTACCATGATTTGGACACTGCTCTATTTGTTTTGACACAGAAGACTTTTTAATGAATTTTTTTTTTTACAATTTTTTTTCTTCTAGAAATTATTTTTTTTATAGAAAACGTTTTATTATATTTGGTCGGGATTTGGGGTGCTTGTTGTGCTGGGAGCACAGTAGACACTACTGTGCTGCTTTATGAGCTTATTTTGAGACTCATTTTGATGATCCGAACTATTCATATTTTAGAGTACATCGAGTAGAATATGCCTGTAAAAAATCAAGTTAATCGGATATCGTTAACCCTTTAATCAACTCACATTGTATTCATTTTAATACTTTAAATCACAATGTTATTTATTTTTGAAGATACAAATGTAAGTGGATGAAAGGGTTAACGATATCCGATTAACATGATTTTTTGTAAGTATGTTCTATTTGATATATTGTAAAATATGAATGGTTCGAATAATTAAAACAGGCCCCAAAATGAGCCAGCACAGTAGTTGCTGTGCTGGGGGCACAGCAGGCACTTCAAATCCATTTGGTTGTGCTCTTAAAACTAATACACTAATAGTTGCGTGGAGGGTAAAAATATGAGCCTAAGACCAAAGCTGAATTCCTACCAAGAGAAAGGAAAAGAGCCTAGACACACCGTCATAAGCCCACAAAGAATATCTGAAGACAACCTGTCATCTAACAAAAAGCACATGATAGAATAGAAGATAGTCTTCTAGAAGACAAATCTGCAAAGTGGAAGAGGAACATTGGATTAAGCCCCATCTAACGGTGGGAACATAAATCTAACAATGCTATAGTCTAAATTGAGCCTAGGAAACAGTTGGACCATCTGATCAAATTAATCATATGGACACAATGAGACGCAAGCTGGCCACTCCCACCTGACATCATCTAGGGCGTTCGAACGCCAAAGATCCAATGATCAAGGACATAAAGCAAGTTGGCAAGTTGCCTGACCAACACCGGATAACCTGCAAAACCCTACGATCAAAATAAAGATCCAACGGACAAGGTTTGAACTAGAACAGTTATAAATAGACAAACGGACACAACAACAAGGGACGTTACGCAAAAAGCCCAATTCAATAAACATATTTGTTTTATTATCTATGGCCAATCAATATACTGATTTGATCATCGGAGGGTCCGACCGACCGACCGACCCTGATCGAGAGTGATCACTAACAAGTGGTTTCCCTTCGCAGATTACAAAGGATTGGGCTTATCATCTCACTTTTCTCGTGGAGGTAATTTTCACCTTTCACAATTGGCGTCGTCTATGGGAACGACAAGAAAGATGAGTGCACATCCTTCTTTGGAAGGAATACCAAGTGATCACCAACACACTCTGATTGGCAACATACACGGCCAAAACTTTGGCCATGACTCCGAGCTTCTGCCGCACAATTCGGTGGATATAACCCCCCAAGAGGAAATGATCGGCAAGATCATTTAATAAATTAACTCGTTGCCCAAATCGAGGATTTGAAAGCAGAACTACAATAAGCCCAAAGGAAGGAGGACTGAAGAATGGCTCAGGAGAAACAAAGCGTCCGAACTAGAAAAGGTGATGCAAGTCAAACTACCAGTAGTCACCCTAGCCAAAAAAGGAAACCACATAGGGCCAACCATGACGGTTTAGCCGATCTACCAAAAAATGATCTAAGAAGTGTAGACGCGCCCCGTGTGAGGGCCTCAGTGCTACAGTTCGGACTCAATTTGTCACGGTTCTTAATCTGAACCAAAGAGTCCAAATCCGGCAAATCGTTTTTGAAAACGGATTTTTTGTAAAGAAGTGCCAAACATGGACTGCTTTGCCAGATACAGAGTCGCCGCCTAAATATTTATTATGGGGGAATTTAGGAAAACCTGACTCGTTTGCCTAAGGCCACGTGTCTGTCATCACCAAAGTTGCCTCGGCTCGGGAACTTGGGTACGATTGGGGAAGGTCAGCTATGAGCACCCCCGCTCGCCCGATCAAAGATCGGCCTCTACTAATCATGATATCTTGTTTTGAAAACATTATGCGTTCTTATTCCGGTTATTAGCCTAGATTTACTACGTGATGCGCACAGCAAACAAGTATAGACTAAGTCGCCTAAATTGGAATGAAACATGTCATGTTTGTTTATTTGAAAATGATTTGATGGTGCTACCCGCAAGTAGGCTAAGACGTGAATTTGGCCACCCTCAAGTGGGCTTAGAAAATATAATTTTGCCACTCTCAAGTGGGTTTAAAACTTGCATTCAACGCATTGTTCCAATTTAAGTAACCTAACCTTCACCCACATGCATTCAGGCAGTTATAACACGTAAGCATATATCCTCATGGTAAGCATACTATCATGGCAACACTCACACTCATGCAAGTATACTAAAACATAAATGCATACCGAGTACTCCAAGCCAAAACAGAAACTAGTTAGTAATCATATGTGTGATCCTAGTTCATGTTTTAAAATGGCTAATGCAACACATGCAAAGATGCAATCTAGGCAGGCTCGGCTATCCTAAACATGGCATGTGAAGTGCAGCAGATAACACGTATTCAATTTGGAATTGAAATACGATGCAGTTAGCATGATGCGCCGAGCCTGGTGCATGCAAGACAAATGTATGAATACACGTATGCACATCATAAGGTATGCTAATTTAAATATGTCCTAATACTAACCATCAAAGCAGGTAAGTAAAAAGGAGAAAGAAGTGGGGGCTGGAAGACATGCACACACGCACCCACACTTATTACAAATACGCCCTTACTCGGAAGGACCGAAAGAATAAAACAGTCCGAATAATGAATCAACGATCCTAGCTAATTAATTATTACAGACCCTCTAATTTAATTAACAAATTAATCACAAAAATAATTTAAATGTGAAGCTAAAGAGACTACTGCAGCTCTGCCTCAGAATACGCGAATGATGCATGCTTGACTCGCCCCGCTTGGAAACTCGCTGCCATAGCACTGTTGCCTCTGTTTACACTGCCCTGCTCCTCTGAAAATTTGCACAAGTCCCAAGGATGCTTCTCTGAACACTGGGGAGCATCATCGACCAAGTGGGAACATCACCGGCCGAAGGGAATGGTCATCGACCATTGGTTGAGCCACCGGCTAATTGTATTTGGTTGGCCGGCACTCCAAGTAGCCGGCCGGCTATTTCTTCCTGCAGAATCCTGCAGTTGACAGCAGCAGAGGGCAAGTAGTGTATGGCATGGAATTTTCAAGCAAATGTGAGCATGGCCACTCCCTATCATGCAATGGACTCAAGGGAGCATGACCCTCGACCCTCGGGCCATCAATTATGCATTTTGATGCATGATGGCCTAAGAGGCCAAGTTTGCCATTCAATGTAAAATGCATGCAACAAAAGAGATGAATGCCAACACCCTATCATATTGAGATCAAGGGCGTCGGCGACCGAGGATTGAGACGTGTTACGTCACTTGGAGTACGAACACTCTCAATCCTCATGCTTGGTTTGACACCCCAAACCAAGCAATGCAATGCATGTATACAAACATGGCTTAAGAATGCAACATGAGGCTAAGATGCAAAACATGCCAAATGCAATGCAATCTATTATGCAAGTATGCAGTGTGCTAATCATGCAAGAGGCAATACAATGCAATTTAACATGTGATGCAAACATGGTACAATGCAAGCATGCAACGAGAGGAAACAAGTCAAACATACAACTATGTACAAGAATGGACTTAGACTGAAATGGGAGGCCTCAGCCACACCCTAAAACAGTGGCCAAAAGGGTCAAAAATGGCACAACTTATGCATGCAAGCATGCACACACCAAGGCCTATCATCTAAGCATGGAAGGGGACAACTCTAAGCATACTTAAAAGGCAATATGCTTGGACATTAAACACTCATGTTAAACTCTGAAAAGCATGCAAAAGATGACACCAAGACATGCTAGGGAATGGATGCAAAATAGAAGGTATTCAAGGCCACAAAAGAGAGCATTGCTCAACACCTACCCCAAGCAAACATGGCATGAACTAAGCAACCCAAAACAGAGTTTTTATGCATCAAAATATGCCCCAAAACCCACTGATATGGCAACCCCAAAGACTTAAATACATAAGCATGCACAATGCTCATTTCAAGGCACAAAAGGACACCTCTTCAAGGCATGAAAAGGGTGATGGATGCAAGCATAGGAACATGGATTAGGGACTGAAATGGCATGTGAAATGACTCCAAATCATTGAAACAACCCAACTAAAACATGCTTATGACTCACACCCTCAAGGCTCACAAGCCAAAATACAAAGGGGCTATACCAAACATGGCAAATATGATCAAAACAATGCCTAACAGACCTCAAGCATGATGAAACATGACCAAAAGCTTTACAAAGCTAGAAAAAAAAAAAAAAATGCAAGCGTGATGGCCTAATGGCAAGATGCATTTCTAGGCAAAATAGAGGAGTACAAAGCAAGTGTATTATGCATGCAAAGGACCATTAATCCGACCAAAAGCAGAGATGTAATATGACCAAATGACACCCAAAAACCTCTGAAATAGAGCCAACAACACCTAAGCATGCATGCTACCTTTATGAGCCAAAAATACAAGCAAAAGAGGGACAAAGGGAGAGGGGTGTCCCTCCCCTATGCAAGACTTCAAAACTTCTTCTTCACCACTGAAAATCCACTAGATTTCAGTGGTGAGAAGGCCAACACACAAAAGTCTCCAAAGCTTAACAAAGAGAGCACAAAAAGGGCCAAACAAGGCCTAAGAAGGGGAGGTCGACCCCCAACACCAAAATGACCTCAATGAAACATCTTAAGCATGCAAATACAAGACTTTTTTCAGTTATACACAAAGTCTAAAACAGCATGCAAGATAGGTTAAAGACTAGTGCAAGATTAGGGAATATAAAGCAATAGTGTTACCCTTGAAGATCCCTTGAAGAACAGCAAGGTCAGTCACCTTCTTCTGATCAAAACCGACCCAAAACTTCAAGAACAAACCCTCAAGACCTCCCAAGTCGAAGTATGGTGTAATGGTGTGTGTCTTAGTGCAAAACTAAGAATAAAACACACTTTTAGGCTCTTAAACACACACAAATGAAGAGAGAGAGAGGGAGATATAGAGAGAGAAGGTGTATATATCAGAATATATATGTATTTTGCTCTGGTTTTGCTCAACCCAATCAAAGGAGAAGATGGGTCTCTTATATAGACAATGCAAAGACTAAGCTTCCAAGGGAAGCTATTCAAAAAGGGTCAAGGCTTCCAAGGGAAGCTAAGCTAAGGGTGTAAGTTTCTTGAGGAAGCTATGACAAAGGGTCAAGCTTCCTCAAGAAGCTTGAGCAAAGGGTGCAATCTTCTCTAGGAAGCTTGGACCAAAAGGGTGCAAAGGTTCAAAACAGCCACACTCGTGCATGGGGGGCAGGGTCCGTGCATTCTAGCTGGCACAGTTGGCATGCATTATGCCTAAAAAAGGCAAAAAGGTGGTATCGGCCAGAAAAGGAGGCCATCGGCCAAACAGATGGTCGGCCGACCACACCAAATGCCGACCGGCCAATGGTATATTTCACCAATGGCCGGTAGCAAGAAGACACGGCCGGTGGCCTCAAGCTAGGGCCGGTGGGTGTCAGGGGTAACTAACAAGCTACTCTCTACCCTCAGAAGCAAAAACACAAGTGTTTGGTGCAAAAACAAACACAAAACAGTCGAGTTGAGAGATCCTGAGGCAAGGTGCGTAGCCGAGACCTCCGGGAACTCAAAACGAACACGAACATGGGTGATCACCGAGTGTTCAAGCGGTGACGTCCAAGTCTTGAGGACGGTCAAAAATGGGGTGTCTACAGTTGCCCCTCTTTGACAGAACTCGAAAGTCATAACAATGACGGGAGTGATTGTCAAAGCCCAGAGACGATCCATTTTTGACAAGGCCGAAGACTTAGACAAAACATACAAGCTACAGATAAAGATATGCGCCCGAAGGCAGGGGCAAAATGCAACTGACAATGCAAGAAGCCAAGCATAACTTATGATCATGCAAATAAAGCTGTAACGAAGCATAACAATGCAACAGTTTTAAGCTAGCACACACCAAACTACACTACAATGCAGAGAGAGTGTAAGAGAATCATGTAATTCTCGTTACGTTTCACGCGGAGAATACAATACCTGTGCGGTTCGTCTGGTCGTGCCAGCTTCAAATGAACCGTATATACAATATCGTGCCTGAAAAAGAAAGAAAACTTAACAGGTACAATATTGTTAGCAACATGCATATCAATGCAATTGAAAGTGCGTGACGACGCAAACCGATTAGAGCACATAACAATGCGATTTGAAACAAACATAACAATGCTATGAAGGCATAAACACATGTAAGTGAAGAACACGGGACAACGTGCGCAATGTGTGAAGATGTAGACACATGTAAGTAAAGTATACGCAACAACATATACAATGTGTATAAAATGAACTTGAACACATGTAAGTAAAGCATAACGCGACAACGTATGCAATGTGTATAGAAATTTGAACACATGTAAGTAAAGCATAACGCGACAACGCATGCAATGTGTATAAAAGGAAACTTGAACACATGTAAGTAAAGCATAATGCGACAACGCATGCAATGTGTATAAAAGGAACTTGAACACATGTAAGTAAAGCGATGCACGTATGCATGCAATGTGTATAGAAAGGAACTTGAACACATGTAAGTAAAGCGATGCACGTATGCATGCAATGTGTATAGAAACTTAAACACATGTAAGTAAAGCAATGCACGTATGCACGCAATGTGTATAAAAGGAACTTGAACACATGTAAGTAAAGCAATGCACGTATGCACGCAATGTGTATAAAAGGAACTTGAACACATGTAAGTAAAGCGATGCACATATGCATACAATGTGTATAGAAACTTGAACACATGTAAGTAAAGCAATGCACGTATGCACGCAATGTGTATAAAAGGAACTTGAACACATGTAAGTAAAGCAATGCATGTATGCACGCAATGTGTATAGAAACTTGAACACATGTAAGTAAAGCAATGCACGTATGCACGCAATGTGTATAAAAGGAACTTGAAGCATGGTAAAGACAAGTTATTCATGATGTTGAAATGCAAAGCACTGCAACACAGTATAATTGAAGCGATTTGTGGAGTTCACAAGATACAAAAACGATACGGGAAGGGGTGTTCCTCGCACGTACGGAGCATCGCTCAAAAAAGACACGGCCTGAGGTCAACTCGAAGGCCTACTAATGTTCCGAAAAAAGTGCACTTCCTTGCACTGTCTTGAGTAATGAAGGTGCCAAACCATATAGTTGACCCGAACAAGGGCGCGAGAGGTGCATCGACTGCAAAAAGAGGGGGCGGCTACTGGTATCAATCCCGATATTCTGCTGCCCTGCTCTCCTTTTGCTTTACTTTCCTTTTTACTGGTAGTTTAAGCACATCGCACTGCCTCAGGCAGGTTATTATTTTTTTCTCAAAACTGTGTATTTTTGCAAAACACATGATGGAAATGAAACAGCTATTTTGTTCAAAAGGTGTTACATTTGTACTTTCTATGCATCGCATCGCGTGGTATCACATAACAATGTGAATGAAATTGAACTTTGTCTGAAAATTGAGCACTCGCATCGTAATAATCAGGTAATGAACCGACTTACAACTCGATAAGCAAAACAAAGAAACTCGATAAGTCAACCAAGTGCGAGTACAACTCGATAAGCAAATCAAAGACTTAAAGAGAGTGACATACAATTCGATAAGCAAATGTACAACAACTCGATAAGCAAAAGGGTGTGACCCCGCAAGAATCGATCACCGGAGGGCATTGGTAGAGGTTCCAACCACAATCCCTCAGCATGTTCAACTCATAAACAGCTCATGGAACATGGGGGAAGGCCATCAGCCATAAGGAAAGGCCATCGGCCATGAGAAATGTCCATCGGCCAAAAGTGGTGGTCGGTCGGCACTATATTTGGCCGGCCGGCCATGAATTGCAAGAACCAGCAGAATGCTAACATCTGTTCTCCACTCAACCTTATCTTCTACAAAAGGCCTCAGCTTCGTGGTTTTTCTCAATTCAACACTGATTTGCTCCAAATGGAAGAGTTTCTTGCCCAAAATCTCTCAGCTTGGATTGCCAACTTGGACGGCTTAGAAAAGCTGAGTTTCCGAGGCTTCAGCATAAACGCACTATTCACTCTGGGTCGTACTCCGCTGCACCTTCTGTTTCTCCATGCCGCGACAAGGTTTCGGAATCCGGTGACACATGTTTTTAGCTTTGGCGGGCAAGAGGTATGTCCTACCTTCGAAGATTTCCAAGCTTTAATGGAGTCCGAGCACAATGAAGAGATCTTGCCCCAACTTCATTTTGGCTATGCCCAAGCCTTAGGACAAATGTGTGGGCTCTCAATACCTGACGCTCGATCTTTGATTTATGACGGAATGCTGGATATTCCGAGTTTGATTTGCCGTTTTTCTGGTGCCGGTGACCGCGGTGACCATCATTGGCAAGGTTTTCGGCAACACGCACTTTGTTTGTGCATGCTATCTTATTTCTTACTTGCCTCAGGCTCCAGAGGATCTAGTGTCCGGTTGATCGAGGTTGCCCAAGGTTTGAAAGAGGGTAAGAGTTGCATCGCCATGACTCTGGCTAAGACGTTGATGGGCTTGGACGCTTTCCATCGCCGCGAAACGACCAAATTTGCAGGAAGTCCACTACTGCTGCAGGTAATGTTTCCCACCCAATCTCACATATGTATTGCTCACATCACTCGGCCCTCAGGTTCGATTTTTCTCACATTACTTTTTCTCTCATCGTACATCTCTCTATTCTTTATTCTCTCATTTTTCATCCCTTCCCAGGTGTGGTTGATGGACAAGTTGCAGGTTGTGGACTCTTGCCCAGCTTACTCAGCTCGCGGTTACTTCTTCAGGCAACGCCTAGTCGATGCCCTTGATGAGGGTTGGTGGTTTGACTGGATGTGCAGCTTGTTTGTAGACCGCACTGCTTGGCGGTGCCCTTGGCTCAATCTACTGGCAATGGGCTATAGCATGACCCGCCAACCTGGGATTCAGCTGATTGGCTTGACTCACTGTGTGTTCTACTTCCCGTTCCGGTTCTAGCGCCAATTTGGTCATGATCAGACTTGTCCACCAGAGGGGATAGAGTACCCGGCTACATTCCCAATCCGAGGCGCACAGCTTGCCCGGTACACGACAGCATGGAGGACTAGAGAGCTCCTGGCCCCCACTCCCACTTTCAGTTGCACTTTGTCTGATGAGTGCATAGATTGGCTTAGTGAGGAGGCACAGATTGGGCCTAGCTTGGCATCAGAGGCTTCGACCAGCTCTGGGGGGAGGCGCAGGAACACCTGACTTAACTATGCCCCGGATTTATTGCTTTATTAGTACTTTCAAGTTTTCTTTATGAATGTAATAAAAAGCAACTTCAATTTGTATGCAAGAGCAGGAGAACTCTGTATTGAAATCAATGAAATTGAAGGTTGTGGGTACTGAAAATTTTCCACTTTGGTCCAAAAATGGTCTTAGTTGTAAAAAGATTAATTTGAACAAAGTCAACTTTTATCAAAACTTTTCAAAACTATTTTCGATATGGATCAGAACTGGACACGCCTGAGACCTGTCACTGAGATGCACAACATCGGATTCCCGCAACTGGAAAGTTGCCCTTAGTTTGAGTAGCACTGTACCAGAGATTACAACCGAAGCTCTTGAATGCTAAATAGACAAAGATGACCAAGCTGATCAAATGGACAAAGTTGATCGGGGAAAAAGCTTATGGCTGGACTTCAGGATGAAGTTGCCTACGTATCCCAGAGATGGGAATCAAGCCTTACGTAGTTCAGGCTTGGGTTCACTTGAGTATTTTCACTCTCCTTTTGCGCTCTAACTTTTGCCAAGGCCGCCCTTTGCGGGTTTTCAACCTTGCGAGCTTAGTTTTTATAATTTCAAATTTTTCATGCTCTAACTTTTGCCTAGGTCACCCTTTCGGGTTTTGGGCCTAGCGAGCCTCTCAGGGATAATATTTCTTCAACTTGTCCATGTTGATCGGTTGTGAAAACTCTAGGCCATCTAGGTCCATCAAAACGACAGCTCCACTTGACTAAATAGACTTGATAATGTAGGGACCAGTCCAATTGGGTCTGAACTTGCCCCTTGGGTCGTGGATGGGAGCTCGGTTATCCTTGAGTACCAAATCTCCTTCTTTTAGATTCCTGGACTTAACTCTCTTGTTGAAAGCCTGGGCAATCCTGCGCTGATAACCTTGAACGTGGTATAGTGCTTTCAGTCTTCTTTCATCGAAGAGCATGAGTTCTTCAAATCTACTCTGCTGCCAATTTGCTTCGACTATCTGACACTCGGCCAATACTCGCAAAGACGGAACCTTAATTTCAATAGATAAAACGGCCTCCATCCCATAAACCAATGAATATGGAGTCACCCCAGTAGAAGTTCTGATTGAAGTCCGGTAGCCCCACAGAGCAAATGGCAACTTATCTGGCCAGTCCCGGTAGGTTTCCACCATCTTCTGCAGTATGTGTTTGATGTTCTTGTTGGCGGCCTCAACCGCTCCATTGGTTTGCGGCCGGTATGTGGATGACTTATGAAAAGCCATATTGTATTTCTCTAACAAGTCAATCACTTCTTTCTTGAAGTGGGAACCGTTATCTGAAATGATCTCATTTGGGACTCCATAACGACAGATGATGTTGTTTCTGATGAACTTTCCGACATGTGAAGCCTTCAACACCGCATAAGATTGGGCCTCGACCCACTTTGTAAAATAATCTATCGCGACCAGGATGAACTCATGCCCATTCGACCCCTTCGGAGTGACAGCCCCGATTACATCGATTCCCCAAACTGAAAATGGCCATGGCGAAGTCATGTTGTATAGTTTCGACGGCGGGATGTTCATGCGGTTTGCATGGATCTGACATTTGTGGCATCGCTGAACAAATCCGATACAATCCTCCTCCATGGTGGACCAATAGTAACCTTGTCTGAGGATTTTTCGAGCCAACATTACCCCGTTCATATGTGCACCACATTCTCCTCCATGGATGGCCTCCATTAGGCGCTTCGATTCTTCAGCTTCTACACACAACTTATGCATTCCCAGATGACCTCTCTTATACAGTTTACCCCTGTAGATGATGAACTGAACGGCCATTCTTCTGATTGCCCTTTTATCCTTGGCATTTGCCCCTGGTGGATACGCCTCTTTCTCCAAGAAGTTCCAAATGTCGTAATACCAGGGGTTCTCATCTTGAACCTCATCTATAGCAGCAATTGATTCATATCCTGGCGCAAATTTTTGGTCGATAATGACTGGACGCATCCGGGCTCCAAACGGGATGTCTATCATGGAAGATAGAGTTGCTAATGGATCTGCGAACTGTTGTTCTCTTTTAACAGATGAGTAAAGTTTAACTTCTCAAACCAAGGAATTAACAAGTCCAAGGTCTGGTGATACATAATCATCTTTTCTTCTTTGACTTTCCAATCTCCTTTTGCTTGAGACACAACAAGGTTCGAGTCCCCGATGACGTCCAATCGTTTTGCCCCTAGTTCCAGGGCTGCTTCTAGACCGGCAATGCATGTCTCATATTCTGCTTCATTCTTCGAGACTTTGAATCGGAGTTTGAATGCTAGAGGGATACGGGAATTGTCGGGTGCTATCAACGACACTCCTATCCCATATCCATACTGGTTTGACGCTCCGTTAAAGTACATCGTCCAAGTTTTATCTTCGATGTGCAAAATGGCCTCATTTGGGAATAAGTACTCAACTACTTCACCCCCTTCCACTAGATGATCGGCTAAGAATTCTGCTACTGCTCTTCCCTTGACTGACTTGCGTGTCACATATTTCAGATCAAATTCGGAAAGCAACAGCAACCAACGAGCTAGCCTACCCGTAAGTGCCGATTTCTCGAAAAGATATTTGATGGGATCCAGTCGTGAAACCAACATTACGGAGTGAGCTAACAGGTAGTGCCGCAGCTTCCTAGTAGCCCATACCAAGGCTAAGCAAGCCTTCTCCAGCGGTGTGTAGCGAGTCTCATACTCCAACATCTTCTTGCTCAGATAGTAGATGGCCCTTTCCACCTTGTCCTCTGATTCTTGCGCGAACATACAGCCCATTGTAGTCTCAGTTACTGAAAGGTACAATATCAACGGTTTTCCCGGCTCTGGTGGTGACAACACGGGTGGGTTCTGTAAATATTCCTTGATCTATTCAAAAGCAGCTTGGCATCGGCCGTCCCATTGGAATTTCTTTCCTTTCTTCAGGAGACCAAAAAGTGGTTCACAAGTCAAGGTTAATTTTGAGATAAACCTTCTTATGATTTGCACTTTACCCAGAAAGCCTGGCACCTCCTTTTCAGTCATTGGTGGTGGCATTTCTAAGATGGCCTTGATTTTGGAAGGGTCGACTTCGATACCTCTCTGTGTAATCAGAAACCCTAGCATTTTCCCTGCTGTAACACCGAACTGGAATTCTTTGATCCTTTGGAAGAACTTTTGCAAGGCGGTGTAGTGGCCCTCTCTTTCTTTGGACTTAACAATCATGTCGTCCACGTACACCTCAACCTCTTTGTGGATCATGTCATGCAATATTGTGGTCACGGCCCGTTGATATGTAGCTCCAGCATTCTTTAACCCAAACGGCATCACTCTGTAGCAGTATGTCCCCCATGGGGTGGTGAAGGCAGTCTTCTCCCGGTCTTCAGGTGCCATCACTATCTGATTGTAGCCTGAGAAGCCATCCATAGACGAAAGCAAAGCATGCCCCGTTGTGAAATCCACCAACTCATCAATATGCGGCAAGGGAAAGTCGTCCTTCGGACTAGCTCTGTTCAAATCCCTGAAATCCACGCACACCCGGATCCTGCCATCTTTCTTTGGCACCGGAACAATGTTGGCCAACCAAGTCGGATATTCAGATACCAGCAGGAACCCTGCATCAATTTGCTTGGTGACCTCTTCCTTAATCTTGAGGGCCCAGTCCGGGCGGATCCTTCTGAGTTTCTGTTTGATGGGTCGGGCCTCGGGGTCAAGAGGGATCCGGTGCTGTACAATCTCAGGATCGATCCCAGGCATGTCTTCGTAGGACCACGTGAAAACATCTTTGAAATCTTTTAATAAAGCGACTAAGCGCTCGCGTTCCTCCGAAGACAACGTGGACCCGATCTGGACCAGCCGCGGGTCCTTCTCAGTACCAATATTCATAGTAGTGATTTCATTAACTAAAGGTTTAACAAATCTTTCCTGCTCTTGATCAATTAATCGTTGTAAAACCGGAGGAATTTCTTCATCGTCGTTTTTATCAAAATTTTGAAAGTCCTGATTCAAGCAATAAATCAAAGGCACAGAAAAGTACTCAGAAACCACATCCACATCATTCTCATTAAGCACATCCAAACCGTCCAATTCTTCTGTTACAACAGACTCAAAAGAGAAAGAAAAAGATGACCTGGACAGGACTGTGGCATCCGGGTTATCACCCCCAGGAATACCGAACTCAGATTCCGTCGAGCTGGAACCTGATTCCGACTCAACAGATTCGGAGGAATCAGATTCCGGCTCACTACCTGACCCGGTGCTGCTTGACAAAAATCCCTCATCGTACTGCCAAATGAGGGAGGGTGCGATGGATGCATCCAAAATGTTTACTGGTAGGCCCGCAGCCGTTTCATTCCCGATCATGGACACCGAGAAGTTATCCCTCAAGCACTTCTGTTCGATTGAAGGATCTGAAAGTAGACATGCCAGTGCTACCCCCATTTCACTTTCGGTGTCCTCAAACTCTACCTTCTTGCTCTGCTTAACCTCAACTGTTGGGTCTATCTGCTCTTCGGCAACATCATCATTGGATAATTGCAAATCAAAGAAGATCTCAAAACCTGGTACGCGCTTCCTCTCCGCATTCAGCCACGGCTCTGGAAAGCCACAAAATGGAAAGTCCTCCCCCTCCCGGACGAAGCGTCCGTTTAGGGTACCCTAAATGGGTCTATGCATTAGTTCAAAAGGCTTCCCCGCTTGCTTCGATCTGGCTCTCCCAGCCATCTCCTTACCTTTCCTTACCCAATCCTCTTTGGTGGGCAAATAACCCAAGCTAAAGGTATGGGGGTTGTGTGGCACCTCGGCCAATGCTGCGACGCCATTCCGGCCACTCTTTCCCAATCCCATCCTGGGGATGTATTGGAGCTTATTCATGAGGTATATTGCTTGAGCACTGACATACACCCCCTCATTAGCCGCCATGATGTTCTGCACAACCCGAGCCTCAGCTAAGGTAAAACCTGACATGAACACATCCTCCATACCGTGCTCAATTTCCAAAACTGGCGTGGATACTTCTGGTGGTGGATGGATCGACGAATTCCCAAAAACAATGGCTACTCCCTTCCCATGGGGGTATTTCACCATTTGATGCAAGGTGGATGACACTGCCTTCACCTGATGCAGCCACGGCCGCCCCAAAAGCAGGTTGAAAGTTGCAGGAACCTCTAAGACATGGAAATCTATCTCATGCTGTCCCGGCCCAACCTTGGTCTGAATTTTCACTGTTCCCATGACTTCTCTGCTCATGTTGTCATATGCCCGAATCACCTGGGCTGTCGGCACAAAGTCTGCGGTTTTTAAACCGATTGCATACGCGGTTCTTGCCAGGCACACATTGATGGCGGACCCTGTGTCGACAAGTACCATGGGTATCCATTTGTTTCTACATTCTACAGAGATGTAGAGTGGCTTATTGTGATTCGCACCCTCAGGTGGCAATTCCTTGTCGGAGAAAGTCAACATCGGGATAGCTTCTCTCGGAAAAACTAATCCCACCAGCTGCTTCGGCGTGGTTTCTATCGAGAGCTTGGCTGTCACGACCCAAACCCGGCCCTATGGGTTTAGCACCGTAACTGGCCAGTAATCCGAGATTACCGAAGGCCTGCAGTACAGTAATACAGTAAGACAGAGTACAGGGCCTGGCGGAAGCCAATACAGTAAACAACTAGTGTCCATTGAGCTGTGGAAATCTGTATGCCAAAAACATTTTCCATGCATTCATTCAGTTCAAACAGTACAGTCTATATACAATCATTTACAACATTCAGTACGGGGATCTATTCCCTCGATAACAGTGCAGTAAAACAGTAAACAGTTATACAGTAATACAAAACAGTCAGGAGACAGGTGGGGGACACAAAAACACCCCAAGCCATAGCATGGCGTCTCGGAACCTCGCAGTGAGGCACATAGGCTGGCTTGACAAAACTGGGGGACTAACCCACGCTCCTAGCTCCGGTCTGGCTGCTGAGAACCTACATATATATATAAACAGTGAGCTAAAGCCCAGTGAATAACAATAAGTGTAAAGAGGTTATGAATGAATGTCCTTACAGTAATGAAAACAATTCATTAAGCAGTATTTCAGTCTTTCAGTAATTCAGTCAATCAGTCATATGTGGTACATCCAATAGCCTATAAACAGTAGGTCCAGAAGGACCGGGTCTTAACAGACCCAACAGTAGTGATGGCCATCAGTCAGTAAACAGTATGGTTCCACAAGGGAACCGACAGAGCTCTGTAACAGTCAATAACAGTAGGTGCTAAGGATGCCACAGTACAGTTCAGAAATAAAGGACATACATTCATTCAATAAACATTATCAGTTCAATAAACAATTCAGTTCAGTATTCAAAAGATAACCATTTTGAACATATCTTTACACAATCTGTTACTCACAGAGATTGGGCTAATAGCAGCTTAGAGCGCGTCCCCGAAAGCCAACCCTAAACAGTCAATAAATAGAACACACACTAAGTTTCACAATCGGAAAGGACGATAATTAAATCCCTAAATTTCCTCGGTGTGGTTCTATGTCTAAATCCTCATTAAGATGCCTTAAACTAGGCCTAAGAATGCCTAGGATGAGATGAGGATGCAAGAATACACTTGGAAGGCATTTTTCAAAAGTTGCTGAAAATAGGCACCTCGCTCGAGCGAGCCTTCCTTCGCTCGAGCGAGCTTCCAAAATCAAAGGCTTCGCTCGAGCGAGTAATCCTTCGCTCGAGCGACCTGCATGAACAGTAAAAGTACTGGTTGCTGGATTTTTACGCGCGATACCACGCTCGATGCTCGCTCGAGCGTAGCCCTGAATAAAGGTGCTCGCTCGAGCGAGGAATCCTTCGCTCGAGCGAGGAAGCAAAATCTGGAATTTCCAGATTTGTCTCCCAAGTTCGAACCAAGCATTCAACCATCCAAAACTCAACCTCTTGGGCCCAAATTCTGGGAAAACATTTCAAACTCATAGTACAACAAGTTTTAAAGCTCAATTTATGAATTCAAGCCCCAAAGGTTGGTCAATTAAATCCAACATTCAAACCCATTTCATGAACAATATGTAAACATGCAATGCATGAGTTTTAAACCAAATTCAAGCTCCAAATCTTGCTCTATTGGGCTCCAATCTTTGAAAACCAAATGAAAACATGGTCTATGGTAAAAACATGGACATGCATGTATAATGTATCATGAATTCACTTCAAAATGCATCAATTCAAGCATGCATGTAACATTTGAGCTCCAATTCACCATATATGAGCAAATTCATGACTCAACTCAAAAATGAAACATGATTTATACAAGAATTAGCTCTAATTCAACAACAAGAAGATGAATGTCCTACCTTAGTCTTGAATTATGAGATGACAAGCTCAATTATACAATCTATGCCTCAAATCTTCAAGTTCTTCTAGCAATTTCAACAATTTGAGCTAAATTCTCTCTTCTCCCTCACTCTCTCTAAGTTTGGTCGGTTGGGATTGCAAGAATAGGGGCTGAGCAATTGTTTGATTAGGTGATAAGGCTCAAGCAACAATATAATAAACAAATGCCACTCAATGGCAAATCCGTAAATAAGACGAACTCTTCAATTAATCGATATTTAATCCAATTTAATCATTCCTAATCAATTTTCAGATAAATATATCATTAAATCACAAATATTCTACTGATTCCAAAACACTAAACGGTTTCCAAATCGGCCGCCGATAGGGCCTTCAATTAGCAGTTTAAACATATAAATCAAGCAGATAATCACATAAGTCAACAGATACAATATGCAATTCAACGTATAAACTCATTCAAATTCAGTTTCGATTTCAATCAGTCTATTCAGTAGTTCCTCCAATTCACTTATCAGTCATTAACAGTTCAGTTTAGCATTAATCAGTATATAATTCAGTAATCTGTGCGAGGGTTGTTACAGTCTCCCCTCCTTATAAGGAGTTTAGTCCTCTAAACTCGAGTTACCTTCAGTTTGGAAGAAAACAGGATTCAGTGGAAACAGTTCTGGGTATCTTTTAGCCATGTCATCTTCCCTTTCCCAAGTGGCATACACACCACCATGGTTCTGCCAATCAACTTTCACTAGCGGGATCTCTTTGTTTCTCAGTTTCTTGATCCGTCGGTTTACAATCTGTATAGGCCTCTCCTCGTAAGTGTAGTCATCACTCAACACTATCCGAGTAGGCTCAATCACATGGAATGGATCCCGGAGATAATCTCTCAACATCGAAATGTGGAAGACGTTATGCATATGCTCCATTTCAGGAGGAAGTGCAACTTGATACGCCACCGGATTGATTTTCTCAACAATCTCATAAGGTCCAACGTATCTCGGCGCTAACTTGCCTTTGACTCCAAAACGAGTCTGGCCTTTCATTGGTGTCACTTTCACAAAAACGTGATCACCCACTTCATATTCTCGGTCTCGTCTTCTAACATCTGCATAACTCTTCTGTCTACTCTGTGCAGTTTTCAATCTTTGCTGTATCAGTTTTACCTTTTCAGTCGTTTCATAAACAATTTCGGGCCCAAGTAACGGCCCATCTCCAACTTCTGCCCAGCAAATCGGAGATCTACACTTTCTGCCATACAATGCCTCGAAAGGCGCCATACCAATGCTCGAATGGTAGCTGTTGTTGTAGGCGAATTCAGCCAACGGCAAATGACTTTCCCAGTTTCCCTGAAAATCAAGGACACACATTCTCAATAGATCCTCCAGAGTCTGGATGGTCCTCTCTGACTGTCCATCTGTCTGAGGATGATAGGCACTACTCAGCCTCAATTCAGTACCCAATGCAGTCTGTAGGCTTTGCCAAAACCTCGATGTAAACTTCGAATCCCTGTCAGAAACAATAGACACAGGCACTCCGTGCAGTCTCACAATTTCATCAATATAGATAACAGCCAGTTTGTCCGCATTATAAATTGTCTTGACAGGTAAGAAGTGAGCAGATTTAGTCAGTCTATCAACAATAACCCAAATAGAGTCCATACCTTTTCTGGAGCGAGGTAATCCAACGATAAAATCCATCGTGATATGCTCCCATTTCCATTCTGGTATGGGTAAGGGTTGCAGTAATCCAGCAGGTCGTTGATGTTCAGCTTTGACTTGTTGGCAATGAAGACATTTGGACACAAAGTCGGCAATTTCTTTCTTCATTCCCGGCCACCAGAAATTCAACTTCAAATCTTGATACATTTTCGTATTCCCTGGGTGGATAGAAAATTTTGAATTGTGGCCCTCTTGCAGAATTCTTCTTTTCAGTTCAGTGTCATTCGGTACACACAGTCTTTCTTGAAATTTCAGTACATTGTTCTCAAATTTGTATCCCGGTTTCGGTTTTGAATCTCTTTCTTCAATAATCTTCTTTAAGAAATCATCCAGTTGCTGTTTCTCTTTAATCTCTTCAATCAAGGCTGGTTGAGCAGAAATAGCAGCTAAGGTTCCACCTTGTTCCTTCAAAACAATTTCAATTTCAGACTTTTCAAGATCACAAAGCAACTCTTTCTGTCCAGTCAGCAAACAGGCTAAGTTCCCAATCGATTTTCGGCTCAAAGCATCGGCAACGGTGTTGGCTTTTCCCGGATGGTACAAAATCTGTAGGTCATAATCTTTTATCAGTTCAAGCCATCTCTGCTGTCTCATATTCAGTTCTTTCTGAGTGAAAAAGTACTTCAGGCTCTTGTGGTCAGTATACACTTCACATGTCGCCCCATAAAGATAGTGACGCCAGATTTTCAATGCAAATACCACTGCAGCAAGTTCTAAGTCATGGGTCGGGTAGTTCTTTTCATGTGGTCTCAACTGTCGGGAAGCATAAGCAATAACTCTCCCATTCTGCATTAAAACACACCCCAAACCCTTATGAGAAGCATCACTAAATACAGTATAACCATCCGTACCTGAAGGTAGAGTCAGAATTGGTGCAGTCACCAGTCTAGTTTTCAACTCCTGAAATGCTGATTCCCGTTGGTTAGTCCAGTCAAATGACATCCCTTTCTGTGTCAACTGAGTCAGAGGTAAGGCAATTTTGGAGAAGTCTTTGACAAATCTTCTGTAATACCCGGCTAGTCCCAAAAAGCTTCGGACTTCAGTCACATTGGTTGGTCTAGGCCAGTTCACTACAGCTTCAATTTTCTGCGAATCAACAGAAATTCCATCTTTGCTAACAACATGCCCCAAAAACATAACATGATCAAGCCAAAACTCACACTTCGACAGTTTACCATACAGTTTCTGTTCTCTTAAGGTTTGCAGGGCAAGTCTTAGATGGTGTTCATGTTCTTCTACAGTCTTAGAATAGATCAATATGTCATCAATGAATACCACAATAAAATCATCAAGGTATGGTTTAAAAATTCTGTTCATGAGGTCCATAAATGCAGCTGGGGCATTCGTGACTCCGAACGGCATAACTAGAAATTCATAATGGCCATACCTTGTTCTAAAAGCAGTTTTGTCAATGTCTTCCGGTTTAACCTTCAGTTGATGGTACCCCGATCTAAGGTCAATCTTGGAAAACACTTGTGCACCCTGTAGCTGATCAAATAAATCATCAATACGCAGTAAGGGATATTTGTTCTTTACAGTTACCTTGTTCAATTCGCGGTAATCAATGCACAGTCTCAGTGAGCCATCTTTCTTCTTTACAAACAGGACAGGTGCACCCCACGGTGAAGTACTGGGCCTGATAAACTTCTTGTCTAACAGTTCCTGCAATTGTACCTTCAATTCTTTCAGTTCAGTTGGAGCCATTCTGTAGGGAGCTTTAGACATTGGATGTGTACCCGGAATCACATCAACAGTAAATTCAACTTCCCTATCAATCAAATCCCCTGGCAGATCATCTGGAAACACATCTGGGAATTCTCTGACTATAGGAATGCAATTCACATCAGGTTTAACATTATCATTAGCAGATACAGTCAATACAGAACACAAATATCCTTTACACCCCTTTCTAATCAATTTGACAGCTTTTACAGAAGAAATCAAATACGGAGGAGGTACTACTCCACTCCCATTAAACACAAATTCAGGTAAACCCGGTGGACGGAAAACTACTTGTTTTGTTACACAATCTATAGTGGCATGATATTTTTGTAGCCAATCCATCCCCAATATCACATCAAAATGATCTATGTTCAACGGTAGTAAGTCAATAAACAGATGCATATCTCCAACAATAATTTCACAAGCAGGATACATATATGCACATGTCATGGATCCTCCAACAGGTGATGATACAGCTAACAAGTAATTCATAGGTTCTAAGGGTCTATTCAATTTCCGTGAAAAAGCATGCGACACATAAGAATGTGTAGACCCCGAATCAATCAATACATATGCATTTTGAGCACAAATAGAGAGGATACCTGACACAACGGTCTCAGTATTTTGCACATCTCCCGGTACTAGGGCAAATACTCGGCCCTGCCTCACAGGCTCTTTCCCGGTAGCTTTGGGGTTAGGCTTTGGTGCTACATTTGATGCTGCTGCGCTTGGTGCAGCTTTACCACTAGCTGGTGGAGCAGAAGGGCAGTCTTTAATTCTGTGGCCCACCTTGCCACATCTAAAACAAGCTCCTGAAACCTGGTAGCAAACCCCTTTGTGTTTATTGCCACATACGGAACAGGGTGGAACGAATCCACTCCCTTGGCTGGGGCTAGTTGTTGACCCCGTATTCTGTTTCTTGTTCAACTGATTGTGCTTGCCTTTCTTAAATTTGAAACCCTGTCGTTTACCATGCCATTCAGTTGTTGGTGTTTCAGATTGTTTCACTGCTGCAATATTTGACTCGGCCATCAATGCACGGTCGAGCACACCCACATAAGTTGGCATTTTCAAGACATTTATTCGGTCCAGTATAGCAGCACTAAGGCCTCCTTCAAACCTTCTGGCCTTCTTATATTCAGTGTCCACCATCTGTGGTGCATATCTAGCAAGTTCAGTGAATTTCTTCTCATACTCGGCAACAGACATTGTGCCCTGTTTCAGTTGTTCAAACTCCGTTACTTTTCTGTCCCTGATGCACTGAGGGAAATACTTTTCAAAGAAGGACTCCTTGAACTGAGCCCAAGTTATAATAGCATTTGTGTCGCGGGTTAACATCCACCACCTTCTTGCTTCTTCCTGAAGAGTGAAGGTTGCTAACAGTACTTTATTGGCTTCAGAGCACGGAAACATTTCAAACAACTTTTCTGTTTCAAGCACCCAAGCTTCAGCCTTTAGCGGTTCCAAGCCTCCCTGAAAGGATGGCGGTTTCAGTTTGCTGAACTTAGGAGTCAGTGCAATAATGTCCACCTCATTAGCATTCACATTCTGTACATTTGGTTCCGGGTGAACCGGAGGAGGAGGAGGTGGGGGCTGTTGGTTCTGTTGTTGATCTAGTCTTTCAAGTACCAATCCCATCATTTGTTCAAGTCTGGCCATTCTGGCCTCAGAGGATGATGATTCAGGTTCATTTGCATTATCCATTTCACTATATGCAGTTATAACAGTTATCATTATAAGCAGTTGTATCGTTAAACAGTTTAACATTTAGCATATAATCAGTCAATCATAAGCACACACTTTTCAAGTTCATGAGATGCCCTAATCACTTTTCTAGGACACCCTATAGCTCATTTGGACACGTGTGTGCGGTATAACTCGTGGTTAAGTATCGCTCTGATACCACTCTGTCACGACCCAAACCCGGCCCTATGGGTTTAGCACCGTAACTGGCCAGTAATCCGAGATTACCGAAGGCCTGCAGTACAGTAATACAGTAAGACAGAGTACAGGGCCTGGCGGAAGCCAATACAGTAAACAACTAGTGTCCATTGAGCTGTGGAAATCTGTATGCCAAAAACATTTTCCATGCATTCATTCAGTTCAAACAGTACAGTCTATATACAATCATTTACAACATTCAGTACGGGGATCTATTCCCTCGATAACAGTGCAGTAAAACAGTAAACAGTTATACAGTAATACAAAACAGTCAGGAGACAGGTGGGGGACACAAAAACACCCCAAGCCATAGCATGGCGTCTCGGAACCTCGCAGTGAGGCACATAGGCTGGCTTGACAAAACTGGGGGACTAACCCACGCTCCTAGCTCCGGTCTGGCTGCTGAGAACCTACATATATATATAAACAGTGAGCTAAAGCCCAGTGAATAACAATAAGTGTAAAGAGGTTATGAATGAATGTCCTTACAGTAATGAAAACAATTCATTAAGCAGTATTTCAGTCTTTCAGTAATTCAGTCAATCAGTCATATGTGGTACATCCAATAGCCTATAAACAGTAGGTCCAGAAGGACCGGGTCTTAACAGACCCAACAGTAGTGATGGCCATCAGTCAGTAAACAGTATGGTTCCACAAGGGAACCGACAGAGCTCTGTAACAGTCAATAACAGTAGGTGCTAAGGATGCCACAGTACAGTTCAGAAATAAAGGACATACATTCATTCAATAAACATTATCAGTTCAATAAACAATTCAGTTCAGTATTCAAAAGATAACCATTTTGAACATATCTTTACACAATCTGTTACTCACAGAGATTGGGCTAATAGCAGCTTAGAGCGCGTCCCCGAAAGCCAACCCTAAACAGTCAATAAATAGAACACACACTAAGTTTCACAATCGGAAAGGACGATAATTAAATCCCTAAATTTCCTCGGTGTGGTTCTATGTCTAAATCCTCATTAAGATGCCTTAAACTAGGCCTAAGAATGCCTAGGATGAGATGAGGATGCAAGAATACACTTGGAAGGCATTTTTCAAAAGTTGCTGAAAATAGGCACCTCGCTCGAGCGAGCCTTCCTTCGCTCGAGCGAGCTTCCAAAATCAAAGGCTTCGCTCGAGCGAGTAATCCTTCGCTCGAGCGACCTGCATGAACAGTAAAAGTACTGGTTGCTGGATTTTTACGCGCGATACCACGCTCGATGCTCGCTCGAGCGTAGCCCTGAATAAAGGTGCTCGCTCGAGCGAGGAATCCTTCGCTCGAGCGAGGAAGCAAAATCTGGAATTTCCAGATTTGTCTCCCAAGTTCGAACCAAGCATTCAACCATCCAAAACTCAACCTCTTGGGCCCAAATTCTGGGAAAACATTTCAAACTCATAGTACAACAAGTTTTAAAGCTCAATTTATGAATTCAAGCCCCAAAGGTTGGTCAATTAAATCCAACATTCAAACCCATTTCATGAACAATATGTAAACATGCAATGCATGAGTTTTAAACCAAATTCAAGCTCCAAATCTTGCTCTATTGGGCTCCAATCTTTGAAAACCAAATGAAAACATGGTCTATGGTAAAAACATGGACATGCATGTATAATGTATCATGAATTCACTTCAAAATGCATCAATTCAAGCATGCATGTAACATTTGAGCTCCAATTCACCATATATGAGCAAATTCATGACTCAACTCAAAAATGAAACATGATTTATACAAGAATTAGCTCTAATTCAACAACAAGAAGATGAATGTCCTACCTTAGTCTTGAATTATGAGATGACAAGCTCAATTATACAATCTATGCCTCAAATCTTCAAGTTCTTCTAGCAATTTCAACAATTTGAGCTAAATTCTCTCTTCTCCCTCACTCTCTCTAAGTTTGGTCGGTTGGGATTGCAAGAATAGGGGCTGAGCAATTGTTTGATTAGGTGATAAGGCTCAAGCAACAATATAATAAACAAATGCCACTCAATGGCAAATCCGTAAATAAGACGAACTCTTCAATTAATCGATATTTAATCCAATTTAATCATTCCTAATCAATTTTCAGATAAATATATCATTAAATCACAAATATTCTACTGATTCCAAAACACTAAACGGTTTCCAAATCGGCCGCCGATAGGGCCTTCAATTAGCAGTTTAAACATATAAATCAAGCAGATAATCACATAAGTCAACAGATACAATATGCAATTCAACGTATAAACTCATTCAAATTCAGTTTCGATTTCAATCAGTCTATTCAGTAGTTCCTCCAATTCACTTATCAGTCATTAACAGTTCAGTTTAGCATTAATCAGTATATAATTCAGTAATCTGTGCGAGGGTTGTTACATTGGCCTTGTCCATGGCCGATAAGACAGCTTGCCTATACACCCACGATGCCATAAGCAGTCCCCAGATGGAGATATCTACTTGTATCTTTTTCAATTGTTTGAGCACAGCCTCGTCTTCAAGTTGCTTCTCTTTTTGCTTTTTTGCCTCCCTATCTTTCCCAGACGCCTCTGGTTGATCTAGGTGCAGAGGCTTGAAATACCGTCCACTCCTAGTCATGTGATCGACTTCGCCGATGTACCAGGTATCATCTGGTTGGTTACTTCCCCAATCCTCATCCGTGTGGGCAAGACATAAATCATCATCCTCCCACCATATTCCATCGGCAGCCGACAAACACCTATCCGGCTCTGGTATGACTGTTCTCGTGCTCGTAGTAGCCTCCATCCATATGCTCGCAGCATTCTCTGTTTCTGTGTACATAGCAGTTTCAGTCCCCTTATGGGCTCTAGCTTTCCTGATTCTCTCAGAATCCTCAAACCTTTCCTGTTCCAACTGTGTCAGTACAGCTGACTGTTCAATAATTCCTATATTCAAAATGCTCCAATCCTGAGTGAAATTCTTGACACCGGCGCTCTCTGGCGATGTACTCTGCCCGATCGTCACTGACATTCTTGCGCCTGCTGGACCTTGTCCTGGTTGGAACTCTTCCACAACATCCAGTTGATCATCTAACCACCCGGTAGCCTCCGCTGATTCCTCATAATCAAACCAGTTGACTGCTGCGTCCCCTGGATCTTGGTCCCTGAAAAACTGGAGGTTGGCAAGGTCCTCTTCCACAGCCGTCAAATCGTCTGTCCTCTGTCCAAATCCATCCCCTTGGATCACACACAGCTCTGCCCCTGTCGGCAATTCCACATTTGGCCCATCCTGGCCTACTGACGAAATGTAGTCACTCGGACTGTATACCTTCTCAATAAAACTCCCAGATTCCTTGGACTCTGGCTCAACAATCCCATTCTCCTCTGAAATCTCCCCTCTTCTGTCTTCGACAGTCATCACCATTGGCTCAGGTTGGGTTCTGGAGATGTCCAACACACACAAGTCGGTGCAGTCAGGAAGGGGCACCTCTGGCTTAGATAGATGGGAAGGGTTGATATATATGCTAGGATCGTAAGCCACGACCCCAGTCTGAATAAAGTTGATTCTTTTGGGAGGTGGAGCTTGGTTGTGCGGTAGGAGAGGGTTTGTTGTAACATAGGGTTTCTCGGGAGGCAAAATCACCCCGTTATCGATGAGATCTTGAACCTCATGACGTAATCGGAAGCACAGGTCGGTGTCATGACCATGCTGTTGGTGAAATGTGCAATATT
The DNA here is from genome assembly GCA_036172215.1 of Camellia granthamiana. Lineage (NCBI taxonomy): Eukaryota > Viridiplantae > Streptophyta > Magnoliopsida > Ericales > Theaceae > Camellia > Camellia granthamiana. The sequence goes on along the minus strand of CM069905.1, from coordinate 106,576,054 downwards.
TGGCTGGGTTGTGGGTAGGGGGAAGTCTTTCCGGTAATGGTCACGGCTCTAGGGGCTTCAAGTGCCCTTTTCTGATTAAAACCCCCAGAGCTTTGGACAGGGGCATATATAGTGGAGCGAAGGCTCTTTGGTTTTTGGGCGGGTATTTGGCTGTTTGTGTATTGCTTTCAGACGCACCGGAGAATGGCGTGGCTGCCATGGTTCTTGGAGGGGGAATGGTGGTGACCATACTCACTTCCAAGGCTCTTGTAGTTGTAGCGCCGCTCGGGCCTGTATTGGTGTTGCGGTTAAAAGTTCTCCTGGGTTGCTCTCTGTCATTATCAATTAAGCCCTGCTTCAAGGCATCCTCAATCTGTACTCCCATCTCATGCAGATCTAAAAAGGTAGGGAAGGGGAGCACGATCATTTTCTGCATCAGCTTAGGCTGGAGATTGCGCACAATCATCCTAATCTGATCTTTATCCGTGGGCCTTAGGGTCATCATCGAGGCCTTGGCCCTCCATCTGGTCACGAACTCCGAAAAGCTCTCTTTAGGCTCCTGCCTTGTTGTCTCAAGATCACGGGTCATAATCTCGATTTGCGTATTATATGAGTATTGTGCAATGAAGGCCTCAGCCATCTCGTCCCAGTTTCTCTTGACATCGTCTTCTAATTTGGCGTACTAGATGGCTGCCACGCCAGACAGGGTCTGGCTGAATAGAGATAGCTTCTGCAGTCTGGTAAGGCCCATTGGCCTTAAGATATCTGAAAACAATCTCAGGTGCACCATGGGATCCCCGGATCCATCAAATCGGTCGATATGCGGCATCTTGAATTTGTCCGGCAGCGTCACAGCTACGTCGGTATATCCATCTTCAATGTCAGGGATGGTCTTGACTCCCTGGGATCTCTTGAACAGCTTTTCAAGCTTGCTCAACTTCAATGCTGTGGGATCTGTCTCGAACTCAAAGGGGAGTCCGGCAGGTTGGTGGGCGTTTTGGATAACTGGGGTAGGATCTGGGGTAGGATCGGGGGCGGAGGTGGCCCTGTGGGAACGTCTGTATCATTCTGAACATTAGCTATCTCCCCGAGTGTTGGAACTCCTGGCGGGGGAGGAGCTTGATGCGAAGCAGATGCTCCGGCTTGCTGTTGTAGCCTCACGATTAACTCTGCTTGCTCAGTCATAACCGTGGCCTGTTGTTTGGCAAACTCCGCCTGTCGAACAGCATCTTGCTGTATTGTTTTCATGCTTTCTTGGAGCTGGCGCACCATCTCCTCTAAGCTTGCCATACTGTTCTGATCTGATTGAATTTCCGGTATATATTCCCTCTCGGCGGGAGAAACAAAACCCTGATCCCTACTATACTCAGGTGGGGTAGACAAAGCCCTCTGTACTGATCGCTGGACTGATATCTTCTGCCTAACTGCCCTTCGTCTAGTAACCGGGGGTAGTGAGTAGTACACTGGTTGTCCGTCTATCAGATCCTCAGATCGATGGAGTCGACGACCTCTAGTCCAGAGTGCTTGGGGAATATCTATTGGGCTAGAAGCAATCGCGCTAAACTACCTAGCAAAAAGATAAATGAAGTGATAATAAGGAAATAAAACAACCAGATAAACGGACAGCATAACAGCATAAAATAAACACACAACACACAGTTGGGTATCACAACACACTGTCGATAAGCTGAATACATTGTTCCTCAATCACTGATCACTGTTTCCAAATCATTGCCCCCAAGTCTGAATCTGATACCCGCAGATAACTGATTCCCGAAAAACACTAATGCCTGCAGGCCTAATGCCCAAACTTGCAAACTGATACACGCCTTCTTGTAGAGACGCACTCTAAAGCACATAGCAGATAAGTGAGAGCCAAAACACCCCTATGTTGGGGTAGGGTTTCCCTGTCCTATTTTTCCAGGAGCTAGGTTTTCATTACGCACGTAGCGGTTTTAAACAACCTATATCGGGTAAGCAACCTGTCCTAGTTTGGAATGGTCACTATGGATTCCGAATATGCACTAGGTCGAATGATCGAAAAGGGTGCCCCGGTAAAACCGGGGTTTGTGTTCCCATACTGGCAGAGCCCGCAACCAGTCAGCCTTATGGCATGTTTTGACAAAGTTAAGCCTCCGGCAAACCGCTCAGGAATAACAGATGGTCAACACGGTGTCCTAGGCGCACCAACGCACATGCAATGCAAAGAAACACATAAGTGTAGTCAAAACAAGATATCATGAGTTCGAGTCAAGTTCTCCATTTTCCCCAGCGGAGTCGCCAGAAACTGTAGACGCGCCCCGTGTGAGGGCCTCAGTGCTACAGTTCGGACTCAATTTGTCACGGTTCTTAATCTGAACCAAAAAGTCCAAATCCGGCAAATCGTTTTTGAAAACGGATTTTTTGTAAAGAAGTGCCAAACATGGACTGCTTTGCCAGATACAGAGTCGCCACCTAAATATTTATTATGGGGGAATTTAGGAAACCCTGACTCATTTGCCTAAGGCCACGTGTCTGTCATCACCAAAGTTACCTCGGCTTGGGAACTTGGGTACGATTGGGGAAGGTCAGCTATGAGCACCCCCACTCGCCCGATCAAAGATCGGCCTCTACTAATCATGATATCTTGTTTTGAAAACATTATGCATTCTTATTCCAGTTATTAGCCTAGATTTACTACGTGATGCACACAGCAAACAAGTATAGACTAAATCGCCTAAATTGGAACGAAACATGTCATGTTTGTTTATTTGAAAATGATTTGATGGTGCTATCCGCAAGTAGGCTAAGACGTGAATTTTGCCACCCTCAAGTGGGCTTAGAAAATATAATTTTGCCACTCTCAAGTGGGTTTAAAACTTGCATTCAACGCATTGTTCCAATTTAAGTAACCTAACCTTCACCCACAGGCATTCAGGCAGTTATAACACGTAAGCATATAGCCTCATGGTAAGCATACTATCATGGCAACACTCGCACTCATGTAAGGATGCTAAAACATAAATGCTTACCGAGTACTCCAAGCCAAAATAGAAACTAGTTAGTAATTATATGCGTGATCCTAGTTCATGTTTTAAAATGGCTAATGCAACACATGCAAAGATGCAATCTAGGCAGGCTCGGCTATTCTAACCATTGCATGTGAAGTGCAGCAGATAACACGTATTCAATTTGGAATTGAAATACGATGCAGTTAGCATGATGCGCCGAGCCTGGTGCATGCAAAACAAATGTATGAATGCACGTATGCACATCATAAGGTATGCTAATTTAAATATGTCCTAATACTAACCATCAAAGCAGGTAAGTAAAAGGGAGAAAGAAGTGGGGGTTGGAAGACATGCACACACGCACCCACACTTATTACAAGTACGCCCTCACTCGGAGGGACCGAAAGAATAAAACAGTCCGAATAATGAATCAACTATCCTAGCTAATTAATTATTACACACCCTCTAATTTAATTAACAAATTAATCACAAAAATAATTTAAATGTGAAGCTAAAGAGACTGCCGCAGCTCTGCCTCGGAATGCGCGAATGATGCATGCTTGACTCGCCCGCTCAGAAACTCGCTGCCATAGCACTGTTGCCTTTGTTTACACTGCCTTGCTCCTCTGAAAATTTGCACAAGTCCCAAGGATGCTTCTCTGAACACTGGGGAGCATCACCGACCAAGTGGGAGCATCACCGGCCGAAGGGAATGGTCATCAACCATTGGTTGAGCCACCGGCTAATTGTATTTGGTCGGCCGGCACTCCAAGTAGCCGGCCGGCTATTTCTTCCTGCAGAATCCTGCAGTTGACAGCAGCAGAGGGCAAGCAGTGTATGGCACGGAATTTTCAAGCAAATGTGAGCATGGCCACACTCCCTATCATGCAATGGACTCAAAGGAGCATGACCCTCGACCCTCGAGCCATCAATTATGCATTTTGATGCATGATGGCCTAAGAGGCCAAGTTTGCCATTCAATGTAAAATGCATGCAACAAAAGAGATGAATGCCAACACCCTATCATATTGAGATCAAGGGCGTCGGTGACCGAGGATTGAGACGTGTTACGTCACTTGGAGTACGAACACTCTCAATCCTCATGCTTGGTTTGACACCCCAAACCAAGCAATGCAATGCATGTATACAAACATGGCTCAAGAATGCAACATGAGGCTAAGATGCAAAACATGTCGAATGCAATGCAATCTATTATGCAAGCATGCAGTGTGCTAATCATGCAAGAGGCAATACAATGCAATTTAACATGTGATGCAAACATGGTACAATGCAAGCATGCAACGAAAGGCAACAAGTCAAACATACAACTATGTACAAGAATGGACTTAGACTGAAATGGGAGGCCTCAGCCACACCCTAAAACAGTGGCCAAAAGGGTCAAAAATGGCACAACTTATGCATGCAAGCATGCACACACCAAGGCCTATCATCTAAGCATGGAAGGGGACAACTCTAAGCATACTTAAAGGCAATATGCTTGGACATTAAACACTCAAGTTAAACTCTGAAAAGCATGCAAAAGATGACACCAAGACATGCTAGGGAATGGATGCAAAATAGAAGGTATTCAAGGCCACAAAAGAGAGCATTGCTCAACACCTACCCCAAGCAAACATGGCATGAACTAAGCAACCCAAAACAGAGTTTTTATGCATCAAAATATGCCCTAAAACCCACTGATATGGCAGCCCCAAAGACTTAAATACATAAGCATGCACAATGCTCATTTCAAGGCACAAAAGGACACCTTTTCAAGGCATGAAAAGGGTGATGGATGCAAGCATAGGAACATGGATTAGGGACTGAAATGGCATGTGAAATGACTCCAAATCATTGAAACAACCCAACTAAAACATGCTCATGACTCACACCCTCAAGGCTCACGAGCCAAAATACAAAAGGGCTATACCAAACATGGCAAATATGATCAAAACAATGCCTAACAGACCTCAAGCATGATGAAACATGACCAAAAGCTTCACAAAGCTAGAAAAAAAAATGCAAGCGTGATGGCCTAATGGCAAGATGCATTTCTAGGCAAAATAGAGGAGTACAAAGCAAGTGTATTATGCATGCAAAGGACCATTAATCCGACCAAAAGCAGAGATGTAATATGACCAAATGACACCCAAAAACCTCTGAAATGGAGCCAACAACACCTAAGCATGCATGCTACCTTTATGAGCCAAAAATACAAACAAAAAAGGGACAAAGGGAGAGGGGTGTCCCTCCCCTATGCAAGACTTCAAAACCTCTTCTTCACCACTGAAAATCCATTGGATTTCAGTGGTGAGAAGGCCAACACACAAAAGTCTCCAAAGCTTAAAAAAGGGCCAAACAAGGCCTAAGAAGGGGAGGTCGACCCCCAACACCAAAATGACCTCAATGAAACATCTTAAGCATGCAAATACAAGACTTTTTTCAGTTATACACAAAGTCTAAAACAGCATGCACGATAGGTTAAAGACTAGTGCAAGATTGGGGAATATAAAGCAATAGTGTTACCCTTGAAGATCCCTTGAAGAACAGCAAGGTCAGCCGCCTTCTTCTGATCAAATCTGACCCAAAACTTCAAGAACAAACCCTTAAGACCTCCCAAGTCGAAGTATGGTGCAATGGTGTGTGTCTTAGTGCAAAACTAAGAATAAAACACACTTTTAGGCTCTTAAACACACACAAATGAAGAGAGAGAGGGAGATATGGAGAGAGAAGGTGTATATATCAGAATATATATGTATTATGCTCTGGTTTTGCTCAACCCAATCAAAGAAGAAGAGGGGTCTCTTATATAGACAATGCAAAGACTAAGCTTCCAAGGGAAGCTATTCAAAAAGGGTCAAGGCTTCCAAGGGAAGCTAAGCTAAGGGTGCAAGCTTCTTGAGGAAGCTATGACAAAGGGTCAAGCTTCCTCAAGAAGCTTGAGCAAAAGGTGCAATCTTCTCTAGGAAGCTTGGACCAAAAGGGTGCAAAGGTTCAAAACAGCCACACC